>NHNW01000007.1:579598-1008522 GCA_002786025.1 Zasmidium citrigriseum
CCCCCACCAAGACCGCCGATGAACGAGCCGCCGGAGAGGAAAATCGTATAAAACGCCTGCCCAAAGTCAGCAACCATCCCCACTCACCCTCCAAAACTCAAAGAAAATACATACCAACGCCCGCCCCCTCTGATGCACAAAAAACACCTCCCCAACAACATTCGCCGCAATACTATCCGCAGGCCCAAACCCAAACCCCTGAATCGCCCGCGCCGCCAATAAACTCTCATAACTGCTCGCCAGCCCGCACCAGACGCTCGCTAGGACGGTAATAAGCATGGAGAGGACGAGGATGGGCCGTCGGCCGAAGGTGTTTGCTAGGGGAACCCAGAGGATGTTGGAGACGCCGATTAGGAGGACGTTGACTGCGACGAAGTGGGAGAGGCGGGAGAAGGACGTTCGAAAGATGGGGGCTAGTATGGGAAGAGCCGGCGCTTCGTGGCAAGGTTAGCATGTGTTTCTGCGTGTATGGATTGTGGGGCGAGGCGTACCGATCGCTGCACTCCCGAAGTTGACGCCGCCGCAGTAGAGGGACATTAGGGCGAGGACTGTGTATTTTCGCCATGTTGGCCAGTTCAATGGATCTGCGGCGGAGAGGGAGGGTGTCGGGGCGAGGTGGATGTGGTCGTGGTTTTCGTGCTCTAGATTTCATTGTCAGCCACCGTCACTCCCTTTGATCCCTCCCGTGTTGAGAGAGGATGGTACTTGCCAATCAACCTGACAGTCCCCGGCGGCTCCGCCTCCCTAACCTCCTGCTTCGAAAGCGAGAACGCATACTTGAGTCCCGACATCTTGATACACTCCTTCGCCTTGTCCAGACAAAAGATGAGATAGAATCAGGGGAGAAGTGGTCCGACACATCGCGCGAGACACCCACAGACCCTTCATATATATCTCCCTTCTCCGCTCTACGCAAGCCTCTCCCCACGGGGTACTCTAGTCCCAACCCCACCGGATGTCCATACGGAATCAAGTCTGGCGTGTTCTCGACTCTGGAACCGACGCGTAGACTTCCAATGCTTTAACTGCCGACGACAAATCAACTTGTACCATTCCTCTTCACTTCTCGCTTAGTATCTGTCGTCTTGATGGTCTAAAGCATATCTCCAAGCCACTGCACTTGATGCCCTCGTGGTAGTTCACTTCGGCAAATCTAGATGCGAAGCCCTAAGTCGCCCCGCTTGGACTTGGCGAATCACAAGCAACGGGGCGTCGATCGAGGCAACCTCTCCTCTTCTCCGTTTTCTTGAGCAATGTCCGACGCGACGTACGACAGCCGGAGTTCGAGTGTCTAAGGTTTAGAAGGTATTCACATACATCTGTGCTGTACTGTGACTGAGAAGGAAGAAGTGGTATCGAACAGCAACCAAGAACCAAGAAAGCGGGAAGACACACACCAAAAGGTATCCTCTCTCCTCTCTCCTTCCCAAAACGCCGTTGTTCCAATGCTGTTCATCATGTTATCCTGCCCCAAGAAAGTGCTGGTGGTGAAGAGCCATTAAATTCCATCTCGGTCGTTGAGCGCGTCACGAAGTCTTGCTGTTGAGGACGATGGCGGTCGTTATTGGCCTCGGCCAATGTTCTGTCGCGCCTGTAATACAGTCAGTATCGCTTCTTGAACATACCGGTCGGCATTCACTCACCTTCATCATCTCAATCCTCGCCTTGAGATTCTGCGTGACCTCCGCCGCCCGCCGCCAACTCTCGACGCCATCGCCAGTACTCCGATTGAGACCCGACTGCGATCCGTCGCTCACTTCCCGCTCTCCGCCGCCGCCGCTCGCCGGTGTCACACGTCCAGACCCGTTGCTAGTCGGTCGAGAGTTGCTATGCGATCGTCCATCTGCGCCTCTCAGCTTGCCGTCCAGAGAGTGCAGATCCTGGTTCTCCTTACCTTCACCGTATCCATCCAACGACCCATACGCTCGTGCAGAGGGCACGTTATAACTCCTGCTGCTGCCGTATGCCGGTCGTGGCGATGATGGTCCGTTGAGTTGATCGATTGGGCTGTCCCTGCCAGCTTGTGAGCGGCCGAGACGGCTGATCTCGCGCTTAAGTCTGTCGATTTCCTTTGAGAGTGAGTTGGCCCGATCTTCGGCTGTTTCAGCGTCTGAACGAGCGCGGACGAGCTGAGTCTCCTTCGCCTTGATTTGAAGTACGTCTCGGGTGTGGTCTTCGATGAGCTGGGCGTTTTGCACTTGTAGTTCAGCAACTTGCGAGCTGTACTTGAGCTTCTCGTTTCGTAAGTCGGACGCCTGCTGTCGTATTACCTCAACTTCCTTGCGAAGATCTAGCAATTCCTGTCGCTCTATTGAGCTCAGTGCGCTAGATGCTGGATCTGGTCTCTGTGCGGGTGGAGATGCTGGTGCGGCAGCTGGTTTGCCAAGGGGACGGCCAGCTAGACCTCTACCTGCTGCAGGCTGCTTGGGCGTAGTAGGTGGTGGTGGGTCATCCAAGACCATGCCCTGGCGCTTGGGCGAAGCTGTGGCTGACGCGCCAGGGGCCTTTAGTCCGCTACCTGGCTTTGCCAACCCGCTTCCTGGTGCTTTGAGGCCAGCACCCGGCGGTCTGAGACCTCCAGGCGGCTTGACACCAGGTCTGGTGGTAGGTCGTGGTTGTAGAGGTGCGTCTTCGGTAGGAGGCGGAGATGCTGCTTTGGGTGCAGGCCTCTTCACACCACCAGCAGCAGGTCTCTTCGAGCCCAATGCTGGCTTCTTCCCCGGTGCAGCAGCAGCCTTTGGTGGAGGAGCGGCTGCTTTTGGCTTCCACTTGGCCTTCACTTCGGCTGCATCTGAGTACTCCTTCACTTTGGCCTTCTTAATGTCATCCAGGCCTTCGAGATGGTTGAGCATGTTTCGATCACCCATGATCTTCCATAGAATACCGAGAATCTCGCATCCAGCATCTCGAAGCGGCGCTGCACTCTCAGCCAGCAGTTTCTTGGCGGCTTCTGAAAACTCCTTGGTCTGCTCCATCGATGGCGCCTCCTTGGTGGTCTTCAAGCTGCGGCAGACGAACTTGGCTGTGTTCTCCTTGACTTGCGGGTTCTTGTTCTTGAGCGCTTCCAGAACGTCGGCTTGAATGTCGCCCAGGCCAGTCGACATGAACAGGGCATCGCAAGCAGCGCCAATGGCATCAGTCACCGATGCTTTCTTCTCCTTGAATCGCTCCAGCATGGGCCCAAGGATGGTGCTTCGGTACCTGCTGAACGCTTTTCGCAGGCCCTTCGCCAAGCACTCCACGACGTTCGCTGCGACTGTGACGACTGCAATGTTGGCGTCCTTCATGCTCTTTGCACATCCTCGAATTATATCGTCAAATGGTCCTTCTTGGATGGCAGGAACGTTGACTGCGGCGAAGACTTCGTCCAACGCTTCCTTTCTGTCCTTCCACTTCGTGCTAGCCAGTCGATCACTGAAGTCTTTGGGTACTTTGGCGAACGCATCCACTGCCTCGAACTCGGGTTCCAAATCAATCTCGCCACCGTCTTCACCCTCCTCTTCTCCTTCACCATCTCCAGCTTCTGCAGCTGCCGCAGCCTGTTCCTGGGCGGCTTGTTGTGATCGCAGCAACCGCTCCTGCTTTGGTGTGGGTTCTGCCTTTACAGGCTCGAATAGCTTGTCCAAATCCTTCTGCTGCACCTCTTTCAGTTCGCCCCAGAATAGCGGCTTCATGGCTTCTCGCAGCCATCTGTACAGTTCCACTGTCAAATTCTGGCCTTGGGCTCGGACGTTCTTGTCGGCGTGTGCGTAGACCTTGGGCAGTAGCTTGACGATGGGCTTTGGCTCGACGAGCTTGCATCCGTAGGCGTGAACGATGCTGGTCAGTGCTTCGAGGGTTGCGGCAATGAGCTTGGGCATCTTGTGCGACAAGTACGGGAGAAGGTCCTCAATGATGGGGTCTGCCTTGTCCAGCTCGATCAACAGCAGAAGTGACTCCAGAGCCGACGCTTTCGCTGCAGGTCTTCCAGTCAAGCCCTTCTCCACAATGGGAGACACTGTCGACCCTCGTGTCTTCCTTGCACCCTCGGTGCCTGCAATATCGAGGAAAGCATTATAGGCGCTAAGTGCTTCTTGTTGCGCTGCGACGTTGGAGTCGCCTACCGCACCCTTCCATAGGCCACTGTCGAGGATGAATTCGCGTACGATGGGGTCTGAGGGTTGTGCAGTCTTGAATTCTTTGGCAGCGGTCTCATATCCGCCTTTCCGTGCTTTCCAGTTCTTGTGCGCGAATTGATCCGGTAGCGGCAATTGCGAGAAGTCCTCTGCCTCCGCCATGGTGGCAGATACTGTCTGTTAGCTGGTCGTGCGAGTGTCGTATGTTCGTGTCAGGCGTCAGGCGCTGGATGTGGGCGGATGTTTGGGCATGCGACAGTGGAAGCTTTGATGGTCGTCCAGGGGATCCGCTGATGCAATTTCGCTGGTGACGTGGTGAGATTTGGTATGGGCGAACGCGACTCGTCTTGGTGGTCGTCGCAGTCGGAAGCGTGTTCAGATTGGTGCAGACGTGTTTTTCTCGTGTGAAGTTGAGTTGGGCAGCAGCAGCCTCCAGTCGATCAGGTACGCCCGCACTTTCTGAGGTGGTTGCGATGTCAACATCCCCCGGCTCGGCCCGTCAAAAACAATCTTCGGTCCACCTGCATGAGAATGTCGATTATCAGTCCTTCTGTTGTACCTAGCGTTGAAGTCCGATTTCATATCGAGGCCAGCATATCTTACTCGCACCTTCCTGAGAGTTGTCGTTGTTGAATTATTACCAATACGGAAGGCACGAACGAAGGCGCGGGATCGGGCCCGTCCCGCTAAAGTTTAGCTTCGATAAACATGTGACGCTGGACTCACCAATCTTCAGAGCATCCAACAATACCCAAGACAATCGTGCCACCCGTCGCATTGTGCAAGTCTCAACCGCGTGCGACAATAACATCACAACCTCACACTTGCGAACATACAGAACAATCCGGCCCCCTCCCGCACAGATTGTTCGCCAATCCCCACCGCCTGGTATCCCATCAACCCTGAATCCGCCCCTCCAACGTCCCACCTCCTGTCGCAAAACGTCCAGACCAGCGTCTATACCACTGCCTGGGTGGATGGAGTTACGACAGCCTCGCCAACGATGAGCAACCTTTTAACGTCACGGCAAGCCGAAGAGCTGTACGTCTCCCTCCCCTTTACTTCTGTTTCTTCGCTGATCGCGTGCTGACAGACACAAGTCTCTCATCGCATATCTCCTGTCCACCGGCCATACGAATAGCGCGCAAACGCTGCGCGAAGACCTGAACTTGCCCGAGAACGAGTTCGACGCCGCGACTGCGAAGAAATATGAGGGTCTGCTGGAGAAGAAATGGACCAGTGTGGTCCGTCTGCAGAAGAAGATCATGGACCTGGAGACCAAATCGCAGCAACTGCAAAGCGAGCTAGACAACGCGACACCTTCATCTCTCGCTGCGAGAAAGAACCACGACCCCGCCACCTGGCTGCCACGAGCACCCGCAAGACATACCCTCCAATCGCATCGCTCGCCCATAACCAGCGTCGCATTTCACCCGCTCTTCTCCAGCTTGGCATCAGGCAGCGAAGATTGCACCATCAAGATCTGGGATTATGAGCTGGGAGAGCTGGAACGGACACTCAAGTCCCACACCAAATCGGTTCTGGACGTCGACTTTGGCGGGCCAAGAGGTAACACTCTGTTGGCCAGCTGCAGTTCCGACCTGACCATCAAGCTGTGGGATCCTGCAGAAGAGTACAAGAATATACGGACGTTGCCTGGACACGATCATAGCGTGAGCTCGATACGGTTCATACCATCTGGTGCCGCAGGCGCACCACTGTCAGGCAACCTGCTCGCATCAGCTAGTAGAGACAAGACGATTCGGATATGGGATGTCACTACTGGATACTGCTTACGGACGCTGCGCGGACATGGCGATTGGGTGCGATCGTTGGCTCCGACTATCGATGGCAGATGGCTGTTGTCCACCTCATCCGACCAGACAGCACGCATGTGGGATCTCTCGCAACCCGACAACAACGCCCAGAAGCAGACGTTCCTGGCACACGAACATGTGGTTGAGTGTTGTGCCTTTGCGCCCGCATCTGCGTACTCTCATCTCGCTACGTTAGCAGGCCTGAAGAAACCACCGCCAGCCAGCAGCAGCAACGAGTTTCTGGCCACCGGCGGCAGAGACAAACTCATCAAGATCCACAGCGCCAACGGCGTCTGCATCAAAACCCTCACCGGCCACGACAACTGGATCCGAAGTCTCGTCTTTCACCCTGGCGGCAAGTACCTCCTCTCATGCAGCGACGACAAGACGATCCGTTGCTGGGACCTGGCACAAGAAGGCAAATGCGTACGAGTGGTGGAAGCAGCAGACCACTTCGCCAGCTGTCTCCGATGGGCACCGAGCTTATTCAAGGAACCTGCAGAGGCGAACGGCACGGCGACCAACGGCACGAGCAACGAGGCCAAGGAGCAGATACGGTGTCTGATTGCTTGCGGAAGCGTTGATCTGAACGTACGGGTCTTCAGTGCTTGAGGAAGAGGTGGCTGTTTCGTATCCTTCCAGCATTTCGTGGATCTTCTCATCTAGCTAGTAAGGCGTTGCTGGCGTAGGGACAACGAGCCTGGGAGAGGCCATGGGATGGATGATTGGTCTTTGGTTTGCTGAGAAGATGGAGTGCATCTAGGTTTCAGAATGCAAGTGAGTTCAAATGCAATCCTGAAGAAGCTATGCATCATGACGGGAGATGAGCAAAAGACTCCTACCCGATTTTTCCTAACTCTTCATGCAGTCCCCTTCGCCATTGAAATCTCCACCCAATGCACACATCACGCTCAATGCCTCCCAACAAAATCCAACACAACCCTCCCAAACTCCTCGGGCGCCTCCTCAGCAAGATAATGCGCCGCTCCCCTCACCACCCCAACTTCCACAACCCCCTCCTCCGTAACCTCCTTCACCATCCCCTCCGCCTCGCTCCTATGCCGACTCATCTCCCCACTCAAAACCATCGTCGGCACAGCACACTTCCCCTTCTCCCTCAACCAACTCAAATTCTCTTGGGCGTCCCTCTCAAAAGCCGCATAAACCTCCATCGCGTCCCTCATAGCGCCCGGCTGCGAATAAGCATTCACGTAGAGGTTTATGTCGGATAATGTGAAAGCGTCGAGATTATGGCTTATTTTGTGCAGGAAGTGCGCAACATACATTCTCTCCTTTCCGGCGATGAGCGAGGAGGCGAATTCGGGGTTTGAGTGGAAGATGAAATGGAATTGCTGAATTTGTCTCCCCGGCACAGTCCGATCGAGGCGATAAGTCTCCGTTCCAGGGAGCGGACATTCGCCCCAGATTACACTCCTCACGCGGTCTGGATGGCGGGAAGCGAGGGCGTAGGCGATCATACCGCCTATATCATGACCCACGACATGGACTTTCTCGTCGATGCCTAGATGGTCCAGGAGAGCGATAATGTCTGCGGCCATTGTCGTTTTGCGGAAGTCTTGATCTGGTGGGGAGGGACGGGAGTGGCCTGCGCCGCGATAGGAGGGGGCTATGCACCGGTAGCCGGCTGCTGTTAGGAGAGGGAGGATGTGTCGGAATTGGTGCGAGGTTTGGGGGAAGCCGTGGAGGAGGAGGATTGTTCCCTTCGAATGGTTTGGCGGTGTGGAGGTGAGATAGGCGAGGCGAAGAGGGGTGGTTGTGTGTGCGGGCTTGAGGGTCACGCAGAGGTGTTGTGTTGTCATGGTGGTTAAAGGGTGAGGTCCTAGGATTCAGGGGTGGAGCCTGATGATTTGCGATGTCCTGGTGAATTCTATGACGATCGTTGTCCTGATTGTATTTAATGGAGTCTATCACCCTTTTTAAGAAATTGGGAATCGTCGTTTCTTTTGTATTCTTCCAGCAAAGCGAGTGGATTGCTAATATTCACGATCTTCAGCGTCATTGAGCGTCGCAAGGCTGGAGGAATGACGCTGATGACGCTGTTCCAGCGGGATTCGAAAACCGATGGCAGCGCCAGAGACTCGATTCCGTTGATTCACGATAATGGAGAATTTCAGCCGAGTTCCTAGCATGAAGAACAGCGATGGTCCTTCCAAATCTGGTGCTGTCCAACTCGATGCAGCCTCTTCTTAAACAAATCCTTCCGAAAAAGCCCAGCATTCGCCCTCGTCGCCATCTCCACCGACTCATCCGTATGCTCTTCAAAAATCTTCTTAACGCCGTGCAAGCCATCCACTACACTGACAGGTCGCGTTTTCAACTTTGCTGTATGCAAATATCGCCGCCACTTCGGATCAGCAGGCGACTTCCCTTTGCCCAGATTCAACCACTTGGTAATGATGACCGCGACTCGATCCCCAATAACTCTGACCTCGCATTGAAACTCCACGCCGCAGTAGCGACATTGGTTCAGTCTGTTGAAGGATTCAGGGTGCCTGATTTGACATTCTATCAGGTCTAGAGTGGTGCTGCTCGAGACCCATTTGATATGGGGACATACTCCGGGCCCGCGGTAGTCTTGAAATGTAGGAGGATCGTCTTGACGGAAGAGAATCCAATGCTGGATCCGCAGGAATAGCTCGTTGTTAATGATTTCTGGATCAACCGAGAGGAGGTTCCAGACTTTTAGTCGAGCGCTTACTTGGACCTCTATAGTCGAGAGCGAACTCAAGCGGAGGCCGTACTTGGGACCGTCCAAGTGCCTTCTCATAACAAGCTGGACCTGTGGGAAACTGAGTCGGTAGTCAGAGTGTCCGCCATAGTTTTCGAAGAGCTGCCAGGGATGCTCAAACGTATCTGGCCGCTCAACGCATGGCAAGCTTGGTCTCTCTTTGCAATGACATGCTCTTCCTGCTCTTGCTGTTCCTGCTCGAACTGCTGAGTGGAGGTGTCTGCATTCTTGACAGTAGAAGAGGTCACCGTTATCTCGGGCAAGATGGAGGAGGAACTCCCTTCGTCGATCTTCGTCTTCCGGGTCAAGTCGTAGGAGTTTCCGTCGGTAGGATGGTAGTCTCATGTATAGCTCTTTGCTGCAGAGAGATAGACAGACCTCGCTTGGGGCGTCGAGGTATTCCACTATCATGTCGAGCAGTTCTTGTGGTAGACCGAGTAGTGAGGCTCGGCGTTCGTCGCTGGCTTTCGAGCGTATTACTGCGCGGATCCGTTTTCTGATGCTGGCGAACATTGTTTTTCTGAGGTCAAATGATGTATAGAGCAACATTGTGGTCAATATCAGCAAGGGCGTCGAGCAATCGTGCAAATTTAAGTCGCAGTAAAGTAGTTGGAGCTGCCAAGAAATGTTGTCAATACTTCAGCCTTACAGGTGAAAGGAGAATAGACTTACTAATTCATGGTGCATATGCAAAGCTATGTATTAGCACGACGAGTACCAGGGGTGGACTGCATTGTGTCGAGTGAACGTGCGATGTCGAGTAAGAAACTGAAATGCGTTTTGCCAGTTACAGGAGTAGCCGGCCATCGGTGTGGACAAAAGAAACGTGACGCACAAATCAAGTCGCTAGCCTCATGAGAATATCAATCCATCCGTCCCACTTGTCCCATCACAGCCGTGTGAAGACAGTATCGTGTACTTCAGTCCTCCAGGGAATACGTCGCTCCGGACCAAAATCAGGTCATACGCGATCAAGACAGAAGAATGTCATGAGGTCCCCGTCCGGAATCGTGCCATTCGTCTTGAAGCATTTCCCCGCCTCGTTGCCCCCAGGGTTGATGTGTTTTCCACTTCCACAGAATGGACTGGTCCCAATGCTGCAAACCGTGTTTTCCTCGAGGCGGAAAGATCCAGGTCGAGGCTTTATATCGTCATGACAGGTGGCAAGTACTGTTTGAAATGTCAGCCTTTGATCGCGAAGAGAGGGATCACGCTTACCTTGTCCATTTTGCATAGACCAGTGGCAATAAGTGCCCATATGTCCGGCCATCATACAAGAAGAGCCTTGCTGGCTCGAGTTTCCTGAGTGACCGCTGTATTCGTGTTCCTGATGTGCTGTGCAATTGTCGTCGGCGAAGAAGTCGATGTGCTAAGCCGACGATACTGGGACGAGGGGAATGGCGGCGACGATGACGAGGAAGAATTGATTGGTCGAAACCATGGTGTCGGCTATCTCGTCGAAAGTGAGCTGAAGTCAAGGCTGCAAAAGAAGCGTTCGCTTACCTTGGTCGTGGAGATGAACTGGCGTGTGCTGCTTTGCTCGCCAAAGAGTCGAATTGAGGAGGCTGCTGTTCTGACTCGACACTGGCCGTGAGGATGGTCGAGATGCTTGGTGAACCGGAGGTCGCTTGCTTGCCGTGATATCGTCGATGACGATGGCTGTGAAGCTCGAAGTCCTGCTGGCCGAGAAATCGCTGCTGTCGAATGTTGATGTGACGGAGATGGGAAGATGGCAGGTCGAAAGCAGGCTCTGTTTACCGCGCTCCTTGTGACTTCTCGGTCTGCTCTTGCCCAACACACGGCTGTGACGTCTGCGTCTGCTGCACTTTCTCATTGCAGTGATGCGGTAAAAGTGAAAGGAGCGACTTCCTCGACAAAGTCCCACGTGAGTTCACAAGTCGAAGACGTGGAGAGATTGGACTCATTCTCCGCTGCGAATGCAGCATCTCAGCCCCTGAGGACGTACTTCGCTTTCGTATTGGAGTCGTTCACGAGGGAGAGACACATCCTTCTGAGAATTGAGGAGGAAGTCAGGTAAGGAACTCAATCAATCGCAAAACATCTCATAGTGACCAGCACTATCTCAAAGCATCATCATCATCTCTCATCTCTCAGCCTGATCCCCACCCCCATCCCCACAATGTGACCCATCACCAAGCCACTCACCCACCCCATCACACCCCCAACCTCGCAAGCAATCATCGAGATCGCTCTAGACATCCCAGCACCGGAACGTCACAAACTCTCCCACATTGTACAAATTCTCCACCTTGAAGCACTTATCCTCGTAGTCGCTGTAGAGGCCCTGGTTGCCGCAATGCTCGGTATCGGTGCCCACGGCGCAGTTGGTGCCTTTGGCGAAGCGGAAGGAGAGGGGTTGAGGGGACATTGGGGCGGTGCAGGAGGCGGTATCTATTTAAACAGGAGATGGTCAGTCATTATGTGCCAGAGAATGAGGAGCATGAAGGCCCCAGGGAAAGGGGTTGGGTTGCTATCTCGCATACCTTCTCCATCCTCATGCCACTCACAACCCTCACCGGGATTTCCGGCCGTCATACACTCGCTGTAGTCATCGTCGCCGTTGTAGGAAGCATAGTTGCCGGTGCAGTCATCATTGACGAAGAGGTCCATGGACCAGGCCATCGAGAAGGGCAGGAGCATGAGGAGGTAGCTGATGAGCAGCATGGTGTTGGTAAGTCGCTTGATGAAATTGTTTCTTGTTGTTGGTGGTAGTGTTCTCCGAAGTTGTAGATTGGTTTGAAGGGTCAATGTGGTCTGTTGTGGGTCGAAGAGGTTGGGTGGTGGTGGAGAGAAGCAGAAGGGGTCTATATAGGGGTTGTGCTGAGCCGAGTCTTGCCGCTGTCCTCACTTTCTGACCATGTGACGGCAGGCAGGAAGGGCGAAGTGATGTCAATTTGATCAGATGAATGCTCACGTCGTTTCGAGCTCGTCAATTCGGTCGCCTCGGTCAAGATGAATGACATGAATATTGGAGCATATCTCGCAGAATCTCACATACAGCAAGCCCCTATCTGGGGTCAAAGTAGCACAGCAAATAGCAACATTCTCAGAGAAACAAGCAACCTCCCTCGCTCGACCTCAACATCCCCATGAGACTCCATCCACCGCAATCTCCCCGTACCCTCTCCCTCCCTCAGGACCGCCTTTCCATCTGCCCTCCCCTCTTCACCCTACCACCACCACCAGGAATAGGCCCGCTATCAAAGCACTTGAAAGTGAAATGATCAATTTGCGGCGTCGGCCAGTAATCCACCATCCGAAAACACTTCTCCGCATCGCCATCATAGAAGAACCGATCCCCGTAACACTGCTCCCAATCACCCATTTGACACTCCGTGCCCTTCGGAAAGCGGAAAGACTTGGGCTGCGGATTCATGTCTGCCGTGCATTCATGAAAGTCTGGTTGGGAGAAATGTCAGCATTGAGACTGTAGGGGCTGAGGTGAAGTAGGCGGACTGACCTTGACCGTTGTTCGTCACCCAAATACAATCCCCATTCGGATAGCCAGGGGTGTTACAGTAGTGCCACTGAGCCTCGAAGTCGCCGGCCCCGGAGTGGTAGGCGTAGTCGCCGTCACACGATTCGCCGGTGTAGAAGTCGACGGACCAGGCCGTGGTCGGGAGTGGCATGAAGAAGAGTAGCATAGTGGCCATGAGAGCGCAGAGGGTGATGAAGGGAATCATATTGCTGTGAGCACAGTTGGAGTTGTCTGTGTGGTTGTCGGTAGGTTTGGATATCGTGAGAGACCTCTGATGTTTGTGTCGTGTTCCAAGCGACGGATGGAGTGTTACGTGTGCTTTGGTTGTCGGTGTGTCGTGGAGACGATTGTGTCGGAAGAGTGGAGAGCCCACAGTAAGTGCGATTGCGTCCTTCACCTGGTTTGTATGGTTGGTGTCTAGGAAAGTGTAATTCGGTCGTGTTTTAGGCCGAGGACGCAGTGTTCAAGATGCTGCGATTGTCGTTGGTGTGGTCGAGATGACTGATGTCGGTGTTGCCTGGCGGAAAGTTCAGACGCGTTAGACATCAAGAGCAGGAGCGAAGTGATCCCTCACTTAAGAAACGGAAGGTACCTCTCACGTGCTCGCACGTGTCAGCCAGACCATCACAATTAGTCGGCTTCATTCACCTGCCAGTCTCTCAAAGATGCTCTTCAATCCAGGCCGAATGGCGTCTCCAAGATGTTCCCTTGAGCGCGAAGGCATCCTTCCTCATGAAGGAAAGCAAAATAGAAGTAGTAGACCTGCCACATTGGACTGGAGCATCAACTCCCTCTTTCGACGCAACTACATAGCAATAAGGTATCTTTCGCTTCAGCATGCATAAAAAAGCAAAAACCACAAACCCCCCTCCCATTGCCTATTCCCATTCCCTCCATTTTTCGCCCCGAACACACACTTGCCTTCGCGGCGGAACCCAGCACACACGGAATCGCAAAAAAGAATGGAAGTGGTTCTTTCATCACGTCGTCAGAATAAAAAAAGGAACTCAGCACGCAGTGCTAGCTCTCGCGAAGGTCCAAATGCCTTGCCTTTGCTTCAGCGCTGCTAGCAATCGTGCCGTGCTCGGTCTCGCTCAGAATGTCTCGTCGCTGTCGGATTCCCGGCGGTCCCATGCGCCGGGTTGTGGTCGAAATGTTGTAAGTGATTGTGTGTGAGTGTGTGTGATGGTTGTGTCCTGGCCAGATGCTCCGGTAAATTCGCAGAACTATGAGCCGGCCTGGGCCAAAGCCAGGATCGCAAATAGCAGCAATACGTCGTATGTCCGTCATAGCAATGATGCGAGCCGATGTATATCCGCCTTCCACCGCGGAGCCTCAAGTGCTGATCGTCTATGGCATTCGCTGCGTCTCTCGTAGCGGGCATTTCGTTACCAGATCGATCGATCCAGATGAGATTCCAGGCTTCAATATCAGCGAGTTTCCATGGCAGAGTCCTCCCATTGGACACGGCGTCATGACCGGCATTGTGTCGCACCACCCTCGATAGATTGAGCATCCAAGATAAAGAGTCACGCGTCCAGCTTATGTTCTCATCTCTGGCAGAAAAGCTCAATCTCCCCCATTCCGGTGATGCCGTCACCTTTCTGTTCTCTCCATGTCTCGAAGGCGGTTTGTACATCCTCATCAGACTGAATGCTGACATAGTCGTCCTCGTCTAGGTACTTCAGCTTCACGTGGATCCTCTCCTGGCCGTCTTTGCTGACTCCTCGGTCTCCCAGTGTCAAATTTGTCGATCTTTGCAGCTTCGCATCGATGCGATCCTTCAACGTTTGGTAGCTGATGGTTGTCGACACCACCAATGTCAGCGTCTGCGAGGCCAATGGACACTGGACTTTGACTTTGAGCTGCGCGGGCGTCGTGGGTGACGGCTCAACTGGTGGCGGCGGCGACATGGCTGTTGCCCTTGGAGCCGAAGGGGTCCTGGCCGATGGATATTGAGTCATGCCTGGTCGTTGCGGGCCGCCATAGCCATACTCAGTCGGAGACATGTCGTGTTGCACAGAATATTGTCGCTCGCGCATCATCTGTGGAGATCCTCTGCCTGGCGCACCGTTAGCCAAGTTTGGAGATCCGGTCTGGCTTCGATTCTGGTATCCGGCTGGCACTTCAGGTACAGGTGGCTGGCCTCCATTCCTCATAGCCAGTCGCTGGCCATTGTGAATATCCGGACTGCTGGCTGATCGGTTTCGTGGACCCGGCATTTGCTGCGAGCTATGCATTCCACTTCCGGGAGGGAAACCAGGTCGTGGTGCCGGACTTCTCGAAGTTGGGCCATATCCGTTTGGTGGAGCGTTCTGCGGTCGTCCCATGGCTGGCGCGGTGAAGCGAGAACCTCCTCCATGTCCCTCCTCATAGAAGCCGTTCTGGGGGAAGGCCTGCCTCGGGAATGGGTACATGCCGGAGCTTGCGCTGGTTCTCGAAGACATTGGCGAGTCCACTGTTGGGGAGAAGTAGCTGTCCATGCGCATGTCGCCATTTGGTGAGACGGCTTGCTGTTGCAGCTCTCTGGTTCGGAGCGTCAATGCTGGGCTTGGCACGACACCGCTAGGAAGTCGTGGAGGCGGTGGTCGTCCAGACACAGATTGTCCACTTTCGCCGGTCGTGCTTCGAGATCGCAGCGAACTCGAGCTGCCGTTCCTGCTCTGTGAGTAGCTTCCACTGCTGTGAGGATATGGGTGACCCGGCCAGCCAGCACTGCCCACCGTGTCGACATCGTCATCCTCGTCTTCTTCCTCCATGTTCTCCATGTAAGGATTCTCGAGTGCTGGCTGATTTTGCATGTAGATGAATTCATTTACGCTCGTGCCGGTCGTTCGGCTTCCATCGCTGGTCCTTGCGATTGACGCTCGTTCGCGGTAGTTCTTCCGTTGCTTCTCAATCTGATGAGCCCACTTCTTCAAGGCCTCGTCGGTTGTAAAACGAATGATAAAGTTTTCGATGCTAGGATCACCTTTCCAAAAGATCTGACAAGTATATGAGCCTAAAGTCAAACCAAATTAGCCGGTTTTCAAGACGTACCCTTTCACTGCTCCCGATAGAGAGCGGGTAGTCAGTCATACCTGGTTTGGACAGGGAGACCAAATCAGTAACATTCTGCATGAAGATGCGGCCTTTCAGCTGCAGCTTCGGCTTCCCCTTGCTGTCCACTAAATTCTTGTTCGAAAGCTTGTTCTTGGGTTTGTTCATGTCGATGTTCTTGCAGCAGAGTAGTATCGTCTCGAACAAGTATACGTGGTACTGAGAAGAAACATCAGTGAAGTCAATGAAGACGTATGGATGCATACTCACCGATCGTTCGCCGTCCTTGCCACTTGCGAGATTCTCACTCTTCAGCACCGTGAAGGTGCCGTACAGCAGCAACTCGCCAAAACCTTCAACTCTGTGGCCCTTCCAGTCTTCAACCCGCATTTTGAGTTCTTGAACAGCCTCGGCCTTCTCCTCCTTGGCGACAGCCTCGTTTGTCCGGTTGAGAATTGCGGTAGCGGCTTCCATTCCCGCCTTCAAATCGTCCTTCCTCTGCTCATCCAGGTCGCCCTTCTTGTGCAGTTGCTCGAGTAGAAGTGGGTACTTTGTCAACCTTTGAAATGGCTTCATCAAGAACGAGTGCAGGGAGGCCGGAGATTCGACCATCTGCCGCATCTCGATACTTCCTCCAGCTTCCTTGAGTTTTGGGAAATCGGCAATCACAGTCTTCTCGCACTTCTTCTGATTCGCGATGTACGGTTCGTAGACGTCGAAAGCCTTGCCGTACAGCAAGAACAACTTTCCCCAATTTTGCTCTTCTTCGGGCTGAGCGTTCGTTTGTTCGACCCGAATGAGGAATCGGCGCTGGAAATCCAGGAGAGCATTCAGGTTCAGGAAGATATCGTGGACCGCGTCTCCAGGAATCACACCCTTCTCCTCGACGAGATGCTTGAAGGCTTGCAGAAGTTCCAAATGCTGCACATATGTTCTTTCTGATTTCACGAGTTCGGCCACAATGTGTTGGCGTTGGGTGCGCTTTGCGGCCTGCTCAACGTCTGATGCCGTAGGTCGCACATCCTCGATTAAGCCGCGCTGGACAAGCACATCCAGGACGCGGTTCACAACTCTGGCGACCTTGACGAATCCAGTGGTATCGTCGCCAAACAGATCGGTTATGATGAATAGCTCTTCCTGCGGAACCCTCAACTCATTCATGCAGGCTCTCACGAATTGCAAGGTCGCAGCCTTTCCTTTCTTCTCTTCCTTCACGGACTGAGGCATGCTCAAAGGCTCATTCGGTTGCAGGGCGTTGTATAGCAATATCAGAGGGTAACCCATGCGGAAGGTGCGCCAAAGTAGTGTGACTGGGTCGGTATCGTCATCTGCGTCCTCTTCCACCTCCAACATGCATTCATTGACACCAGGAACCGAGAGCAGTCTTGTGCGCAACGCCACGCAAATCTGAAAGAGGGAGCTGCTGGCATCGGCGACGCTGTTCATGATATTGTCGGTGGGCTTGACATCGTAGGTGCTCGAGCCAGCATTTGCGATCACGGAGCTGGCATTGGGGGGCATCGGCGGGGCGAAGAGGGTGCTTTGCGTGGTTCCTTGGGTGGTGTCGCTACTCCGACTGCTGGGCTGCGACTGTATGGAGTAGTTGGAGGACGTGTGCCCTTGGGACTGCACCAAGGGGCTCTGAGCGGCGCTCATGTTGGCGGAGGGGTGGTGATGGTGCGGGGGCCTGGCGGCGTAGTGGCCGTGGTGCGGCTGGTCGACGACTCCTGGCGGGTTCAAGGGTGCGGTCAGGGATCGAACGTAGTGCGGATGGCCATGAGACGCGACTTCCATATCGCCGGCCTCAGACGGGGGGCGTCATGGGCAGTGGCAGCGGCAGCGAGGAATGTGTGCGGGTTGCGGTTGGCAGCAGGAGCGGCGGGCGGCGGTCGAGCGAGGGAGGGGCGAGACGGGGCGGTGGGCGCTGGAGCGCGCAGTGTCTGAATCCGGGGGTAGCGCGCTGGGCGGGCGGTGGTGTGGAGGGCGAGTCGCGGACAGCTGCAGGCGCGAGTCGGCGGCGGCGGCGGTGGTGTCGGCGCAGTCAGCGCAACGGCAGCATTGAACAATGCAGGAGTGTGGTGAATGCAGCAGCTCTAGAGTGCAGTGCAGTGCGGCGTGGGAGTAAAAGCAAAGGGGACCAAGCAAGACTGGGCTGGCGCTGCTGCTGGCCTGCCACGGCCCCACACGCTGGTCTTTGTGTTTGACCCTTCGTCGACGCCTGCGATTGGCCAGACTGCGGGCTGTCGGTCTCTCACGCACTCGAAACAGCGTGCTGGGAAGCGCCCAGTGCGCGACACTGCACATGCAGCAGCGCGCGAAACAGATCACTGAGATGGAGTTGAGATGCGCCGTGATCGATCTGCTGATGCCTGACGTCGCCATCGATTCGCCCGCCCACATCGCTCCTGCCCTTCCAACTCACTGCACGCCCTGACTCGCTCTTTCCCCAGCCCGGCACGTGACACTGCTGCATGTGGAAGGCGCGGGCACTCCCGTCGGCAGGGATGTGGAGCGAGCCGTGGAGCGAGAAACAAACCGTCTCGTGAAGCTTCCAGCAACGCCTGATGCCATCGCCGACGACTGACTACTGAATGAATGCCTGACTGATCAACGTCGACTGACTGAGCCGCCTACTGCTCAACTGCACCACCCAACAATCTACCTACAATACACCGCCGCACTCTGTCTCAAACGGGCTTCCCTCATCCGTCGCCTTCACCTGCATCTCTCCCGAAACAGCGCCGGCCGGTGACGCCCATACTCTCCGCCGCCAACACCTTCAGCAGTCGATATCCGCCGCCACCGTCTGCTGTGCTCGCTGTTCTCTCCGCACCTGGCGCACACCGCGTGTCGCCACCCACCATGATGGCCGACCAGCGGCCGCAGCCAGACGAGGGCTTCCACAGCCAGCCCGCCAGCGAGACCACCTCGCAGCCCGACGACAACGAGTACAGCATGGCGGAGTCTGGCGAAACTGAGGAGATGACCAAATTCAGAGATCTCCAAAAGCAGATTCTCGATCTCCCAATCGACCTTCGTTTGCGTAAGTTGCAATCTACCAAATGATGTGATTGCAAACACTGACAAACCACGCACAGAACTGATTAAAGATGTCTGCCCAAGTTTTACGACCGCCATGTTATTCGATCTCCACGGCAAAATTGGAGGCATGGTGTACTTCGATCCCGTGCAATATCTACCCAACGAGCTCATCTTCCACATCTTCTCCCACCTCTCCCCACGAGACCTCCTCACTGCTTCACTCGTTTCCAGACCCTGGCGAGAGAGGACGCAAGACGAGCAATTATGGCACAATTGTTTTGGACGTGAGGGATGGATCGTGGACAAGACAAAGATGGCTGCACAGGAAGATCTCGCGAAGAGGAAGGGTGCCCAGGTCGCTGAGCGCATCATGCGGACTGCTCGACCAGGCGCTGGTCTGGAGCGAAAAGAGAGCCGTAAGAGGCCTCGTGATGAAGCGTTCAGCGAGAACGAGAGCACCCGAGTGAATGCGGAAGAGGCGTCTGAAGAAGAGGAGCTCGAGGTGGAGAAGGTTGATGCAATGGAAGGTGTTGAATTGGAGACAGCGGGCAGCATCCGCCAGACCAGGGGAAATGTGCCGGGCACGACTATGAGCGCAAAAGATGCTCTCATGGAGTTGGAATCAACGTCACCCATGGCCGAACTTCCTTCAGGACCGCCATTCGAGATTCAAAACTCCATCAAGGTATCTCCTACTGTTTTCAGTACCGCCAAGGAACCGAAGTTCAGCTGGCCATATCTCTACAAGCAGCGTCGAAAGCTGGAAAAGAACTGGGAGACCGGAAAGTATACCATGTTCCGCCTCCCTGATCCCAACCATGAAAACGAAGGACACGACGAGTGCGTCTACACTATTCAGCACTGTGGGCAGTGGCTCGTTTCTGGTTCTCGGGACAAGACTATTCGTATCTGGGATTTGAATACGTACCGATTGAAGGGCGAGCCGTTGAAAGGCCACGCTCAGAGCGTCTTGTGCCTTCAATTCGACGCGTCGCCTGACGACAAGAAGGACATCATCATCAGTGGTGGCAGTGATGCGTATGTCTGCGTCTGGCGCTTTTCAACAGGAGAGCTCATCAAGAAGATTAAGAATGCTCATGATGAAAGCGTCCTGAATTTGCGCTTCGACGATCGATATCTTGTGACCTGCTCCAAGGACAAGAGCATCAAGGTCTGGAACCGACATGCAATCGCCAATGACGACAGGACGGTCATTCCGGATTGTGTCATTGATGGGTTCATGTCCGATCCAAAGTATACTGGCGGACTTGAGCCCTTCACACTTTTGAATTCGATGACTGGCCACCAGGCTGCAGTGAATGCCGTTCAGATCCACGACAACATCATTGTTTCTGCGTCTGGAGACCGTACCATCAAGTCCTGGGACATCAATCAGGGAAGCAGCTTCAAAAAGTCCTACAGTGGACATACCAAGGGCATCGCCTGTGTGCAATTCGATGGACGTCGGATTGTCAGTGGCTCATCAGACAATTCGGTCAGGATCTTCGACTACGACACTACCGCTGAAGTGGCCTGCCTTGACGGCCACAACAATCTCGTCCGCACTGTTCAAGCTCGTTTTGGCGATCTTCAGACCATTACTGACGACGAACTTCTCCAAGAAGCTCGGAAAGCTGACAAACGGTTTTTGGAGGCACTTGACGACGGCATGATGCCACAAGAAGTTTCACGTCGGCGTGGAGCTCGCAATGCTGGTTCAAGCCGTCCCGAAGACATGCTCAGCTATGGCACCAAGGTCCCTCCAGGCGGCGGTGGCAGCAAGTGGGCGAAAATTGTCTCTGGCTCCTATGATGAGACTGTCATCATTTGGAAGCGCAGCAAGGATGGCAAGTGGCGACCTAACCAGCGCCTGCACCAAGGAATGCTCTTGAACCACCCCAACTCGGCGACACGGATAAGACCGAATGCTGTGCCGCAGCCTGCCAATCTGAACAACATCAATGCTCAGGCTGTCAACACGCAACAGCAGCTGAACGCGAGCCAGCAAGCCCAGCATCTGCTACAGCAGGCTCAGAATCAGTTGTTGCAGGTCAACACTATCCTTCAGCAACCGGCGCACAACCACACACACGCGCATACGACCACGCATACTAACACACAACTCACTGCCATGGCAGCGCAGCAGAACAACCTGAACATGCAGATGCAAGCAATTGCGAGTCAGCAGCATCACCATGCGCTGAATCACGGCGTGGCGAACTTGCCGCAGCCTGCTGCTGGTCCAGCCGGAAATGCTGGCAATGCGCAACAAGCACCAGCAGGACAGGCCAACGCCACAGCACAGCCTGCCGCGGCTGCTCAAGGCGCTCAAGGCGCTCAAGGTGCTCAAGCCGGTCAAGCTGCGCACGCAGTTCCAGGCCATCACCATCATCATCACCATCACCACCATCACCACGCGCAAGCCGCTGCGAATAACCCTCGTGAATCTAACAGAGTGTTCAAGTTGCAGTTTGACGCACGCCGGATCATCGCGTGCAGCCAGAACAAAGTTATCGTGGGTTGGGACTTTGCGGCCGGCGACCGGGATTTGGAGTGGATTGGCGATTGGAGTGTGGAGACTGCTTGAAGACCGTTCGAGTTACCAGATACCAGATACCAAGGTGGTGGGATGCGTTTAAAGTATCCTTGAACGTGGGAACGGAGCGTTGGGGGAGGCTGAATGAAGCGGCCGGCCATGTTGACGGTAGCGATCACGATTTGACTTCTTTGTATGATATCAGAGGATGGTCAAGTCCATTGACGAAGCATGTAGCAGCCGTCGAAGACCTCACGGCGTATATAATGATGCCGTTGCCGAAAGCAGGCAACGCGATTATACTTTCCTGCTCCGCGGACGGTGAACCTCGGTTCTGCTGAAGCAAGCTTCCCGGCTCACGGACTCGTCTTGCTTGACCTCACCTCATCAGCTAGAGTGCCGTGTGGTATTATTTCCATCGTCTTCTCATTTCCATTCATCGAAAACTACATCTCGCAGTCCTCTGCTAACCGACATCGTCTTATCTTTGAGGGAACGAATATCAAGAACGCCACTCTGGATCCCCCGTCTTCCAAACGCCGCAAGTTGCACGGCGATATGGCTTCTTCTTCTGAGACGGGACCGGTGCTGTTTGAGGTGCCTATTGTTAGGCCGAAGGATATGGTATGTTAAGACAACAATACTAGAGAGCTCGCAGCTCTTCCACTCTCGCTCTGCCCATCCATTTCCCACGGCACAGTCGGAACAGAACATCTCGTCTTCCATGTCCTATTCCCAAGACCCTTCCACTTATTAAAGGATTTCCAATCACTACCTTTCCCATCTACTACATACGTCGCCTCGCTCTCCGTCATCACTACACATTCCGTCCAAAGCTATACCTGAGTCCTGACTGACCTCAACAGATCGGCACAACCGGCACCGGCACCATCGTCTGCACGCAACCCAAAGACTCCATCTACCTCCTCACCTTCTCCAACCCGCCCGACAACCGTCTCGTGACGCCCTTCTGTCAGGCTATGATCCTCGCGCTGGATATTCTGGAGCATCGCTACCCGAGAGGTGTGGTTGTTACGACGTCTGCTATTTCGAAGTTTTATTCCAACGGCATGGATATCGACCACGCGATCTGGACGGGCGGCTATATGCAGAAGTCTTTGTATGCGATGTGGAAGAAGATTTTGACGTATTCGAGGCCGACGGTGGCGTTGATTAATGGGCATGCTTTTGCGGGGGGGTTTATGACTGCGATGATGCATGATGTGAGTCCTTGCCAGCGTCCTCGACGATTGCAGCCTTGTGATACTGATTTTATTCTAGTACCGCGTAATGAACCCCCACAAAGGCTACCTCTGCCTCAACGAAGTCGAGCTCGGCGCCCCTCTCCGCCCGCCTATGACAGCCGTCTTCCGAATGAAACTCCCCGCGCACACCCTGCGCAAACTTGTCCTCGAAGCCTACCGTTTCAAAGCCCTCGAAGCGCTCAAAGAGGGTCTTGTCGATTCCCTTGGCGGTCTTCCTGAGACGCTGGCGCTGATTGAGGAATTGCAGCTTGTGAAGAAGAGTCAACCTGGTGCGACGGGGCAGAGTGTGTTGAGTGAGTTGAAGGAGGAGATGTGGAGGGAGACTATTGGGTTGTTGGAGGAGTGGGCGGAGGAGAATTTGAGGGATGAGAGGATTGCCCAGAGGAGGGGGAGGGAGAAGGCGGAGGGGCGGAGGAGGGTTGAGGAGTGGGAGGCTAAGGCGAAGCTGTGATTTGGCGGTGGGAGGGTTGGTATGTGTGGGTGTCTTGGTTCTTTATTGTGGATTTATGTGTTTGCTGACGGTCTGTTTGTTTAGGGCTTGAGGAAAAAGAAGAATATATCGATCTTTCCAAGCTCAGCTTTTTTACCTAGGGCATGGCATTGCTTTCGGAGAAACAGTACACTGCATACTACTTTCACCTGGATTTATAACCTGTCTGTACATGAGCAGCCTACAGCACATGGAAGCTTGGTAAGTGAACATCGGCCTCGAGCATAGACCGCGCACGGGCCACACACGAGCGTGCTCGTGAATATACGCCCCAGCGACTCGTGATGCGCCTCGTCGCAGCCCTTCCTCCGGGGTATAAATACGCGCTTATCCTCTGGAACTTCCGACTCTTTCCTCCAACACTTCCAATCAACAAGTCTCTGCCACGAATACTCTCGACACCAACCCTCGACCCCATCAAAACCCTCTTACTCCATTTCAAACTCCTCCCTCGACAAAATACTCAATACCGCAACCATGGTCAACTACCCCGGCGACGCTCTCAAGAAGGGCGCCAAAGAGTAAGTCGCAAACCTCTGAACGACTCGAGGCCGTTCCAACTAACTCGACCAGACTCCTCGAGACCGGCATTTTCTCCGATCTGACCATCAAGGCCGGCGGTCGAGAGTTCAAAGTCCACAAGGCGATCTTGTACCCGCAATCCAACTACTTCCGCAAGTTACTCGGTCCGAACTTTCAGGTAAGTTCCTCCCTCGAGTCATGAGTTTTGGTGCAAGTGTTGACGTATCCTCCAGGAGGCCAACACCAACGAGATTACCCTCCCAGAAGATGGCAACGTCATCCAGGCCCTCATCTTCCACCTCTACCATTTTGGCTGGGATACGAGTGCCCGTGGAACGACCTCGGACGCCGTGTTCTGTGTGCACGTCTACCAGGTCGCGGATAAGGTGAGCACGAGAAGCCAATATTTACTATACTCGACTGACTCTGTCCACTAGTACGACGTCCCTTCCCTCCGCCAGCTGGCCGCGACCCGCTTCCGCGACTCCCTCGACCCCGTCAACGCCGTCCCCGACTTCGTCGACGCCATCTACGCCGTCGACGACTGCTGCAACCCCAGCGATCGTACGCTTTGGGATGCCATTCTTCCGATGATCATCGAGAACATGGCTCACTTGCTCAAGTTCGAGGAGTTCAAGGCGCTGATTCGCGAGAAGGATGAGCTGAATTTCCATCTTCTTGCCATGCGCTTTGATGGCGCTGGCATGGGTGAGGTTGAGGAGGGAGGTGATGAGGGTGACGGTTTTGGTGGTGGGCGGCGACTTGGTGGTACGGGTGGACGTGATGATCGGGGTGGTCGTGGGGGTGGGCATATGTCGGGTGGTTGGTGATGGTCTCGATCTGCTTTTTGGTCGAGAAAGTGTTGATGACTACATCGAGCCCAGAGTGTGATTTTGGTCTCTCCTGAAGCGAATTCAGAGGAGACATGCCCCCAAGAGCTCGTTGACTGCATCGAGCAGTCATACGCTCCCTCTGAAGAGATGACGCTAGCGAACATATGGTTCTGACTGAATCGAATTCGCAGTAGGGATGGTCAGAAACGCGAACCTAGACAAACACTGTATGTACTATCCTCTTTGTTTGCATGGCAACATTGTTCTTGTTTACTGGTACAGTTTGCATGGGTATCATCAACGATCGCTACGAGAAAGCCGTCCAAAAGCCCCGCGCCCATGCAGGACCCCAGCCAACGACCGATTTTGCCATCCATCCACCACCTTGCGCTTCACGTCCCAAAACTCTGCAGTAGCGATGCGAATTTCTCATCCTCCAAATCCAACCCCATGCCCATTCCAAACAACCCGTCTCCGCCCGCAAGATCCCCCTCCTGCATGGGCGAGTCCCTCAATGCAGGATCCAGCAGCATCCCATCATCAGCCTCACTCCCTGGGACGGAATCCACAGGTCCCGGCACGGCTGTGATGCTTGCCGCTCCCCTGAGCGGATGAATCATCTCGAACCCCGATAGCTTGACGACTTTATCCCATATTGGCATGGGCACATCGGTGCCGCATGCGCGGAGTGGGAAGACGACTTGGACGGCGCCGGAGACGGGGTCGGGACCGTCGAGGAGGTAGTCGAGGGAGCGGTAGATTTCGGAGGTCAGTGTTGTGCGGGTTGTTGAGGGGCTGATGGTATGCAATGGGGACTGTGAGGATGTTGTTGGTTGGGGGAAAGACGAGAGGGCCAGGGCTATGGCGTCCGAACCTAGCCATACGGTCATTTCGTCCAGGAGGTGCAGTAGTGTGCCGTAGAAGAAGACTGTTTCTCGGGCGCGGCGGAGGTTGGAATGCCAGTAGACCATCGTCATTTGTGACAGCTGCTCTGGAGGGAAGCACTGTAAATTCGAGCCATCTATTGCTGGGATCTCAGTCACGGCGTCGGGAAAGTCTGCTTCCCAGCTTTGACGCCAAGTAAGTAGGTCATGGAAGGCCGTGATCAGGTTCTGAATGTGGGCTTTGATCGCGAGGGAGTTGTTGTCAGAGGGGGAGGCACAACAGAGGGTGTCGCCATCTTCGAGGAGGCCTGGGAGGTCGGCGAAGGTGTCTTTGAGACGTTGGATGTGGTTTTTGGGTTGAGTCGAGGTGCCCTTCCAGGGAACTGTTTTCCACTCTGGGGAGGAGAGAAAGGTTCGGCGGCGTTGGAGGAGGGCTTGGTATATCTGGAGAGTCTTTGTTAGGACCGAAAGTTCAAGTAGTGAGGACGGTGATGCTCACAATCTTGAATCGACATATGATGAAGAGGCTGTGGTACAGTCAGCCTTGCGGTCAACTAGGCTGTTTCAGATTGCATACGATTTTGCGGCTCCACTTTGGAAGCTCTCGGGTCCTCTGAGCTCGACTAGATGGGCCATTCCTGCGGCATGAAACGACCAACCATCTGTGTGCGTTGCCGAAGTCATCTGTGTGGGGGCTGCATCAGCAGTGTCCGCAAAGGGATGTCCGGAGTCACTTACCTCGTAGTAATAGAAGATGACGATAGCCGCAAGATTGTTCAAGTCGTCCTTGCATTCATCTCGGGTAAGGTTGTCATGTAGTAAGTTGATGGCTCGGCTGTACTGTGCTGCTGCTGCGTCTTTCTGGGTACCGTACTCTCCTTCTCGTTGCTCAGTCACTGACTCTGATTGGAATAAGGAGTTACTTACTCGCAGATAACGATTGAGCAAGCGCGAGAATAGCATCTCGTCCAACTGAAGTCTTATTGTTCTGCATCACGGCGTCGATCCATGGCCGTACATTCTCGCAGTGCTACCAACCATTAGTGAGCTCAATGCACATCCGGGAATCTCCCGTGGCTCCACATACCTGTTTACTGAATAGCCTTTGTAGAATATGGCAGTCCCATAGGCCCAATTGTACATTCTACTTTCATTAGCACTGGCCCAAAAGGGTAATAGTCTGCAACATACACTTTTGAATGAGGCATAGCTTGCGAACGGATGAGGGGGCTGCATCACATCGTTCTCGAAGACGAATTCATATTGATGTCCACCTTCCAGCTTGACCCAATCGATCTCGCTCGCATCGTGATCTGAGAAGCTGTCGAAGACTGCAGGTAGGTCAGGATACGTCTTGTTCCGTGCCTCCGGGACGAGATAGGCATACAGGTGTTGACGAAGGACCGGTAAGGCTCATAGCCTTCGCAAGTCTTTCCCTATACAGCAGACATATCAGCCAAGAACAGAAGGTGCGGTACATTCGCTCGCTTGTGTTTCGACTTACCCCTTTGTAGCACCGCTTGCAGTGAGGTGTTCTCAAATCTGTGGATTCCCACGTGTCAGTCCATGCTTCTTTCTTCCTCATCTCGCTTGAGGACATGTAAGACGTGGAATCCATACCGCACTTCACTCGTCTCCGCCTGCAGGTGATGCACCCCTGCGACCTGCCCGGCACCCCAACCATCTCCTAATACTAGCCGGGTGAAGTGAATGGATAAAAGCTTGGCCACTTTGGCGTCAGCCTCGGCGAGCGTGTTGCGGGATATTACTGCGTTCGTCGCATCCGTTGTTGAGGCATCGTAGCAACGAAAATTGAGCACATATAGCATCGAATGTGCCATGCTTGGGTCGTGGTGTAGTAACGTGATCTGAAAGACGTGAGGTTAGCTTTGCGAGCTCAGATCGGCGAAGGATTCCCCCAAAAGCTTGCAGACGCACCTTAATCATCCTGCTTTTTCAGCTCGAGAGGAGCGTATACGGGTTTGCTCCGACCTGGTTCTTCTTCCTCAAGCTTGAATGCCAGAAGCCACGCAAGCCCGGCGCCGAATTGCCATCGAGCCTTCCGCGTCACCTGCGTCATCCCTTCCTTCTTTTCACTTCTCATTCGCGGGCAAGAATACATCCGCTACATCGGCCCTTTCCGCGTCTGTCGAGCATGTTAGGTCTTTCGGGTCGTCGTTGAGATGGCGGCCGAATCTTTGACGCCGTTAATACCGACCGCATCGCAAGGCTTTGAGCCCTGTCTGTACGCTGGGAAGGATCCGACCATTACTAACGAGCTTCATTGCGCATGTCAGCTACCGTTTAGACACCACGCATCACTGGTTCTTTTACGGTATGCACAACGCAATGCAATACTAAGGATGTCGAGACGTCACTTGTCACGGTTCGAGATGATAGAGCACAAGAACCACAGATGTTGAGAAGAACAGAGGATCCGAGATTTCCGACTTGCAGACAAGACTTTTTGCGATCTTGTAACATTGTCCTTTCAGGATCGACAGACATCATGAGGAAGAAGGAGGAGGACTTCAAGGTGTGGTCGACCACGAGACACAAGCCCTGAGGAGCAGGATTCTGCAGACCACCCGAGGTCTTATAGGGCTCTCCCGGTGGCACTCACGGTACAAGCTGCCGATTCACGGACTTTCGCACCTTTCCACGGTACCTGAGAAGCGGCCAGTATCTACAACTTCCAAACCTCATGATCGGATGGCTCCAAACTTCGAACGATGCCATTCGAGTCTCGCAGCATCCGGATTACAACACATGCCGGCGAGCCTCCAACAAGACTAAATCTTGAGCACCGGATCCGGACCGACATACGAGAACCTCGGCGCAACAATTGTCCCATCGAACGGTAGTAAACTCATATCTCCACGAGGATCGGCCCACAAGGCTACTCTCTCCGGCCTCAAGTATCTGCCTGAACGATGCCGGGTCGAAACCCTTGTGGATATTTCAATCCTTCCCTCGCTCTCTGCATAAGGTTAGGGCGATATTGGATTTCCACGTGAGGATGACGCCCTGCATTGGCGTCTTTAGGGCCTAGCAGTCAAGTGGAGCCATCCTTCTTCCATCCATATGAAGAATACGCGCTGCGCGGATCTCGGGGCCTATTTGACCTACTAATGTTGGCTTTGTCAAAAGCTTCTAGTGGACATCTAATACTTTGTGTTGCATCGTATCCTCTCTTTTGGCAATGCCGTTTGGGCTGAATTGTCATGCCGACTACACCAGACGATCTTGCCTTCCATTAGCAATGTTGAGAGACCAGACTTATACGAATAGAACACGATAACATCACGCAATGTTCTTCAAGGTAGCCCTAGGAAGTTACGACAACCACACTATCCGTCTGCAATGACCGATGCCTCCCCTTCCTTCTCCTGACTCTGGCCCCTGTCCTTCTCCAACGCACTACGAACTCGAGGCAGCACATACCTACCATAATCAATGGCATCGTTAAGATTATCATACCCCCGAATCGAAATCAACTCGCAACCAAGACGGACATAATCCAGAATCGACTCCGCAACAGTCTCATACGAGCCCACCAAAGCCGTCGACGCACCCCGGGCATTTGTTGCAGTCACCGTCGAATACCAAAGCGCCCGATCATGAACCTCTCCTCTCGCCGCAATGTCAAGCAACCGCTGTGATCCAACATTCTGCGGCGGCGGAGCACTGGCAGGTACTCTCCCCAACCCATTCGCTCGATGCCGCTGAAGAGAGTCAAGTGTGCGATGAGCCTTCTCCCAAGCCAACTCATCGGTTTCCGCAACAATGGGCCTGAACGTCACCCAAATACGCGGACGATCACTCGCCGGACGCCCGGCCTTTTCGGCCTCAGCATAAATGCGATCGATCTGCTCTTTCGTCTCTTTGAGAGGTTCGCCCCATAGACCGAAAATGTCCGCCAACGCTCCGCCGATGCGATACGCCTCGTCTGACGAGCCGCCCACTGAGACGGGGATTGTACCGTTGACTGGACGGACACGGTTGCTGAACTGCTTAAATTGGTAGTGTTTGCCGTCCCAGTCGAAGGGTTCGGGGGATTCCCAGGCTCGACGCAGGATACGGATGTATTCTTCCAATCGCTCGTAACGTTCAGCCTTGTTCAAGAAGTCGCCCTCCTTTGCTTGCTCGGCGTCTGAGCCTCCCGCGATGAAGTGAACGACTGCTCGACCCTTGCTGAGCTGGTCTAATGTCGCCAGAGCCTTTGCTGCGACGGTCGGGTACAAGGTGTTTGGACGAAGAGCGATAATGACTTTCAAGTTCTTCGTGGCTGCGGCTATCGTTGCTCCTGTTGTGAATGGATCGAAGCCTCCGGAGTCGTAAGGCTGGAGAGTATAATTGAAGCCGTAGTCATCGAGGTTGCGAGCATAGCGAACGAGATAGTCGGGATCGACCCCTGCCCCTGGTATTGGCTCGAGCTCGGTTGAAGAGTTGGGGAACGCAAGGCTGATGAACTCTGTCGGCATTGTAGACGCTGACTGCAAAGCCTCGCAACGACAAGCAGAAAGTAAGTCTAGTGTAAGTTTAAAAGTATGTTGTTGCACGATGTTGTTATATGCAATTGCGAGGTGGAGCTGTGAAGCATTGCAACAGCTTGATCCATAATCACGCCTTATCGCGAATGCTTGCCAGTACAGCCGATGTCGGTTTCAAGAATATGACCATCGGCTCGTCGCTCTGAGATGTCAAGCAAAAGTGTGCCAGCATCGATTAGATGGGAGAAGGACTTTTTCCGATCTTTCTCTATTTCGATGGATTCAAGCGCTTTTGTCAGGCATCTTTCCAACGCACAATGCCTGCTTATGTTTCGATGTACCTCCCTCCGATCAGACTTGAGCATGCTTCTTCTTCACCGTCTCATTGAAAGCCACAGCACTATAAGTATCAAGAAACTCCAAAACCCCCTCAACCTTTTCTCCATCCTCGCTCAATTTCAACATCCACATGAACTCCATCGGCCACTCCTGCACCTCATCTCCAACCGACACAGTCCAGACGTGTGAGCTGTGCACCGTCGAAGTTCTCTTATGGACGTCCACCATTACATCATTGATCTCAATCGACATGTCTTGGAACTTTCCCAGAGTGTGACTTAATGCTTTTTCGTACTCCTCGTTGCTCTTGTTCTCGGCATTGTATTTCTTTGAGAATGCAGCGGGAGCCATACGACGTCGTGCGGAGGGAGTCAGATCTCGAGATAAGATGGAAGTGTCTTGGGCTTTGAAGGCGTCGAGATGGCTGAGGACCATCGCTTTGGAAGTTGCTGCCATGCGGTCGTAGAGCTCCATTGTGCCGGTCATGTTCGTTTCCGTTAGCTGCACTGTGTGCACGCTGCAGCAGACTAGAACTGACGTCTGTTTCGGATTATGAGTGCAAGATTACCACAGTATTCTCAATGTTGAGTGACACGCCAGGCAAGCGGCTCGCCGACTATGCCAAGACTGTACGGAGCCCGAAATCACATGCTCTTGGCACCAGTCCGCTTCCAGCTGTGCTCCCGATTGCGTCACAGGTCTTGCTTTGAATGTTCCCGTAAAAGTCCCCGAGTCTATCGCCAAGTCCATTTGGAGGGTTAAATGGGGGAGTGTTACACCTGGTATGCCTTGGTGCCTGTGAGAAGCTTTGAACAGCCCGCGATGGACCGCAATTGGGGATTCTTGCTTTGCTGTCCATCATATTTCCCCAAGGAAGCCATCATAAGCTAGGAATGGATAGCTCTCCGGAATCTCCATCGAATACGATAATGAGTCCATCATGTCCATTGCTTCGGAAGTATACGGTGGTAACTGCGAGGTGAGGGCAGCGTTGGAGTCGAAGAGAGATGCGTCTTGCTCGACGCCCTGAGGTCCTGTATAAGCCATCGTCTCTGGTGCGTTGCGCTGCTCGGCAGGAAGATCGAGTTTCGTGTGTGATTTCCTGGAGATCTGGATGTTGCCAATTAGCGGTAGGTTGAGTTTCATAGTCAGAGATTCCTGTGCCTGAGGTCGCTGCAGTAAGGAGTCTAATGATCGAATAGCAGCTGCAGCCTGATGTGCAAAGCTTTTTGCCGAGTTGCCTGCTGCCGAGGCCATCGTGCTGACCACTTGATTGATGAGATTTCTTATGGCATCAATGTCAAAGCCCTGTGGTAGTCTTCCGGGATCAGATTTGTGCATCATCCTGTAGCTCGCTAGTTGTAGAAAGACGGCACTGGTGAATGCTTGCATATCGAGGACCTAGACACAGAATCGAGAGATTAGCCGATTCGTCATGTGTTGATTACATTCAACTGGTTGATGCACGTACCCAGCCAGCAAAGAATCCAGCGGCGGCGGCAGGCCTCAGTGTTAAGTATCGTCGAGCAAGTTCCTGGCAAGCATTAAGACAAGTGATGAGATTGAAAGCGAACTGTTCGCTCTGCCCATCATATGCCAGAGCCAGCCGAAGGTGGATACGGATGGTGTAGTACTGATGGCAGTACTGCATCATAGCATCCATTGTGAAATGAGCCGTTGGTCGCATGCTCCACCAGTCGTTCCCTGCAGAGGTTGCAAGTGATCGAAGCTCGTGATCAACACACATCACTGCATTGAACAGCTCTGACAACGGCTTTCGCGCCGAGATCATGCCGTCAAGCTCGAGCACCTGCCTAGCAATATCTGCAAGGCCGTAGAGGTAAGACAGTGTATTTACATGGCCTTCAGAATCGATGATTGGCGACTTCGGGAGAGGGTAGTTGGCTGTGGCGAGTGGCAACGACCAGAGCATTGATGAGAATCTGTCAATGGCGCAAATGGATGCCCAGGCTTGCGATCGCCGTTGGAGACGATAGATCTCATCGCTGGAGTCTGAAGAGTCCATGGAGTCTTGCATCGAGCTCAAAGATGCCGCAGCTCGTGGCAAACCTAGTAGCTCCGCCAATGCGATGACCCGGCGAGATAGCAGCCACATCTTGGTGATCTTGACCCGACCAAGTTGTCTGTTGTGAGAAAGCAATATCAGCAATTGAATTGGTAAATCAGGCAATGGCGACGGAACATACAATCGTAGGAACAGCAAGGCTACCTCGATTCCCTCAAGAGTCCCTGCGGTGGTGTCGTCTCCAATGACAACCTGCTCAACGAGTTCGGAGACATTCTCAACGAACGTGGGGATATGCTGCATGCTTTGTGAGGTTGAAAAGTTGGCTGTCGACGGCGCATGCTGCACGGCGAGTGCAATGTGTAGTAGAAGATTGGAAAGTCCAACAATGCTAGCTTCCTGCTGTACTTCGTCATAGTGTGCAAGCATTGCTTCTGGAGTCTTGTGTGCGTTCACCATTGGGAGCAATGATGCATACAGCGGCAGCCATGAGGATGCATATTCCGTGATCGTGGTCATATCCGCTCGAGAAGGCATCAAAGCTTGCAAAGCTGCGCATTCCTGCGCCTTCTTCGGGCTTGAAGCGTGTTTGGGAGAGGCTGCATAGCTGGGGCCAAGCTGGCCGCCGGCAGTGTCGAGAACGCCATTGTCGAACAGTTGCACAAGATGAATAGGTGCATTTGGAGGAGACAGGCTGTCTGAACCATCTGAATCTTCGTCGTCGTCGTTCTCGTTGTCGTCCCCACCAAATCCGTTGAAGTTGGAGACAACAGACCCTCTTCGAGAGGAGCCCTCAGCTGGAAGTGGTCCTGCAGATGCAGCAATGCCGTTCTGAGACTGCAGGCTCCGTACGGCGGCCCATAGAGACGTCTGGTTCCGCTCAAGGTTGGCCAGGCGAGCCCTGGTTGTGACTCGCACTGCATCCGGCTCCGGCGGCCGTGAACGCTGCGGCTCACAATTCAGACCCCTTTCTTTACAATACGTGCATCGCTGCGCCGTCTGCGAAGGCCAGTCGCAGCGAACTTTCCTTCTCCGACCTACTCAAGGTAAGCATTCTGCGTAGATACAAGTCAGGAAACGTCGTACACTCGGCGCAGCTTTTGGCGTTCTTGCCCGGCCTTTTCGGCGGAGGCTCTGTCGACATCATGCCTGTGCTCCGTAGCACCGTGAACACCATGCAACGATGACAAGGAAGGAGGAAGACCCACCAAAGCAGCTGGCGTACCTCCAGCAGCTTAAGTTCGGACAACGGAGCCCATGGTTGTCCGAAACGAACAAGCTCTCTTTGAACCGCACATCACCGCACAGCGGGCGGCCCTTGATCTCGATTTGTTCGCGTTTAATGTCTCATTTCGCTGGAATGAGTGTGAAAGATGCTCGCTCAATCACATATTCAGAAACTAACTCTCTGTTGTTCTTATCTTTGATGGTGTCTGCATGACGGAGATGAGACAGAAGACGACTGACGTGCAGCAGAGAGACGTTGAGTTATCTCACAGGACTCACCTACAAATAGTATAGCGTGCTTTCAAGTGGTCTGAAGTTGCACGCCCGGGAATTTTTGCCCCTCTTCCTGGCCGCTCCCAAACCTGTTCGAATCCGAAGAGAAGTAGCATTGTATTCAACGAGACTTGATGCACCGTCTCTTCTAATGCTGATTGCACAGCTCATCAGCTATCAAGACTCTGACGTTGGTTCTGGCGTCCCCATGAACGGAAACACGATCTCTGTTCCGCCTCCCACGACAGTCCGAAGATAAACGGCAATCATGGGTTCCAGTCCATGCTCCAAGGCTTTTGTAATCCATTCTTCAAGTTCGAGCTCATGAAATGGCCTACCATGCACTTTCTCCATCCATGCTCTAAGCTCCGTCGGCGACACTTTGACCCCTGAGCTGTAGTGTCGGAAACGAAGACTTGGATGCTGACTCTCGTCAGTGATAACATCAACGAGCTCTCCGGCGATCTTTTCCACAGGCGCGAAATCAAAGTAGCCAGACATTCGCAGCCCAGAGACCTTGGGCACGGCATCGAATCGTGCTGAGCAGTTAAGAATGGCGTTCAGAGAGTCATCAGAAGGCGCATTGCTTCCCACCAGCGCGCAAGGGCGGTGGACTGTGATTGGAAGTCCAGATCCAATGTCACTATGATTGGCTTTTGCTGCTAAGCGCTCCAAGAAGACCTCGCTTGCCCATTTCGATGCTGTAAGCCCTTCGGATCCATCGCTGGGTGGCGGATGCCTCTTGACGCTGATGGGTGGGAGTGCAGCCTGCGAATCTTTGTCGAAAAGAGTGACTCGGTTCGAGGATACGTAATGTATCGGGATCGCGCGACGGAGTGCCAAAGCGGCCACTGTCTTTGTACTAGTCACGTTGGATTGACGTAGGGAGGCATAGTTGTTCAGACAATTGCCTTGGCTCCCGGCCATGATGATGCGATCCACGCTCCCGACGAGCTTCGAGAGAGTGTCCTCATCAAGGCCAAAGTCTTGCTGGTGAAGACTTCCTTCGTATCTTGAGATCCGTGTTGAACCGGTTCCGCTTGGAAGATATGCTGCCAAAGACACCGCAATGCAGTGGATGTGCCTGATTGATGGATTGGCAAGCAAGGCTTCGATAATGTGGCCGCCCAGGAACGAGTCCGCACCAGTCAAGAGAACCTCGACGCACTCATGTGAAGGCAGAGTCGTCTCATTCGATAAGGCAAGGGCTTTCCTCACGTCTGGCGTCAAGGCTGTCTCCTGTTCCCAGTCAATGGCCTCAACATGGGCAGAATCGCGGGTCGCTTGACGTTGATCGATCATATGTGCCATGCTGCCTAGTGTACTGTGCATGAACATGTCTCGAATGGAAATATTGAACTGCAGTTCTGTGCGAATGGCGGCCTGGAGCTTGACCAGGTGGAGTGAAGAGGCGCCCATGGCCCATATATCAACGTCTGTACGCCGCGGAATGTCGGGACGACCGAGGACACGGCCCCACAGCAGATGAAGCTGCACCTGTGTCAATGTGCTAATGTTGGCTGAGGTGTCATTTGGTTGCATGTTGCTTGTTCGAGGAGACAACACAGTCTGGGACAGCCTGCGTCGATCGACTTTTCCATTGGCAGTGAGAGGCATGCTTGCGAGGACGACGATGCGACTGGGCTTCATGTGCTGTGGAACCGTTAGTTGGTGTATCAATCCCTCCAGTAGAGCCTCGGTCTTCTGCTCGTCTTGTTGATCTGCCGCTTCAGCATTGCGAGCCGATGCGTTGGAGGCTTGATCTTTGACGACCACGTGAGCAGCCAGGAAAGCGTTGTCGCCCTCCTGATGCATGGTGACAACAACACCAGAGACAATGTGTGCTGCCTGAGAAAGAATGGCACTCTCGACGTCGGTCAAGTCCACTCTCAAGCCCCGAATTTTGACAACGGTATCGTTCGTCATTCGGCCCAGATAGCCCAGTGTTCCGTCTTCTCGCCAGACACCTCGATCGCCAGTCTTGTACATTCGTCCCTGGGAAGATGAAGCAACTTCAAAGCTCTCGATGAACGATCTAGACGTGGCTTCTTGGTCGAGATAGCCGAGAGCGACGCCAGCGCCAGTGACACAGATCTCTCCCGGAATCCCAGGTGGACAGATTGCACCGTGAGCGTCACGAATGAAGACGCCAACGTTGTGAAGTGGCCGTCCAATCGACGTCACTCCAGACGTCAGAGGGTACTCGGGCAGAGGTGTTTCATCATGCTGTAACGTAGCAGCAACAGAGATCTCTGTAGGGCCATAGGCATCTTGAAAGACTGGAGGTGAGGGAAGAACAGCCAGCTCCCGTTTCAGAGCCTCAGGGACTTTCTCTCCGCCACAGAGAGCCAGACGCCATCCGGGAAGAGAGGCAAGTGCACCATTGCCGTAGCGAAGCCACATAAGATACTCTGTTGGAGACGCAAAGGTAATGTTCACACTCTCTCGTACCAGCAGGGCAGTGATTTCCACAGGATCTCCTCGACTTGCTTGAGGTGCGATGATCAGGGTGCAACCGTGGGTCAGCGCGAGTAAAGTTTCAGCAATGGCCATATCGAATCCCAGATTGGCCTTTTGCAACATAACTTCACCATGCTGAAAGCTTTGGTGCTCGCCTTGGTTGGCAAGGTAGTTGAGATAGCCGCCGGACGTGAGTAAGATTGCTTTTGGGACACCCGAAGTACCGCTCGTGCAGAGGATAAGAGATGCGGTACTGGGGTCCTCATGGTTGATCGAATCATCGATAGCGGAGGACGTTTGCTGTGTGTCCTCGAATAGTAGCATCTGAGCGGTGGACTCCGAATTCTGAGCAATTTGAGAGGCGAGAGCAGCGGTCTCAGCATGGCAAAGGATGAGGCTGGGCTCGCAAGCACGGATCATGGCTACAAGCCGCTCAGAAGGCAGCGTCGCATCAAGCGAGACAAACGTCGCTCCGACTCGAAAGACGGCAAGCATTCCAACGACCCATTCTCGCTGCGGTTCGCAGAGTACTGCAATGCGAAGGCCCTGAAATGGAAGCACGCGCACACTCAGAGACATGACCAGCCGAGAAAGTTCCGCAAAGGTCAGAGAGCTACAGGAATCCTTGATGGCCGTCGTAGTCGGAAAGTCATGACACATGCGGTCCACTCGCTCCGTTATGGTGGAAGGCCAGCCGAAAAATGTCCTAGGCTTAGGCGAGCTGAGTTCGAGGGCTCTCTGGACCCCAGAAATGGGATATATCTGCAAGGTTTCCAAGGGCGCTTCGGCAGCAGACGTCTGGACCGCGCTTTCTATGAGTGTGGTATACATTTTGGCGAGCAGGTCCGTAGCCTCCTGCGAGTACACGTCCGAGCGTGTAATGACTTGGATGTACGATGGACCCGATGTAGGCATAGGTACGGCACAGAAAGTAATGTCGTAAGGCAGCCTGGAGTCGATGGATTCGCGAATGGAGAGCTGACAGTTGCCAAGAGGTATCCTATCAGCATTCTGACCCGGACGAAGATCGAAGGCGACCTGGAAGACAGGTGTGCATGTCGGATCTCGTCTGACACCAACCGAGTCTAGTATCGAATCCAAAGGTACACTGGCGTGCTCTCGAGCGCCACGATGGGTCCTATTGATTTGCCGGATTAGGTCTGCGAAGGATCCAGATTGAACAGCTCGAAACCGCAGCGGTAACATGTTGAGGAAGAACCCAATGCTTTCGACCGTCTCATCATCACGCCCAGAGTCCGTCAATCCAATGCAGAGGTCGTCTGTTTCAGCTATGCGTGTGAGGAGACAGTGTATGGCAGCCAAGAAGAAGTCCACCTTGGTGACTCCTAGAGATCGACAGAGGACATCGATGCGCTTCGCGATCGATCCGTCTATTTCTGCAAGGCTCATATGGTTGCAAATCTTCTCAAGGGAGGGTCTTGCAGTGGCGGAGGCGAAGGGTAGGAGAGGTAAAGGCTGAGGTAGTGGCGACAGCTCCTGAGTCCAGAATGTTTTGGCCGGATGGGGAGCACTTGGTGCCATCAGTCTGGCAAACTCGATGGGTGACTTGGAAGTAGGCGCCAGAGGTGCGCCTTGGTAAGCCATGTGCAAGTCCCTGAAGAAGGTACGCCAAGCTGATCCATCCATGGCGATGTGATGGAAGGCAATCATCAAGGTATGTTCACTGCCAGTGTGAGAGACCAGAACAACCTCAAGAGATTGACCTTGGTGCAAACGCCATTTTCGTGAAGTTAGCTCGTCCTGACAGTTCTTCAGCACTTCTGTCCTCTCGGTACCTGCGCTCGAAGGTGCAATGTGCCGGAAGCAGTCCGGAGGAGACTTAAGAAGTCCTTGAAGAGGAGTATTTGCGGCATCTTGGAAGAAGCAGGTGTGCAATCCTGGATGGTGGGCCACAATCGTTGCAACTGCTCGACGAAAGCGAGTGACATGCAGAGCACCATGTACATCGTATATGAGCACATTATTGTTCTGAGTGGGATCGGACGATACTTGATCACCTACCCAGAGTCTGCAGCAGAAACAAGAATTTGGTCAGCCAAGGCATGCTCGTTTGGGGAATATATGGCTGGGAATATATACAACAAAGGACCGAGACTCACCTTGCCTGAGCGGGCGTCATGGGCGCGGTGCTTTGAAGTGTCTCCGGCAATGGGACGTCATCCATGTTCTCTCCATCCGCTTCTTCGCTATCTCCAATCTCGCCACCGCTTACGCTCGTCGGTCGAGAAGAATCATCTGCGTTCTTGGAGCTGTTTGAAGAAGTCTCGGCTGTTGATGACGACGAGGCATCTGCTACTTCCTTGGCTTGCTCAATCCCCGGCGTGTCCGCTGAAGCTTGAGCCTTGCTCTTCTCTGTAAGATACTGAGCGGCGGCAAAGGCACAGATAGCTTCACTGCTTTCGCCACTAAGGATTTTGAGGATAGGCACGTCGACATGCACCTCCTTCAAGAACCAAGTGCGCAGCTCCACTGCAAGTAACGAATCGATGCCCACGTCGAGCAAAGAAGCGGCAGTCTTGAAGCTCCCGGGTGCCATCTGAAGCATTGTCTCCACTCGAGCAGCCAGTGCTTGGGTGAGAACAGAAGATGCTGCCTCTGCAGATGTGGTTGTGTCCAGACGAGCGACTACGGACAAATGATCGGCAGCTGCGTCAGTCGCCACCATACCAGACCCGCGTTCTTCTCTCACATAGTGGGAGGTAATGAGGTTGTTGAACCAAGGAGGATGCGCTTCATCTGGGGTACTGGCGTTGTAGTTGTAGTAGCCCATACCAGTGACAAGTTCAGCAGTGGTAGAATCCACGTCCTCGCCAGGCCGAATTGGACTTGCCGCCACGGCTTCGGCGAAGATCTGGTGAACATCAGACTCGGAGAGTGGTAGTTTCATCGTGCGTGCAAGCTTGTCAAACAATGCTTGGCCACGCTCCGCAACATACCCAACGTCTGCGACGCATCCAACCTCCATGACGGATGCGGGGAGTCCTTGCAGTCGTCGGTGCTTCGCCAACATGACTTGATAGAGTGAGGCGGCGTCATAATTTGATTGACCTGCATTGCCAATGACACAAGACAGTGTGGAAAAGAGGATGAAGAAATCAAGCGTAGGATCTTGGAACTCCTCATGCAAGTGCAAAGATCCAGAAACCTTGGGAGCAAGGACTTCGGTGATGTCCGCCTCCTCCATGTCCAGGAACATGCGGTCTCGAAGCACAAGAGCGGCGTTGGCTACGCCTGCGATGGGCGGCATTTCAGCACGCATTCGGGCGACTGTACTTTGCACCGATTGTTTGTCGGAGACATCCATGCGATACACACGGATGTCTGCTCCCAAATGGGCCATTTCGTCCAGCCATTGCTCGTCAACTTTGGCGCTGCGACTTGCCAATGCGATGTGTCTTGCCCCATTCTCGACCATCCACCTGCAAATGGAACGGCCTAGGGTCGACACCAAGCTGACCATGAGGTAGGATTTGTCGGGAGAGAAAAGACCCTGGCCACTGATCGGTGTGACGTTGATCATCAATGGACGCTCCTCTGCGGTCCAGTCGATGATGGCTGGATACTCCAGGGAGGATGTTGGCAGACCTGGCAATGAGGATGGCGGTATGACATTACTCTCATTGTCGTTATCAACTTCGAGTGTCAGACAATGGGTCAACAAGTCGCCATGTTCGGAAAGCGGTAGGGCCGTGCCTTTGTTAATCATTGAGTCCAGGTCCACGATCGTGCCTGGGAAGATGTTCAACAGTTTGCGAGAAACGACATCATCTTTGCTAAAGGACACCACAAACCCGACCCTCGAAGGAAGCGATCGCCGCAAGATATAATCTGATGATTTTTTGTGCAGACCGACAAATTTTTCACTGCCGGGCTTGATCCTGTCTGTTGACCCGGTGAAGACCAGGCGTAGACTTTGGTCAGCCAGCTGAGTGATGGCATGTGCCAGGGTGGCAGAGGCGCCGTGGATGACATTGACTCGCCCCTCCAGAGAGATTCCCGACGGGATACTCGCAAGTACATGTTTGGCCAAAATGAGCAAGGCGAGAGACCTGAGCTGCTGCGCCGTGCATGTGGACGTCGTCTTCCAGGGTAAAGTCGACGCGGGAGACACTGATACCCTCGACGAGTGAGCGTTGGTGAGAGCAAGGACGGACATATCCTTCTCGTCAACTCCAGCGACGAGGATGGCCAATGAAGAATGGGGAAAAGTGACCGAGATCTTGGCTCGAATCGTGACCGTGGCCTCTGGTGTGAGTCCTCGACGGATCGAAGGAAGAAGCCAAGGGAGGTACTCCTCGAGTTGGACCTGGCCAGCACGTGAGACCACCGTGTAGTTACTATCAGCCAGATCGCTGGACTTGACAGCTTTGCTTATTTGTCGTGCAGCTGAGTTGAGCCGATCGTTGCGCTCAACATCTGGTTTGAGACGCGGGATCAAGATCTCGCCTTCAGTCGTGAGGGTCAATTCAGGTTCAGTCGACCATAGGATTGGTGAAGAGCCAAAAGCGTCCGAGGCACCCAATTGAAGGCGTACGAACGCTTCGACGATGAAGCGAGCATCAACAGTCCGAGCATTCCTGCTGCTGGTGTTCAAAAATTGAAGGTTGAGGTTCACCAGCTCAATTACCATGGTGCGACACAGACCGATCATCATGGCTGCGGTGGCATCTTGGTCATCGAGGTGGCCAGTTGTGACCCATAGAACATCGGTCGCATTGCCAAAAAGATGTTGCAACTTCTTCAATCGTGTCTCGGTAACCGGATTGGCGAAGAAAGGCTTTTCGAGATCACAGAGGGCAATGACTGGGGATCTGAGATGGACTTCCAGATCGATCTTGTCCACACTCTGAACTACTTTAACAGACCCAGCAAAGCGTGAGACTTGCTGAGATATCGCGCGCACAACTTTGGACATCGCCAGTGACTCTCCGCCAACGATCAGCACTTGGTCACTAACGGGCAACTCGTCCAAGAAGTCCAAGGGCTCGCGGAGCATCTCGACCCGCGTGTCGATTGCCTGCGATACGATGACCGAGACAGCTTGAGTGTTCGAATCTGGCACATCGCTTTGATGCTTATCGATGCCAGAGAATCCCGTCTCACGCAAGACCTCGTCCCAGCCTTGCAGATTCAAGCCTGGCTGACTGGCTTTGCCCTCACGGTTACCAAGCCACCATCCTTCGAGTGCGCCCATGAGCAGCAGACCCCCGAGATACTCGCCAGTCACCTCCAGCAAGAGGAGATAACCACCAGGCTTCAGCAAGCGGCGGACGTTCTTCACTGCGCTCGTCAAGTCGGATGTGGCGTGGAGCACGTTTGCTGCGATGATCACATCCTGTGACTCAGGCTCAAAGCCTTGCTCTAGAGGATCACGCTCTAGATCCAGCACTTTGTACGCAACTCGGTCCTCGGCAGCCGCAGTCGTGCGTGCTAGCTTCTCTCGTGCCTTTTCAAAGAAGCCCGCCGAGACGTCGGTGAAGGTGTATTGGTCAAGTGCACCTCCTATCTGCTCGAGCACACCCAATGTAGTGCCGCCACTGCCGGCACCGACCTCCAGATACTTGGCATGTGGATATCGATGGGCAAACGTGCGCGCGAGATCGGCGATAGTGTGGTTCAATTGCACTTGGTAGCGGCCATGGGAGTAGAGAGGAGCCCAGACACCCTCCCGAAGATACACCTCCAAAGCACGTTCCTCGCCGGCCATGACCTTTGCCAGATGCTCTCCAGCGACGTGGAGCGCTCTCATGTCTGGCTGATTCTTCAGCATTGGGTCTTCTTTGTACTGCCTCATGAGCGAAGCTGTATCCTCAAACCATGATTTCTGGGCCAGTGGATGTTTGCCATCTGCGGTCTGCTGGAGCACTTGCTTTGCGGCTTTGTAGAAGGCTTGACGATCCCAGGTCCAGCTTGCAGCTTCAGTTTCAGAGACCGTGGAGAAGAAAGTCCGGAGATAGTAGAACGATGAGCGGTTGATGGCTTCGATGAGACCGACCTCTTTCTCGTCAGGAACGAGCTCCGGGAGAGCATTGGTGTTTGCGTAGAACATGTCGGGCTTGTACTCCAAGCGAGAGAAGATGGGACGGTCCTCTGCAGCGACGCCTTCTGCCCAATTGTCCATCCTGAAACCTTCAGCTTGCAGGAAACACTGCCCTGACGGCCCAAAGACATGGATGTCACCTTCCACCGAGCGAGCCGTGTTTTTCGTCAGGAAGCAGTCCGACTGAAACACCACCGTTTCGCCATCATCGGTCACCGTACGAGCGTGCGGATCGAATACCAGGCGAGAAAGTGCAGACGGCAAGAATGACCCTCGGATTGGAATGCGAGTTGGGTTGACGAACGCAGCCAGTATAGCCTGCAAAGCAACATCCAAAGGCCCAGGATGAAGAAGGTATCGGTCTCCAACGTCTTCCACGGGCCACGATGCTTCGGCGGTGGAAAAGCCCATCGTACGGTGGACATGCTTCATGCCCCGGAACAGTCCTTGGTAGTCAAGGCCAGTGGTCTTGAGAATCGCGTGATAGTACGCTTCGCCGTCAATCTTTGTCGTGCCCGAGCGCGGAGGGCATCGTGTCGGCAGTAGAGGGACATCGTGATCGTCGGCGTCGTGGTCCTCTGGAAATAGCTCAATGATGAGATGTCCACTACAATTCTTCTCCAAACTGCCGCCGTTCACGCTGGAGTGGCATGCAAATTCCGCTTCGATGGTTTCACCACTTTGCACTCGTTGACGTCGAACAGAGAAGACCGTCTCAACCCCGCTGTGGCTATCTTCGAGCACCAAAGCACGAGGGATGACGAGATCGCGAATCTCGATCAGCTTGATCCGGTGAGCGCCGACCATCTCAGCAGCTGCTTCGATAGCCTGGGCGACATAGCCAACGGTCGGAAAGAGGATTGCCTTCTGAAAGACGTGACCTCTCGTCCATGGCAACTCGTTCACTTTCATGATGTTGCGCCAACGCATCTCATCGTCTGAGTCGTCAGGCGCACGTCTGCCCAGTATCTCGTGTGGTGGTCGCTCTGCGAGTCGGTATCGACTGGAAAGGCGACTTTCCTTCCAGAATGCTTGCTCATGAGACCAGCTGTAGGTTGGCAAGTTCTTGGGCACTGCGACTGTCGTTGAACATTCAGGTCCCAGGAAAGATCTTCTCCAGCCAGCAAAGTCTATCCAACTCCCCAAGATCGTCCATAGCGACCCAAGAGTCGCTGAAAGCGCCTCGACATCATTGTTGCCCCGCTGAAGAGTACCTGCAAAGGGGAGTGCGTTGGTGCCTAGTGCAGCGTTGATCGTCTGGTTCGCTGGCCCTTTCAGAGCTGGATGAGGTCCAACCTCAACGGCTACATCGAAGGGTCCGGCACGCCACAGAGAGCATTCGAGAGCTTCGGAAAACAAGACTGGCTGGCACATGTTCGCCACCCAATACTCATCGGCAAGCACTGAAAGGTCGTCTGGTTCGTCCAGAAGCTCTGCATGTCCGTGGACCGATGAGATCCAGATGCATTCATCGTTCTGAGGCCGCACCTGAATGTGGCATGCTTTCAGTGAGTCCAAGTATGGTCTGGCGCAAGGGAACATATGCGATGAATGATACGCCGTGTCCACCTTCAACAGCCTTGCGAATGTCTTTTCCTCATCTAAAAGCTCTTTAGCTGAGAGAACGGCGTCCTTGTCGCCTGATAGAGTCGTCGAGGTGGAAGAGTTGCTAGCAGCGACGCTCAGCCGGCCCTCGAAACGCGCGCAGAACTCCTGTGCATCATCGATGCCCAGTCCAACAGCCAGCATGGCACCCGACTGACCGTCGCTTCCCTGAGCGAGGTGGGCATGCAGCCCGCGATAGTATGCCACACGCATGGCATCCTTCGCCGACAGCAGACCGGCCGCATATGTGGCAGCAATTTCACCGGACGAATGCCCGACGACTCCACGGAATGATATGCCAGCAGCAGCCAGAACGTCAACCAAAGCAATTTGAATGGCTGTGCAAAGAGGTTGTGAGAGTGCTGCTTCGTTCAGACGTGATTCGGACGGTTCGCGAAGCAGCTGTTGCGTGAGTGACCATGTAGGGGCATCGGGGAGTGAGGAGAGAGCATCTTCACTCGCTTGGATACTCTCACGGAAAGTCCAGGAGGTGTTGACCATATCTCGGCCCATCGTTGCCCATTGTGATGCTTGCCCAGTAAAGATACCTAGTATCCCCGGGTTGTGCCATTTGAGCCCCGATGCTCGCACGCCAATGCCCGACGAGGACGCAGAGGTTGTCGCCTCTCGCAACGCTTTGATCAAGCCGCTTCTGGATCCTCCTGGGAACGATACGCGCTGTTGCAAGAGGGTTCGCCGGGTTTGCGTGAAGAAGCCGAGCTCCTGTAGATGGACATCGCTGTCCTCATCTTCCAGCATTTCCGCCAAGCGTTCGGCACTTGCTGCGAGTGAAGTTCCTGTGCATGCTGACAGCAGCAATGGCCCGGTGAAGACATCGTCGACCGCTGATATCTGTTGACCTGTCATTGTCTTTGTAGTCGAGGGCATGTACTGCTCGACGATAACATGAACGTTGGTGCCACCAAAGCCAAAGCTGTTCACGCTCACACGGCGCGGTCCATCTACTCCAGGCCATGCAAGTGCCTCTGTTGGCACTTGAAGACGGTGCCGATAAGGGGCGATATCTGGATTTAGGCTTTTGAACAGCAAGTTGGGCGGGATCGTGCTGTGTTGGATCGCCAGGGATGCTTTGAGCAATCCCGCGAGACCAGCACATCCTTCCAGATGGCCTATGACCGTCTTAATGGACCCACAAAACAGTACTCCATCATCTGAACCCGCCTCAATTCCCTTACTGTCGCTAGCAAAACCGCCAAAGAATGCGTCGTAAATACCACGAGCTTCTTGTGGATCTCCTGCCAAAGTGCCTGTGCCGTGTGCCTCGAAGTACTGCGGCCGATCGGTTTTCAATCGCAAATCAAGACCAGCACGGGCATATGTCTGGCGAATGAGGGAAGCTTGTGCTTCGCCGCTGGGCATAGTCATGCCTGTCGTTCGGCCGTCCTGATTCATGCCAGTCTCACGAATAACGCATTCGATATGATCCCCATCGGCCAGCGCTTGCGACAGCGTCTTCAACATCAAGGCAGAGACCCCTTCGCCCCTGGCATAACCATCTGCTGATGCGTCCCACATAGAGCTCCGTGATGTTGGCGAAAGCATGTGGAGTTTGGACTCTGAGATGTAGGCGACACTGTCAAAGATCAAATTTACTCCTCCTACGACGGAGCTGACGGATTCGCCACTGCGTAGAGACTGCACTGCAAAATGGAGAGCGGCCAACGAGGACGAACAAGCGGTGTCTATTGTGACTGACGGTCCTCGAAGGTCGAAATAGTAACTGATGCGGTTGGAAAGAATGCTCCGAGTCGATCCAGTCCCGTGGTAGCGATTTATGAACTCCAGATCTCGGCCTTGGATATCGTGATAGTCGTTTGTCATACAGCCAACATAGACCGATGTGGCGCTCCCTTGCATTCTGCCCAAGGGATAGCCTGCCGCCTCGAAGCATTCGTAGACGCTCTCAAGTAAGAGACGTTGCTGCGGATCCATCGCATCGGCCTCCATGGGATTGATATTGAAAAAGGGGGCATCGAATAATCGTGGATCCTCTTCAAGCAGGTATGCCTTGTTGACCACATTGGTAGAGCCATGATGCTCGCCATCTTCGTGGTAGAATGCTTTCAGGCCGAGTCGATCTTTGGGAATAGTGGAAAGGACATCTCTGGGAGTTTTCAAGAGGCTCCATAGCTTCGATGGAGATGAAGCTCCCCCAGGAAAGCGGCAGCTTGAGCCAACCACGGCAATAGGCTCGAGCATTGTGGAGAAGCGTTCAGAAGGATGTTGACAAGGCTTGATGTTCAGCACGAGAGTGCAGCGCTGGTCGTGGGGCCTGGCGGGGTGTCCTTTCCTGTCCGATATGGCGACACAGTGTCGGTGATGACAGTGATGTCCAGACTGGGTCTTGAACCGTCTTCATGTTGCAGGCTCAGAAGCTGTGGTCCTGGTCGTCAATCAAGACTTGGCATCTTCATGATCCAGGCAATCATTCGACTTCCTAACGGGTCCATCGTTGCTTGGCGCATCGCGAAGACTGTATCTGGTGCCTCAACGAAGCACGTTCGACCTTTGGTCGCTGGCTGGACTCCAGCTGGACTCCGGCAGTCCACGCCTACGGCATGGTCTACTGCCGCGACGTTCATACTGGCGCAGCGAATTTGCCGGGTCCGCCTCCATGGCAATAGGATCCTGCAAACGGACAAGTTAGCTGGCCTCGTAAGACATGTCTGGCGCGGAGACGTGCGATTGGAGACAGATAGCTCTCGATGACAAGAGAGGAGCACTTGCCGGCGTCAAAGATCGGACGAGGCGAAGAATGGGGCAATGCAGGCCGCCAATCACTGAAGTCCTTGACTGTACTCGTAACGATGCCACCCGATGTGAGAGGTGGTGCAGAGGCCGCGTGAAGATTTGAAACATCAGGGAGTCGCGACGTGTTAGCACGTTGGGGTTAAGCTTTAGATGGGCTGGATTGGGCTTAGCTTCAACCCTTATCTCAGCCCAGACACGCGGCCCAAGCGCAGCCTTATGACTACCCCGGTGGTGCGTTTTAGGCGAGGGGTATTTCCTCCACAATCGGCACTTCTTCCTCCACTTCGGCATTCATCTTTGCAGGGGCACTTTGACCAAGTCTGGTCATCACGAGAACAAAGTCTTGTAATCCGAATCTAGAGCTCCATACTACTCGACCTTTCGTCTAGCCTAATCGGCTACTGTTTGACACCAATGTAGTTCAAGACTCGCGTTCGGCAAAACCGTCGAACCGGAATACAGCCGCTGAGCTTCGAGCTAGCAGAATTTCCGGAGCCGAAACCGTTGATAGCGGTCTCGTACTACAGTTGACCGTCAAGTCGAGTGTCGAACCTGAGGCAGACCACAAGTCGTCCAGGCTCGAACAGCGAAAGCTCGCTCGGACGACCAATTGATCAGTCTGCCGAGAGCATCACTGAGCATTTCGAGTGACGAGAGTTGCACCTATCCGCAACAGTCATCACAAGACGCCTTAAACGCACATACATCGCCAATCAATCTGTCATTGCACGAAGGTCGTCATCCAAACGCTTAGCCAACGAAGGCTCCCATCAATCGTCAACAAGTCCGACAAACCGATAGGACAGCAGTCGATCAGCCATCTCGAAAGATCGAAAAATCCATCAGAAACCTGTCGAACGTCTTCTTACCATGGCAATGCAACCAGCAAAGCTGGACGCCAGCCTCCTCACTACCACATTGACCACCAACCCGCGTCCCCTTCCTTCTCCTTTGGAGCCCTCGGTCCGCCTTCTAGAGTATCACACCGACCACATGATCCTCGCCACATGGACCCAAGCCACCGGCTGGTCAGCCCCAACTCTCCAGCCCTATGCTCCGCTCCCTATGCCACCCGCCGCCTCCGCTCTGCACTACGCAACGCAATGCTTCGAAGGCCTCAAGCTCTTCCGCAGCGGCCACGATGGGCGTCTTAGATTATTCCGGCCGAGGATGAACTGTGAGCGGATGAGGAGATCCGCCGCAAGGGTCGCGCTACCAGAGGTCGATACAGACACGTTGGAGGAACTGATTGTGCCCCTCTGCGCAGTAGAGGCGGCGAGGTGGCTACCCGCGAGCGAGGGCGAAGGGGCATTGTACATTCGCCCAATGCTCTTGGGCACGGATCCCGCACTCGCAACAATACGACCTCGATCGGCTGTTCTCTGCATTTTCTTGACGGTCTTCCCTAACATCGCCAAGATCGCCGCAGCCATGACATCCACGCAGAAACCGGAAGCTGCACTCTTGCCGCAGAAGAGATCGACTAAGCTCCTCGCTTCGGACAACGAAGCCATTCGCGCCTGGCCAGGAGGTTTCGGATCGTCCAAAATCGGCGCCAACTACGGCCCTGCGTTAGTCCAGCAGGACAAAGCGAAAGCTGAGGGATTTGATCAGATTCTGTGGTTGTTTGGGGAAGAGGGCTATGTTACTGAGGCAGGGGCGAGTAATTTTTTCGTGGTTCTGCGGAGTGGTGATGGGGAGAATTGGCAGATTACCACGGCGCCCTTGGAGGAAGGCGTTGTGCTGCCGGGGGTTATGCGGGATAGTATATTGCACCTGGCGAGGGAGAGACTGCAGGACGTGGTGGTAGACAAGGAGACCGTGAAGGTTGAGGTGGCGGAGAAGAGGTTTACGATGGGAGAGCTATTTGAGGCTCATGAGGAGGGAAGGATTGTCGAGGCGTTCGTTTCCGGGACCGCGTTGTTTGTTACGCCCGTGGGTGTGATTCGATCGCAGGGAAGAGATCTGGAAATCAGTTGTGAGCCTGTCGGGGGAGCCTTGTGCTCGCAGAAGCTGAGAGATTGGTTAGCTGGTATTATGAATGGCAAGGAAGAGCATGATTGGGCGAGGATAATCGATGATGCAGAACAATAATCACATTCTTCTCAATTGTCAAGAGTGATCAAACACTTTCGTCCTCTGGGAGAGCTCACGAAGAAGCACTCGGGCGTCATGTCCTCAGGCGACATATTGCTGGATAGTCTTGCGCCCCTGCATTCTCGAAAGAACAAAGCAAGACCGAGACGTAACTCCATGTATGCCAGATTGATACCCAGACACATGCGTGTTCCACCTCCGAAGGGCACATAGACTTTCTTCTGGTCGGGCGTCAGGTTACCCTCGGCCATGGACGGGAGCTTGACATCGAGGAAACGGCTTGGGTCGAAGCGTAAAGGGTTGGGCCAGATTGAGGGGTCTCGCCGGGTGGTGTACCTATTGTATAGTCAGTCTTCAGTCCTCTACCAGGTCAAGTCGGTGCAAGAACTCACATCTGTGGCCACACCACTGTCCCAGGAGCAAGCTCAAAGCCCGCTATCCGAGCACCGCCAGGAGGAACCACCCGTTGCAGACCAACAGACACAGCACCATGCAAGCGCATCGTTTCATGAATCACGGCGTTCAGGAACCGAGCTTGCTCCAATTCCTTCAGAGTCAACTCTTTTGAAAGACCAGCAATCTCCCGCTCAAGCTCATCCCGAATCTCAGGGTGAGATAGCACAGCCCATGTGGCGTACGTCAGAGTAGACGAGGTACTGTCCGTGCCTCCAAGCATCAGTGTCAGAGCCTCGTCATGCACATCTTCGTCGGTGATAGCCCGGACGGTATCGCCATCACGATCGTCAGCTTGCGCTACGATTTGCGTGAAAAGGTTGCGACTGAGACTTCCTGCCGTCTCTTGCTGCTTGTTGGCCCGGAAGTTCTGCACTGCTTTGGCGGTATACCTCTCCACTTTAGGCCTTGCGTTCAGTATCTCTTGCACTCTTGGGATGGGAAGATATCTTAGCAAAGGCATCAGCCGAGGAAAGTTGCGGTTGAGCGAAGCACATCTGAGCGTCTTCTTCACGGCTTCGATGTAAGGGAGGTGCTGAAGGGAATTAGCAGTCTTCTTAGCCACAATAGTGAATACCTACTTTGTCCGATTCCAGAAGATCAAGCGACTCCCCAAATGAGACTCTAGTGATCACATCGTTTGCCAAGATATTCCACCACTTGTACGCATCACCTTCGCCGGTGGTCTCTGCATCGTGTTTGATGCGTTGCACAGTCAGCTCGACACGCTGTCGGATCTCGTCCGCCCAAAGAGTCTGCAAAGACGAGTTCGCCAGAGGCCGGGCGAAAAGGCGTCGTTTTCGACCGTGTTCACCAGGATCTCTTTCGGCGAAGAAGCTGCGTATAAGAGAATCATATATCGGACCCTTCAGATAGCCACGACTGGAACGAAAGATGTCGGCAACTCCGTCAGGGTCGGCGACGGCAACCATGTTGGGCGTAATTCGTACGACGGAACCATATTTCTTGTGCAGGTCATCGACGTAGATATGAACCTGTGGCACCAATGCGTTGAAGGTGAAGACCAGAGAAGTGTATTTGGTGTACCATGGCCCCGGAATATGTGAGAGCGTGCTGCGTGACCGTAGCGCGAGCTATCGATCTGGTCAAACCATGAGATCAAGGAGAGTTCAGTTGTTGCATACCTCAATAACGAGCCAGACTGCCAGAACGGCAACAGTCCCGAGGAGGACGAAAGATGGCATGACGTCTTGCTGCTGGGATCGGGTGGCTCCAGTCCAGCAGTACCTTTCGGTGTTCAAGATTACCCGCAGCCTTCAATCGAAGTCCACTTGAATGTCATCCCGCAACAGATTGTCGCCTGGATCACAGTATCTCTCCAGCCTGTTATCTGTTATCTGCCATCTGATGGTATCGGATTGATACTTAGGCAGCTAATGCAGTGTTTGACCTGGATGAATGTGCCGGAAGATCTCTTATCTCATGCATCGTGTCAAGTCGTATCAACGGCGAGGTCTTCCAGAGCGAAATGAAACTGAGATCAGCCCCGTTGAATGATCTAGTATTCTAACCCCAGGATTTAGACTGACCAGATCCCCGGAGTTTTCGAAGTCCCTGTAAACTAATCGACACGCCGGCAAGCCGGGGAACTCCCATGTCCAGGCCTTGAGAATACCGCACTAGTGTCACCCGGAGTCGCCGTCCACATGGTCGGTCTCGCGTAAGTAGCGTTATTCTACAGATCAGCGGTGAAGCCGGGCAAGACTTGGTCGAAAGCCTTGTTTCAAAGCTTAGAGATAACGCGAGCTCTAACGCTGCTTCCGGCGACGGACGCCCCCGCGCAAGAGAGCGGAGTTGTTTCCAAAAGGGGCCCATGAAGTCGACGTTTGGAATGGAGACACTAAGAAGAATCACATGTCTCCGACTTGGCGTCCGCTCGACTCGAGGTCCACAACGGGTCAACGTGACTACTCTCGTACTAGAGACACTGTACTGGGCTCTCCATTGATATCACTTTGAGCAGTTTGCAATATTCAATATCCGTCCAACAAGGCCTGAAGAACAGAATGGCGATTGATCCAGTTGCATCGCTTCCGAAACGACATAGAGCGATCAAGGTGGTCGGGACGGGCTCTATCCAGCTGGAAAGAGATGTCGCATTGCCAGAGCTCCAGCAAGAAGACATCCTCGTACGCGTGCATTGCGTGGCGCTTAATCCCTTTGATTGGTATTGATCAGTTCACATATAAGGTCAGAAGACATACTGACACTTTTCCTCATGCAAGGAAGTCGTTAGATCTGTCGCCATCTCCAGGATCAACTTTCGGCTGCGATGTCGCCGGTGAAGTTGTCGCGATCGGGAGCAGATGTCGCAGTGACATACAGGTCGGTGATCGAGTGTTTGGCCCAGTCAAAGGCAATGCTGGAGATGCTCCCGGGAATGGCGGCTTCGCGGAGTATGCGGCTATTCGTGAGATAGTGGCGTGGAAGGTACCCGCGGGTATGTCATTCGAGGAGGCTGCGACGCTTGGCATGTCGCTCATGACGGTCGGACTGGCTCTGCATCATGTGCTGAAAGTTCCGTTGCCTTTGACGCCCTTGGAGCCGCATCAATCGAAAGACTACGTCTTCATCTATGGAGGAGGCACGGCCACTGGGACCGTCGCGGTGCAGTGTGCTGCTCGGTAAGGCACATCCTGATAGCAAGCTTTCCTGTATTTGCTGACCAGAATTGCAGCTCGGGGGTGTTGCCAGTTGTCGCATGCTCGCCACGGCATTTCGCTCGCTTGAAGTCGCTCGGAGCGGCTGCTTGCTTTGACTATCGCCTCGCGACTGTCGCGGACGATGTCCGTGAGTTCACGGAAAACAGACTTGGCGTGGCGCTCGACTGCATCACGGACAGTGTGAGCATGAGCATCTGCTACCAGGCTTTGGGCAATCAAGGCGGCAGATACGTGGGACTGGACCAATTTCCCATCCGCTCTCACAGCCGACGTGATGTGCGGCCCGAGTGGATTGTGGCGTGGACGGTCAGCGGAGAGGCAATCCGGTGGAAGCGGCCATATGCCAGAGCTGCGCGGCCGAAGCACCGGATGTTTGCGGAGACGTGGAATCCAGTCGCTCAGCAGCTGCTCGATGACGGACTGTTACAACCGCATCCATATGATGTTCGTGCCGGAGGACTGGCGGCCATTCCTCAGGGCGTTGATGAGCTCCGAAAGGGCAAGACGGATGGCAGAAAGCTGGTCTTTCCGATTGTATAGATAGATCGCCTTACCCCAAGAGCCCGCGACGACCTAGAGAGAGAGGGGGGAAGTTCTTCTGTTGATGTTATGAGTGTTGGCTTAATGAAGATTGAACAGTCAACGTCGAGCTGAGAAAAGTGGTGAATTGTCTCACGCACCTCATCCACATATAGTATAGCGTATTCATGGGTGGTCTGAAGCCGCACGCTCAGGGACTCTTTCCCGCTCGCCGACCACTCCCAAACCTCTTCACAATCGAAGACGTTGGATCAGCGACGAGCAGCCCAATCTTGATCCATAACATCATCTTTTTGAATCAAATGTATTACTTGGAAGATGATGATGACCGCGAAGACTTTGTTCTGTCTGCCCCTGGCGTCAGGCACCATCCAGTATCTTCGCCATCCGTCCAAATGGCCTTTTGCAGACGCGCCCTTCGTCCTGAACGCCAACCAGGCATGTTCGGCATATGAGACTGGCCCAATTTCCAGACTCGGAAGCTCAATGGCGAGAACACGCTGAAAATGACGTGAAAACGATGGCCGGTACCGCGTGGTAACACTGAGGTATCTATATCTTAAAACACGAACGAAACCAATCTATCCACGCCCAAACTACCAAAGCCGAATCAATTCATCACTCAATGATTCAAAAGCTTGCAAATGAAATCATAACCCTGCTCAATAGCAGCCCAGCCAGTGGACAACGGGTCTCCCACCGGGAACAGGTCGAATGCATGGCTGCATTTCTCTGGAATGGCAAGTCCTGCTGGGATGCCACGGTTCTTCAGCTCCTGGATGGTTCCTTCGCTCATGGTGTGTGGAAGCCAGTCATCACCATTGCCGTGCACGATGAAGGTTGGAGTACGATACTTCCCATCCCGGATCTGGCCTAGAGGGTTGATTGCCTGGACTTGCTCGGCCGTGGCGGCAGGAGGGTACATGTGTTCCTCTGCGTCCGGGTCGGCGACAGAGTCTCTTTGAGGAAGGCCGTTGACGAGGATTGGCAGAGTCTGTGAGTTCCAGCAGGTGTGCAGGATGATCTTGGCTCGAGGATCCTTGAGGGTCAAGGACAGCTCCATGGTCTTCTTCTCACTAAAAGGTGCATACTCCAAGATCTGTCGACGAGGTCAGCCTTACATCCTTCGAAGTGCCACAAGCATGTTGTCAATACTTACTGGATGATCCTGAACTCCAGCCAAGATGTCTTTGATCTCTTGCGGCTCTTCCTCAGCGGCAAGAGGATAGCATGGCTTGTGCCAATCTGGAAAGTCAGTCAGTCATGAATAATAAGGTCGAATTCATCGAAGTACCCACGGTCAGATTCGAAGTCGGTTGGAGCATAAAGTCCGAAGATGGCCTGCGGAGGCTCAATACCCCGTTGAGGCGCAGTGTAACCCAGACTCATCGCAAGCTGCCCACCACTGCTCCACCCTATCGCCAGAACGGTGGAGGAGTCAACCTGGACCCTCGGACCAGACAGGGAAAGATTTGGAAGAGTCTCTCTGGCCCATTGTAGGGCGTCACAGCAATCCGTCATTGGGCCTTCGAACAGCGTTGTCTCTGGCACGAGTCGGTAGTCTGTGCTAACGGGAAGGAATCCACGCTCCAGAAGAACCCGAATGTGCTTCATGGGAACATCTTTGCGGCCGAAGAGGAAATGTCCTCCTCCATGGATGAGAAGAGCTTTGAGATGGAGTTAGCTTCTTGTTGCTTAGAGACAAACACGGATGGCACATACCGACTGCCCGCTTCTTGCCAGGAGGATCAGCTTGCTTCGGAAAGTATACGTCTGCCGACAGGTTCAAACCATTAACAGTCTTGAACACGATCTCCTCCACTGGAATACCGGCTCGCTTGATGATGTTCCCCTGAGGTTCGGAAGTTTTTGCAACCACTCCAGCACCGGGTCCTTCATTCTTGAATCCACAAATCAGACGCACGGTGTTTGCTTCCTCGGAATCACCGGTGCTCCAGGACACATGCTTGTATCCAGCAGATCGTAGGCTACGATCCCAGAACGACTCTGGTGCCATGGCATGAGTGCGGCCATCGTCCATGAGCCACCATCCTTCCAGGAGTCCGAACACGAGATCGAACCAGTACAGATTCTTGGTAAATTCCGACACACAGAGGGCTCCATCATCTCTGAGGACGGGAAGGATATTGGTCGTCGTCCTTTCGATGCTGCTCGTCGCATGGATGCAGTTCGTTGACAGAACCAAGTGGTATTGACCAACAAGCTCTGCTGGAGGTTGTGTCTCTGCGTTGAAAGTCCGGAATTGCATGTTTGAACGATCTTTGAACGACCTCTTCGTCTGGTTGACCAAGGATTGCGAGATGTCGGTGAAGGTATATTCAAAGTCGATGTCATGCTGGTCCAGGTAGTTCACCATGTACTTCGTGGTGCCACCAGTTCCACCGCCGACTTCCAGAATCTTGATCGGGCCCGCTTGCTTCGCCGCTGCTGGTAGAGAAGCGACGAATTCAGCCAACATGCGGCAGGTGGTGTCCATCATAGGTGACTTGGCATAGAAGTTGGACAAGATCTCGCGGTTGCGTGCATCTCCAAAGAGCAGACGCAATGGATCCTTCTCTCCGGTCAAACATTCAGCCAGAAATGGACCAGTGATCTCCAGACAAGTTGTGTCCGGATTGAACCTGGGGTGCTTCTGCAAGAGTTGCTTGTAAAGCGTCTCCGTTGGCGTGGTGTTGACCGGCTTGGATGTTCGGACGAACTGCTGACTGCCACCCAGTCCCGACAACTCCATCAACCCAGAGTCGGCCAAGATGTTGCGGAGCTGAGCGAGAAGCTGTTTGTGCTTGGGTAGAGCCTTGGCCAGCTCAGGCACTGGCTGGCCTGCCTTGATGGTCGAAAGGTCGCAGCCTAGCTTGCGGTACGCATCACAGACGTATGCAGTCACCACGTCATTCTGTTCTGGATAGACCTTTGTCCAGTAGCCAGTGGCCCCAGACTCGGCGGCGTATCGCTCAAAGTCGTTGTTGACACGGGAGAATGCTTCCTGGATCCCACGGGGGCCGAGATCCAACACTCCACTGCCAGTCGAGGCTACTTTTTCAGGCTCCCAATCTTGCTTCAGAGCCACATCACTCGGCTCTCCGGGCGAGCCTGGAGCAATGCTTGTGTTAGGTGTGCTCGTCCCTGTCGACGAACGGGACGTTGATGAAGAGTCGGACTCTGCTCCCTCGTCGAAGGAACTGCCCACAGCACCTTTGCTGTTGAGGTAGTTGACCAGGGAGTTCAGATCAGTCAGTTCTTGCAGTTCACCAATCGGCATATCAACCTTGAACATGGACTGCAGCTCGCTGATGACTTCAATGACCTGGAAGACATGAATCGTTAGAAGAGGTTTCTTGTGAGGATGAGAACGGACAGGCTTACCATCAAAGAGTCAACGCCCATATCGTCGAAGGAGGCATCTTTGGGGATCTTGTCCGCCGGGACGTCCGCCAGCGATGCGAGGAGGCTGCAGATGTCCTCGAAGATGCTTGCCTTTGCATTGTTGCCAGCAGGTGGAGCGGACGGCTCAGGCTCCTTGCTAGTTTCCTGGGCCACTGGAGGCTCAGGTTCTGTTGCCACTGGGGCTTTCGGGGTATCGATCTGAAGTTTTGGGGGCGATTGAGCTACCTGTGGCTCAGGGGCAGGCGGCGAGCTCTTCGGTGCCACGACCGCTCCCGTGGCAGACAAACGTGCACCCAAGACGACGAAAGCAAGTTTCTCACTCTTTGCATCGTACGCAAAGACATCGTACGACGGCTGGTCGTTGTCCATGGTGGAGACGGCCAGCAGATTCCACGACGTTGCATCCTTGGACGCCGACCCGGAGAAATGTGGCGCAAGTTGTAAGCGCTGCCAACCGCTGAGCCTGTACATGCCATCTCCTGCAGCATCCTGTAGACAGTTTGCATGCAAATGGATGACTTGCAACATGCTTTCCAGCAAGGCAATCTCAGACTGGCCTTCATTTGCCACCAAGGTCGGGGGCGCTTGTGACGGCCTGGTGATCGTGGCTGCTGCCTTTGATCCCAAGGTCGCGACACTACTGACTCCTTGATACCATGACGGATAGGTGATGGGGGACAGTCTGTACACGACACTTCCTCGAACGGACTGGCTCCGAGGGTCGTTGAGAAGCGAGAGCACATTGTCGTAGCCAAGAAGTCGTTCGTACCTGTCGAACTCGTCCTGCAATGCCGTGCTTGTCGAATGCTGATGGACATGTCCGCTGGCACAGTACGACTCGCCAGCCATGATCCTGAAGCTCCATCGGGAGTCGCCCTTCAGTATCTCCAGCATCGTGGGCGTCATCGAGCCACGGTCGGACGGACTCGAGATCTGCAGATCATCAAGCGACAGCCAACTTTCGACTTTTGTGCTCGTGGCAAGCGTGATTGCTCGATAGACCAGTTCGATGTACAGCGAGACTGGGGTGACGCTGTTGCCTGCGATGGCAACGTCTCCAACCAGCTGACGGTACTCCTCACTGTTAGGGTTGACCGTGAATCGATAGCTGTCCGATTTGGACGAGTCGAGTCTTATCAAGACCGGTGGGAGCTCAACTGGTGGTGCTTCCTTCTGGGCAACGTTTTCGGGGGGCGAGGCTGGGGCACCAAGAGCGTCCGCCATATTGAGCGGAAGCCAATGTCGCGACTTGTCCCACGAATATGGAGGAAGACGGAGACGATCGTACTGATGGCCCTGAATCCCGCAGAATCTCCAGAACTGCGACGACTGTCCGGCGTTCCAAAGCGATATCGTGGTATCCACCAAAGCCGCACTCGACTTGGGCTTGTCCAGAGATAGAGGCACGAATGTGCTGTTCGATGCATAGGAGCCCAGTGCCGCCTTGGCCATGCTTGTGATCCCAGATCCAGTACCAGCTTCGACCCAGGTGCATGCACCGAACTTGTGCTGTAGTCGCTCCACTGCTTGCTGGAAGTATACAGGCTCTCTGGTATGAGCTACGATTCTCGCTGGAGAAGGCTCGGACCATGTGGCTGTATTGGTGCAAGTCTCAATTGGAATCGTTGGCTCTTGGAAGTCAAGTTGAGATGCCAGCTCCTCAAGATGTTGGAGCAATGGCTGGGTGAAGCGAGAATGGAAGCCGTACGGAACATCCAGTCGCTTGTGTTTGATCGAACGCTGTTTGAGATCTGCGATGATCTTTTCGGCCGAGGCGGCGTCACTGACCAGGACATGTGCTGAGGGTCCGTTGTAACAGGCGATCTCGAACTCAGTCCCGAAATCCTTCAGCTTTTCGACCGTGGATTGGTCGGCTTGGACGAGTATCATCGTGCCCGACTCTTCGCCCCAGTATTGCTTCATGAGGGTTGCTCTACCGACTGCCAGTCTAATGCCATCTTGCAAAGAGAGCATGCCAGAGACACACAGAGCGGTCAGTTGGCCGAAACTGTGGCCAACGACGGTATCCACATGGAGACCAGAATCGATCCATGCTTTTGCGGATGCGTATTGTGTAGCGAAAGTGGCTGCATGTAAGACAACCACGTCTGTGATGGACTCTTTCTCGAAAATGGCGGGATAGATGGAAGGATAACCCATCTCTGTGATGGCTGCGTCGCAGGCGTCGAGGTGGAACCGGAGAAGTTGGCACTCGTCCCACAAGTCCTTGTCCAGCCCGATCTTGTCGGAGACTTGTCCACCAAAGCAAAGTATCACTGGCTGCTTGGCTGCTCGTGACACTATTTTGTTGCTTTCTTGCGTCTGCTGTTGGATCTGATGCTGAAATTCGTCTAGGTCCGAGGCCGCGAACGTCAACGAGAGGGCAAGGTCCTGATTGAGCCGCTTGCTCAAGTTGTATGCCAAACTTGGGAGGGGATCCACATTGTTCTCATTCTTGATGGCTCGCAGCTGGTCGCATAGTCTGTTCAGAGAAGAGCAGTAACCAATCAGGCTGCCAACCGAGTTCGCTGTCAACTGGATCGGAAATTTCCCACTCGCCCTGTCGCCTCCCCCTGTGGAGAGGTTTGTCGAAAGGTTCTTCCGGGGCGGTTCGAGCACAATCATGGCTGCGTTACTGCCGGCAGCGCCGTAGTTGTTGACACAGGCAATCAGTCGATCGCCCTTGAGGGGTGTGTTCGAGGTCGGAATGCACATGTTGTCGGGTTCAAGAGGAGGAATCTTCGGATTCAACGACTTGAACGACGCCTGTTGAGTTGCGAGCCTGTTCTCCATTTGTAGGATTGCTTTGATCAGGGCAACGACACCGCTGGCGCCCTCCAGATGCTAAAAAGCAGAAAATCAGCATAGCTATGAGAGATTCGGCGAGTATAACATACGCCAATGTTGCCCTTCGTTGAGCTGACAAGCAACGGGGCGTCACGATCTGGTCCACCGAAAACTCGACGGATACTCTCCATTTCAATCGGATCCTTTCTCAGTCAGTTATGTGCGAAGAAGCTGGTCTTTGGTAAATCAACTCACTCCAAGCGGTGTCCCAGTGCCGTGGGCCTCGACGAAGCTTACGTCGCGAGGTGCGACTCCGGCCTGTCTGCAACACTGCTCATACAGATTGCCTTGCGAATATGTATAAGGTACCGTGATTGGTACACAGTTGTCATTTTGATTCACGGCGATGCCTCCAATGACGCCGAAAATGTTGTTGTCGTCTCGCAGAGCGTCCGACAAAGGCTTCAGGACAACCAGCGCTCCACCTTCTCCTCTACAGTATCCGTCTGCGTCGGAACTAAAGGCCTTGGATGCTCCAGTCGGCGTCAGAAATCGAGCTGCTGCGAAGTTCTCGTACAAGTAAGGGCTGGTCATGAGCGTTACGCCACCGGCGAGAGCGTGCGAGCACTGGCCAGTCCGGAGTGCTGTACAGGCTGCTTGGATAGCTACCGCTGAGGAAGAGCAAGCTGTGTCTATCACCAGGGATGGGCCATGAAAGCCGAAATAATGTGAGAGTTTGCCGCTTAGGAACGAGCGCAGCGTTCCAGTCGCGGAGTACGCATTCGCCGGATGGGATGCCAAATTGAAGTCGTAGTCTGTCGCACAGGCGCCGATGTAGACTCCAACGTCTTTTGCCTGTGGAGGTCCTGAAAAATAGCCCGAGCATTCCAGCGACTCGTATGCCAGCTCCAAAAGAAGTCGCTGCTGGGGGTCCATTGATGCCGCCTCTCGCGGTGAACGTTTGAAGAATGAGTGATCAAAATCTTCGATGTTCTTCAGGAAGTTGCCCCAGAACTTTTGACCTTTTTTGGTCCTCGCACTGGGTCCGAATCTGTCTTCTGGGGCTTCTGAGAGCATGGACTTGCCGGCGAAAAGCAAGTTCCAATACTCTTCAAGATCGTCAGCACCAGGTACCCGCCCTGACATGCCGACGATGGCGATGGCGTTGTCGCCATATCCAGGGACAGAGTATTCCGCCATTATGATGTCAGGCTTGGCTTTGATGTTATATTATGAACAATGAGGATGGAAACATAGAGTAAAGTAATGCAACGCAATGAGCAGAGAGGTGAGGACAAGACTTTGGACGAAGTCTACTCAGGTGTTGAACTTAAAGCAGACATGAGAATGTTCTGCCTCCTAGAGTATATTTATTCACGGTCACATGGTATACATGACATTTTGCTCCCCGTTCGCATTCTCGGATGCCGGTTCTTGCCATAGCCACGTTGGTTGTACTTCCGTACCGGGGGCTCTGCGACAAGGCTGATCTTGCCGGGAAAGTCTCCGCTGTTGGGGCCAAATGCAAATCACCAACGGCATGTGACCTACGGGATCCGAACCAAGATCAAAGCTGATATATATGCAAAAATTGTAAAATCACCGTCACAGTCAACGGTTTCGCAGAATGACAATGGCATCAATTGTCGAAAAAATGTCCACAGCCTCGCAAGGCGAGCCGCAGCAAAGGCTTCGGCTGGGTGTGTTGCCCACTACCATACTGCTTTCCATCACTGCTCTGCTTTTCATTCGTTTGGTTGTGACGGTCAGTACAGAAATTGTAACTCGCGGACGAAAGCTAAATGATACTGCAGCGACTTCAGCGCGCCTATGGCAATACCCTGCGTCATGTTCCGGGGCCCTGGCATGCAAAATTCACTGATGTTGCGTTGAGATATCATGATGTTGTTGGAGATCGGTTTTACTGGCTGAATGACCTTCACAAGAAGTACGGACCGTACGTCAGGACTGGACCTGAAGAAGTGGCCATTGCCGACCCTGCGGCCGTCAAAAAAGTTCACGGCTTGGGCACCGATTTTCGAAAGCGTCAACAGCCTGGCACAGCCTTCAACATCTTCAGCGTGAGCGAGCCCAGATTGCACCGCGGTCGACAACGATTTTATGTCAACGCATTCTCAAACGATAAAATCAAAGCCAGCCATCATCCTGCTGTTCAAGCTCTCTGCGAGAACTTCGTACGTGGCGTCCGAGAGGAAGCTTCGAAGAGCCCGAACCACAGCGCAGACATGTACAAATGGTGTATGCTGTTTGGATACGATGTCGCATCTGAGGTGGTCTTCGGCAACGCAGCCACGAACGGACTAATGGCAACCCGACAAGGCGTCGAAGAAGTGATGATGGGCTGCTACTTGCAATACCAGAACGCTTGGATGCTGTTCTCCTTTCCAACATTCCTAGTCTGCCGTTGGCTTGCTCCTATCTTCCCATCCCTTGGCGATACCTTTGCGAGCGAGAAGCGATACAAGCCTTACAGGAATCTTTGGGAAGAGACCGAGGAGCAGCGGAGCCTTGCTTCGAAGACTACTTTCGTGCAAGGCGCTGAGCTTGACGAGAAGGATGACAAGTACCAGCTTGAAGGTGGCTTAAAAATGTCCGCTTATGACATTGCGCGAGACATTACAACATTCCTTGGCGCCGGAGGTGAGCCGATCGGAGCGACATTGGTGTACCTGATATACACCGTTTTGAAAGATCCAAAGCTCCGGAAAGAGCTCGAGGACGAGGCCATGACGCTCAGCGAGCCGTTGTCGGATGTTGACGTGGAGCAGAAGTGCCCGCTCTTAGATGGCACTATCTACGAAGCCTTGCGTCTTTTCGGTGGAGGTTTGACCATTCTACCGCGATATGCTCCCACCGCACAGGAGCTCGGACCCTACACTATCCCTCCCGGAACTTGCGTCGCTTCTCACAACCACCAATTGCACCGTAACCCTGCTGTTTGGGATAATCCGGAAAAGTTTGTTTGCACTTGAGTGGACTTCGAGCCCCTAGCTAACGAACGATCACCAGGTTCGATCCAAGGCGGTGGACCTCCGGTCAGAGCAAGGCGTTACAGACGGATACATTCCAACCGTTCAGTAGCGGAGCTCGAGGTAAGAAGACAGATTCAAGCTTTACATTCGACGTCTCTGACGACAGAGACTCCAATAGGCTGCATTGCAATTCATCTCGTCATGACCGAGTTGCGTTTGTTTGTTGCTACGTTCTTCAGAGAACTGCAAGGTGCTACTCTGGATTCGTCGGTGACAGAAAAGAGCATGAGAATCAGCGACCGGTAAGATGCCCTACAGTAAAGATACATGAAAATTGTCGCTGACACTCTTCATAGTTTCCACTTCGCTCCAGTCTCGAAGACTATGGACGTGGTCTTGCCAAAATAGTAGTATAGATAGAGCAGTTAGATTGAAACATGGACCAGACTTGCATAGTAGTTCTTGGTTTGTCAATTGAATAAATGTTAGAGCAAGACTTTACATTCCATCTATTTGATCCAGTCTATCCACCTGCTCTCCCCCGCTCATTGAGGGACTTTTCAAGTTGTGATTGAAATATCCTTTGTCTATACTATACCCAAGTACAGTGAGCTGAAGAGATGCGCTCTCTGAGGTCTCCTTTTTGCCAAGATCACATGGCTTTCACGTGCGAGAAGCTTGTTTGTGACCAGGCTGAATCGGGAACTTCCTATTTGAGCCTTGACGAGTTCTCGGCTTGCGATTGCGGGCACTTTACGGTCTCGTGACGGCATCCGCGGCAACATTTGAAGTCGGCCAGCATTTTCAAAGCAACAGTCGGGTCCCGGGGAGACCGCCTTCCACGGGAGGCAGAATCCGAGACGATCAATGACATCCCTGACGCAAGAACGCCGCAAAGTGTACTACTTTATCTCTAGAGGAGCTCCTATCGACATTTTGCAGCGAGTCCCTCTCCTTCGTCACATACTCCAAAATGGCGTCGACCATGCACAAACCTCTTTTCCCTCGGTTTCACCTCGCAGAGATCGAGGACCAACCTTGGTGTCCTGAACTCTTTCGAGAGAACGCACACAAATTCCTTGCCCGTGCTTGGAAGACCTCTATCTCGAAGAATGGATCGCCGGCCTACCAGGCATCGCAGATTCTGATTCGTCAACTGGGAGGATTGGCCAAGGCCGCGCAATACACCTTCATCGATTCGTGTGCTGGAGCAGGCGGACCAACGCCCATCATCGAGCCGCATTTGAATGCTTCGTTGGAGGCAGCTGGGTTCGAAAGCGTTCAATTCAAGCTCACAGATCTATGGCCTGACCTGAAGGCCTGGAAAAAGATTGCTTCTCAAAGCGAGAACATCTCATACATTGAGGATCCCATCGATGCGACGAAAGCCATCCGGTTGAGCGGCGAGAAAAAAGAATGCCGACTGTACAACTTGTGCTTCCATCACTTCGATGATCCAGCAGCTGAGAAAGTCCTCTTGAGTGCTGTCGAATCCGCGGATGCCTTCTTGTACGTCAAACATCATCCAGACATTTCAGCTCACGGTCAACTTACACATTGACAAAGCATTTTCGAAATGACTCACAGAACCTGGCCATCCCTTTTAACTATCGGAGTCATCAATCTCGAAACGTTCTTCACGACGATCTTTGACTGGTGGTGGTCGCCACTTCATTTGATCTTCGTGTATCTCATACCCTTGATTCCGATCTTCATGTTCTTTGACGGCTTCGTTTCGTGCATTCGAGGTCGCACGGCAGACGAAACCTGGAGCCTGCTTACACGCAGATCGGGCTTGACTGTGAAAGAGTGGGAGCAGAAGAATGGTTGGGAGCTGCGCAGCGGACAGCAGATAGTGCTGCCACCGTTTGGAACCTTGTACTGGTATGCGGGTGTGAGGAAGAGTAGCATCGAAGCTTGATGTGGTGGCAGGAGTGTAGAGAAGCGTAAAGAGGCCACGCTGTTGCTGATGCCCTCTAAAGTCTCGAATGAGACTACCGAAATTACTTTCTAGCGTGGAACTGCCGGCTACCTTCGCCATCAAAGATAGTGGGAGCAAGTAAGAACTCTGGCCGGGCAGCTTTTCTGGCGTGGGATATACAGACCTTGGTAGCGTCACGTAGACCAAGAACGCTTTCTCAACATCATCGTTTATCTTGCAAAGTTCAACAACGCATCGTACCGTTATCGTGTGTAACCCCAGATTGACGTCCTTCTGCTTTTTGGCCGCGATTTCAAGACCACTCAGGACCTGTTTCACCATTGCACAATCCACGTTGAGGTGTGTCGATCGCTCTGTAGCGTGCTAGGGCTCTTTTGAGGCTCCACATTCTAACATATACGGAACGCTTAAAGGTAAAGTCTAGCGTCCACGTGGGAAGATCACCACGCTTGTGTCGAACCTGACACATGCCGAAAGCATGTCCTAGCCTGAACAGGTATGTACTCGCCTAATAGGCTCCCGTGAAAAGGTCCGGTGCTGTCTATCGAAAGAGTATATGCGCCCTTTTCCCCACGAGCTACCACCGATGTCGGACGGACGATGGAACTTGACAATGTGCGAGTCTTCTTGATTGGTTATGGGGCCTCACGTCCACCACGCAGCCGGTCGGATCTAATTACCATGTCCCATTGTTGTTACGACAACCAACACAGATCGGCGCTTGGGTGCATGTCGTGGACGACACGTCTCGAAGGCTCTTTCTTATTGCGTTCTAGTCCTACTAAAGGCTTCCTCGAGGTTGATGCCTTCCTCGATGGTAACGCACTTCGAATGCTCGATCCTTTGAGGCTCGATTGATCGTTTGCAGTTGGCACTCCAGAACCAAGTGTCCATCGCTGTCCCCCACGCTGAGGACTATCCCTCTCAAATCCTCCACTCCCATTTCTCGATCATTGGCCAGTTGGAGCAATGACATATCGAACACACGTCTCTTCACCGCAGCGATGTCATTTTGCTCCACTCCGTCACTCTCGTCAGGCTGAGACAGCAGGGGTACCACGAGAATGATTCGGGCTGCACTGTTGTTTCTCAGAACATCCAAATGCGCATCCAGTTCTGCACGCAGCCGTGCTAGCCTTGTCTGTCCCAGCGCTGACGGCAACTCTAATGGTATCCGAAGAGCGTAGACTGCTGCGTCAGGGACAGTCTGCGTTGCACCAATTGCTCGATGTTGAATGAAAAGTCTAGCGCTGGGGCTTCCTTCAGTGGACTCCAGCGGCGTGCTCATCTGGACCACGACATTGAGTGACGGATAGTATTCGACGAGAGCAGACGCCACCGCCGTGGAGCGAGCACCTATCTGTACACGATCGAGATCACAGTCAGCATCTATCGTCGAAAACTCCCTTTAGATCTCGCAGAACAACGGCGGACTCACGTCTACAACAGTCGACTTGCCGAGGACAGCCCAGTCGAATGAGTAAAGAAAACTTTCGAGGCCAGAATCTTGGTCTTCGAGCACGTATCGCAGATAGGAGGACCATTGGCGTCCGTATGCAGTGTGAGCTTCAGAGCTGGCATCTGACAGCTCATTGAAGTTGCACCTGTACGGCAGCATTTGCCCGCGGACGCTTTGAGTCAACGCAACCATCTGCATCGCGGCTGGTCCTGCCGTATTGGTCAAGAAGCGTAGAGCGTCATGATAAGAAGGCCTGTTTCCAAAGGGAGCTGACAGGTTAGTGTGCTCCACGTGGCCGGCTTGGGGCTCGTGAAGAAAGCCTACGGCAGCCATCATGCGAACTATTCGATGCAATTCAGGCTCTGGAACCGCTGCAAGTTCTGCAATGTCTCGAATAGGAAGACTGCCCGTGTGTGGGATGAAAGCCAAGATCTGAAATTCGCCGAGCCAGTGCAAACAAGCTAGCATCTGATTCTGAGGTGCGACGTATAGGTCAGCTTAATCGTGGAACGTGGGTTGAAGTCAATGCATAGACAGACCTGTAGGGCGAGTTCCGAAAGGAAATCCGTTGGCTCTGCAATAAGCATGTGAAGCTTGGCAATCTTGGCTTGGACAGTTTCCCGAGCGCGGTGGGCTTCGAACGGGTCTTCGAGTGGGTGCAGATGCGCCTGAACTCCCGTTTGAGTGCCATTGGGCTCTTGCGAGGACAGCTTCCGAAGGCTTGTGGTAGCCACGACCAACTCTCCTAGACATTTCTCGACATTCTCCCAACGATCGTTCATGGTTTGTGCTTGAGCTGGCGTAATAGAGCGAAGAGGCGACGGAGCGGGAACGTCAATGTCCGCTTTGTTGAGAAGCAGTACAGACTCGAAGGAGGCTCAATATCGGAGCATGATTATATGCAAAGCACACAAGGTGCGGCGAACACCAAACAGGCACAATGAAGGCTGATCTTCGCAGCTGCAACTGCAACACGGCAGCTCATGAAAGCTGAATCGAACTGGACTGGTTGTTTGAGGGTGGCATGGTTGCATGGTGGCACAGAGCGTATCGATCCAACGGTGCGAGGCTCTGCACAATCAAATTGCGCGATCCTGAAATGGAAGCAGCCAACAGCAGTACCGTGTTGGTTCCAACGGGGACTTCTGCATAGTGCTCGCTTGTTTTTACGGGTCCCGAAGACAGAGTCGACTCTAAGCATGCAACCTTGAATCAGTGGCTTATGGATGAAAGCTTGTGCCCACACCCACGAGCTTGTGTCTGCCACGCACGAGCTTGTCACGCTTGTATCTTGTTTCCATGTGCACATGTGTGGGTACCGAGGCCAATCTTGTCCCTTTCTGGGAGTCGCCTGCATTATAGATATTCCGTCTGTATGGCGAACGCGAGGCTCCTTACCGGACGGGAGGGAGCGACCTAATTCTCACTTCAGCGATCTTTCCTACATCTCCGGAGTCGTACGAGATGTTGAGCCTACACTGGGCGACCCGTGAGTCTTGTTGCATCCACGAGTACGACCACTGCCGTCAGCCTAGCCTCGGACGTAGCTCTCGACATGTGATGCTCCCACGCCCGGCTGCCACACCAACCTCTCCACGCTACCGCAAGAGTATCCACTTTTATTTCGCGAAGCTTAACGTAAGCCCGTATTTCTTGAAAGGTGTTGGCTTTGCAGCGCCCAGGAACCGTTCCGAGGCCGGGCGGTTGTTGATGTGCATCCTGCAGCGGCGATCAACCTTCACATTGGTAGGGCTTGCTGAAGCTCCTGCAAGAGCAGGCATGATGTTATCTCAGATAACGTGTCTGGTCGATAGCCACATGGTAACTTTCTGTTGGTCTCATCATCGGACTCGCTTTGTGAAAGCTTGCGATGAATGCTGTTGAGGTACCAATGGCCGTGATCGACATTGAGATCGTGATTGGCATGCCACTCCGTGACAAAGAAATATAAAGCCACGAGGTATAAACGTGCGTCTGTGTCTGTGCAACTGCTCGAGCTCCACTCGTTTCAGCTCTTTCCTTCGGCCAGACGTTGGCATCAGACAAGTTGTGCGACTTTTGGGAAAGACCTTTCAGGCAACGACATGGCCGATACACTTTCAACCGTCCCCTCCATACAATCTCATGCCCCCAAAAGTTCACAACGAGCAGCACCAAGACTGCGAGAGAGCTGCGAGCCGTGTGCCGCCGCGAAGGTCCGATGTTCGAAGGACAAGCCAACGTGCACTCGATGTGGGGAGCGAGATTTGTAGGTATCGACAATATGCGTGTGTGCAGCAAACCTTTAACCCATTGGCAGGCCTTGCGTGTACTTCGCCACAAGAAGATTCGGTCGACCTCCAAACAAAGCAGCCAATGGATCCAAAACGTCCAAGAGGAATAGTGGCGTGAATCAAGCACCAGCCTGTCAAGAATCCTCGGCTCCAGGGGCTTCAATGGGACAAGGCTTCTTCCCTACATTCGCCGAAAGCAATCCGGTCAAAATGCCAGAGCCGCTTCTTCCAGATCCGCAGAGCCTATGGCTTGACACATCACCATCATCGTCGTCGTCGTTCTCGACGGACACAATGCCACAGTGGAATCCGCGAGAGCTTGATGATTTCTTTGCGTCGTTTGTGTCTCTTCCCAATCTGGATTTGACTACTCCATTTCCAGAGGGCATGGCACCGATGGATGACTGCACGATGTCCGGCATGGATTTCAATACTCCTAGTATTCAACAGAGCCATTCGGTCGGTGACTGTAGCTGTCTCAAAACGGCACTTGGTCATCTCTCCAGGCCAGAGTCTTCGACAGGTCCACGGAGGAGCTCAGCAGCACAGTCGCCATCGCCAACGGAAAGCCTCATAGCCGAGAACAAGAGCATTGCAGGCTCAGTCAACGATATCCTGCAGTGCAAATGTGCCCAAGACTCGCAGGTCATCATCATCCTCGCGCTGGTTGTCTCCAAGGTTCTGGGTCGATATGGACGAGCAGCCAAAGCTACACCAACAGGCCACGTCACTCCGCCTCCACAAAGCCCTCAATCATCAACGATCGCGGCGTGGCAACGCTATCAGATGTCAGGCTTTGCAAGAGCTTACGCTCAAGGCGAAGACAGCAGCCGTGCGGCCGGTCAACTTGTCCTCGCGGAGCTCCATCGGGCATTGAAGCTTGTCAATGAGCTGGCAGCGCGATTGAATGAGCATGGAAACGGTGCCAATAGTCCAGACTGGAAGCGACGATCGAGCTCTCAAGGAAGCTTCGATGAGGCCAATATGGTCTCCTTCTCTTCATCCATGCTCTTGCAACTTGGGGCAGATCTTCGAGATCAGCTCCAGTCCGTGGTAGCAACAATCACTGGAATGCTGTGATTTACGATTCGAAAGTAATAGGAGGATTCGGTTGTAATGACCTGAAGATTGAGTGACGATGGATGTTTTATTTGTCAGGGGCGAACTTGGTTTGGTTGGAGTCCGATGGGGAACGTAGAAGAAGTCGATAGAAGAAGACAATAAAGTTGGAACACTCCAAGTAAAAATGACCCTCTCGGAGTTTGACATGATCTTGTGATCAACTTAGTCTTGCGGCACAGCATGTTCCGTTTTGTGCTGCGTTGCCGAGTTATGTCACTGAATTCTCGTCTTCGGTCCCGAGATGTCTTCAATCTCTTGTAAATTTATCTTCTAGCTGTGCCTCATGACTGTTTTTTTGTAGTTTAACGAGTGCTGTAGAAACAAGATGGCTCGTATAAGTTCTCTAATTATATATGATTTTCTACTGTACACCCGACTCGCTCTCTCACACAGCCAGATTTAAGAATCATGCAGAAGCAGTCCTTTCTGACTTGCTTGCCTCCTTTTCGTGAGAGGCAGCATCATCAGCTCCACCCACTCCATTCCCTTCCTCAGAATTGACAGCATCGTTCGCCTTGGCGTTGGCATCGACTCGAGAGTAATCCCCAGGCTTCTTACTGCCATTGGGAATCCAGAATCGTTGATCGAAACGCCCAACGATCAGCGTGAACGTGATGACCAACTCAAAGCCCAGCTCAATGATGTAGAACGCGGCTCTGGTGTCGTACCAAGCAGGGTCCGAAAGTGGCCTCGGCGGCGTCCAGGCAACTCCGAATCGAAATCCAGCAATGAAGATGGTGAAGAAGAGTACGACTCCGAGGATGATTATTTTGGCTCGCATGCTTCCAGTACCGAAGTTCTCTGGCTCGATGTCCTTTGGTCGTGGGAGGAACACTGCAAGGAGATAGAGCACAGGAGCGATCAGGACGAAGAGGAGGAAGTAGAGTACGCCGACTTTCTCGATCCATCCGCAGGCTTTGAGGAGCGTAGGATCCTTGGTATATCCAGTCAGAATGCCGAATGGAATCACCACCAAGACAACGACCAGCATCGCCCAGTAGTTGATCTTGAGCCCCTTATCAAGCCAAGGGTTCCATCCAATCCGCGGCTGACGAGCCCGCAGCAACCGGATCGAAAGCAGAACAACCACGATATAGATCAGCAACACTCCCAGGAAAACGAATATCGTCGCAGTGAGTGCCACACTTCCATTGTACGGCCTGTACGCCCACGCAATCCTGAAAATCAAGGTGCCGAATCTTGCCATTGCGAATCCGAACATCGCCCAGGACATGAGAAACTTGTGACCTTTGCGGCGGTTTCTTTGGAATGTGACTTGGTGGCATACAGCCGAGACGATGTATAGGAAGAGGAAGACAGCGCTTGGGGCGACATCTTGTCTGGGGTTGGGATGTTGGCCGGGGGTTGCGGACATGGGCACGTAGGGCGGCTAAGAGGATGTTAGTATACACACTTGGTTTTTGTGGTATCTCATGAGTACACACCCCATGATTCGACCCTGGCATTGGCGAAGCGGCATCTGACATGTTGGCCTCCTCGTGCGTTGTTGGAGGACTGATTGTTCTGGCGCTTTTGTGAAGGCTGCCGGTGTAATGACTGACGACGGGTCCTGGACGACTTTGTGTCTGGAAAGACAGATCCTGCTGTGCCTCTCAAAGTGCGCCAAACAATCGTTCGAGCGGACTGACGTCCATTCGGACGACGGAGCACCTTTCGGAAATTCAAGGCTCGGACGCCGCCAGGCTGCGAAGCCGAGCTGCCTAAACCCCTGGGACGCACTTCGGAGCTCTTATGCGGAAGATGGGAACTTCTCGTCTGTGGCGGCATTAGTCTCGCCAATGTCGCCTCGCTCACTTACAGATGTCCCCGAAGCGCTCGCTTGAAATCGATCGATGCACAGCATCAAAAAACCTTTCATATGAGCTTACCGAACCCAGACACCGCAATCACAGTCTCAACAAAATCGAAACCCACTCACACCTTCTCCCACGCTTTGTCGAGATAGACCAAATAATCCTTCGGCGCCAACACCCTCTCCAAACTCCCCGTCCAATGCTCATGGCCGTGTATCTCACGCTCTTCAAGGTGTGGGATCTGATACTCTCTCAACGTAACCTTCTGCCTCTCATGCCCAGCCAGCCACGAAAGCCAACCTTGAGGTCCGTTCTCCTTCACCCACGAGAAGCCTTTTCCGGGTGTCTCTTCCACCCGCTTCCAGTTCTTCAAGGCTTCTGGCTTGTAGGCGTGCCACCCGCTCGAGCGAGAGAGCATGCGGTGGTGAACAGAGGGATGGATCTCTTCTTTGAAATGTGCGTAGTCGACTTGGGTCGCGCCGTCTTTGGCGTAGTAGACTCCAGGCTCTCGGCGGTATCTTGATCGCCAGGTCGTTGCCAGCGAAGCGAATTGCCAGAAGAGGTTGTCGGTCTGCAGTAACAGCCCGTCGGACCATTGGATCCTGCGCTGATTGACTGCCTCGGGTGTCAAAGGAGGCCATGAAGTTGTTGTATTGGCATCGAGATTGTCCAGACGATCCAAAATGGGGTACTTTAATGCTGTTTTGTCGAATTGGACGAGACGCTCTCGCTCCAATTGGTCGACCATCCAGGCAAAAGTGATCTCGTTCATGCTGTTGGTATCAAGAAATGATATTGCGCTCCCGCCGATATCGCCATGGTATCCAGGGAACCAGCATTGGCGAAGATTGACGCCTGCTTCGCGGCAGGCTTCGTCGAGGTAGAAGAGAGTTGGGGAAAAGTTGCCGCGAGACTCGTCGAGGGCGAGAGCGTGGAAGGCATGTTCGATCCCTATGACACTTGTCAGAACGGAGCACTTTTCTTCGTCTCAAGGCTTTCGAACACTCACTTGGATGCAAAGTTGTAGAATGAAAACTCACATCCGTTCCAGGCTGGTCAACCCAGCCTGAAACACCCAAGCTCCCCACCGTATCGAACACACCCACGACCTTGACCTTGACATCCAAATACGTCCACTTACGGATGTACTCAATCCTTGTCATCGTCTCGCCAGGATACATCGTCGCATCAAGGCCCAACTCTCCTGGCACAGCCTTCGCTTTGGCCCACTTGGTATCATCGAAAGCTTGTGCATCGCCTCGTTTCTTGTATGCGTTGTAGATCTCATCGAAGTAGTCCATCATGCCTGGTGTTAGGAGGCCGAGATGGCAGATGAAACCAGCGAGGGAGCGGGCTGTATAGGCGCCACGAGAGAAGCCGAAGAGGAGGATTTCGTCGCCGGGGGCGTAGTTGTTTACGAGGCTGTGAGGGCGATCAGTCCCTCGCAGAGAAGTGAATGATTTCCGACCGTGGCTTACAAATTGTACGCTTCACTGACCTTCTCATTCAGACCACCGCCGAAGGCACCTATGACCAGATCAGTCTCGGCCCGCTGTGCTACACCATCTTCAGGAGAACATACCTTGGAATCCCTTAGTCGCCAGACTCGCAGCTCCAGTACCAATCCCCGATTGATAGTAAACCACCTGAGGAATAGGTTCCTTCGGATCATCCTTCGCAAAGCCCACTCTCGCGAGGGTCCTCGTCAAGAGAGCGATATTGCTCGGATTTGATTCCCTTCCAGTATCCGAGGCTGTGTACGTTCCATCACAGCACACAATTAGCCGTCGCTTCATAGTGGTGACTGGCGTGGTCGATCCGTTCATGATCGAAAAAGGCATGGGGGGATTTCTGAACAGAGGGAAGGGATGCATCCAGACAACGGAAAGGACAGGTCATGTTTCAAATAAGACTTCCAGATGTCATCGAGGATGTGTTCAGCTCGAAGGCTGTGTGCGGCCTCGTGCTGCCCAGAGCCTGCGATGTAACGACCATTGGCGGTCGCACGACATCTCCAAGGCGTCGTAGCTTATGTTGTCCGGGGCAATAACTGAAGGCCAAGCATTCCATCATCGCTGAGGGTGTGCTGGTGAGATCGGTCTGCCCTGTCAGCCTGTTCCGAATCTTTGTATAGTTCGCTTACTCAAGCGAACGCCTCGCTATCACTCCCTATAGGTCATCCGAGTTTAAAGCGTTTCAAGGAGCATTAGAGCTGAGGGACCGCGGCTGTCTTACCTACAGCCGGGCTGATGCTGCTCGCCTAATTAGGAAAATGGGACTTGGTGCAGGGGTGAGCTCAGCTGAAACCACGTGCAGGTCGTGGTACAACTGCTGTAGCTGTTGTGTGGTAGTGGCTTCTCACCGGCAGCAAGAGCGATTGTCGACCTCCACGTCCTGCGTAGTGATGAAGCTGATGGATGTACCAGCCACAGCCAAGAGACAGGATGGCACGACCATAAGGATGATGTCTTACTGCAGCATGAGACGGTTCTTGGCGACATGTGAATGCCACGAGGCCAAGATGTCGATGTCGACGAGGGTCAGATCCACGATGCTCGTAATGCCGGACTGATTGAGGCTGTGAAGTCATCGGTCTGGGAGAGTCTGGACGGTTGACAGCCAGCCACTGCTCCCCTTAATCCATTAAAGCACTCACCAAAGGCCAACTGTGCTGAGCTCTGCATGCATGCCTGCAACAAAGAGAAGCGGTGAACATGCCAAGGTGATATCTGCATGATGCAGAGAAGGCGTCTCGCAAGACCGCTGGTCGTATGATGTATTTGACTGTTACCGCATAGAATGCTCTCAAGAGAGGCTCGTGTGCCTGGGTGAAAGCGATCATGGCAAGCTCATGAACAACTTCAACATAGCAGGGTAATTCGGCGTCCCCAAGCCAGTAACCGGATCCCAGCCTGTGGAGGCCGAGAAACCGGACGAACCGCAATTCGGATTCGATCCATTCGTGATATCATGCAAAACCTCCGGATCTACACACTTCATCAGCATCCATAATCAGAACACAAAAGCTAGCCGACTTACGTTGATACAGAACCGGATTCACAAACCCCACAGGCCCCTTCCCAACAGCCGTCCTCTCCTCATTAATCAAAGTGATGATGGAACCAAAGATCGGTGAGGACAGGCTGGTGCCGAAGTAGGTATGTTGCGTGAGGTTGGAGAAGAAGGGTTGGAAAGCGCCGTTTGCTGAGACCTGGTATGACTGTTAGCGTCTTTTCCTCTGCGAACAATGGGTTTACGTCTTGGTGAACTGACATCAGGATACCCCCTCCCGATCCGATTGTACACGCCGCCATTCTCCCCCACATTCGACGCATCGTTATTGACTGTATAAGAAGGCACATCAGGGGCATTGGTAGCCAGGTATCGAGAGACAGATCGAGCTTGGTATGATGGCGGACGGAAGTAATTCGAGAATCCACCACCAGTAGCGAAGTATGCGAGAGCAGGATTGCCTGGAGGCCGGCCTTGAGCGATGTGAACGGCTGTGAGGTTGACTTGCATGGCGCTCTCTCGATCTTGGATCGTTTGGTCTGGGTAGAGGCGCGTGCCGCCAACGGCTGTGATGTAGGGGCATCCGGAGGGGTAGTCAGGGTTGTAGATCGTGCCTGGTCTTCTGTCAGTGGAGTTCCATTCAAAGGGAATTTGAGAGACGCACCTTTCTGTCCATTACCTGAAAGACATCCATACGTATCGTTGTCTGCTCCAGGGAAGCTGGCAACGCCATAGTCTCCACTGGCAACGAAGATCGAATGACCCTGTAGACCGAGCTTCATGATCTCGTTGCATTGGCGCTGAACGTACGCCTTGGGCAGATCGATCTCTGACTCGCCGTATGAGATACTCACGACCCGGGTGAGCTGATAAGTGCCGCACTGGCGCTGTCCCTTGTAGCCATTGGCAGCAGGGTCAGGGTACGTAGCATCGACATCTGGAAAGCCTCGTCAGCGTCCTAGAATCCAAGGCTGATCAGAACTATCTCACTTACCAGGACTGTCACCTGTAATGCCGTAAGCCGTGTAATTGCAGTAGCTACCATCAACGCTATCGAGAAAGGTGTTGAGGAAACCCGCTTTGTTCGTCTCACCCGAAGAATTAGGCACATCATCGACCTGGTAAACCGTCACTTTCTGCGGGTAGACAATCGCGTAAGCCAGATCAATGTCGAGATCCGACTCGCCACCATTCCGCTCATCGCCGGGAGCCACCGGGGCGACACCACCATCCACAGACAGAACCGTAGGCGAGGTACCTTGAGGAACCCAAGGAGCGTATTTCTGGAAGAAAAGCTGCAAGTCTTCCACGGCGAAGGCATCGCTGGTCTCGTAGACGCCCATAGCATTCGCGGGATCGTTGCGTTTGGCTTGCGGGATGTTGTAGAGAGCTTTGAGGCATGTGGGTGTGAGGAGGTTGCTGCAATTGCGGAGGTCTGCGGGCAGGTGGCCAGAGCCTGGTGGTGGGCGCCAATGTGGGAAGGGATTGGGTCCTGCTCGTGGAGGGCCAGGAGGCCAGTGACCGCCTCGGTGTCGTCCTCCGAATGCTCGACCCTCGATAGTGCGTTTCTTGAGGGGTGGCGAGAGTTTGACGCCGGGCTTGATGAAGTCGACGTGCGGCGAGATGTGAGATGGGAGATAGTACTGGTCGCAGCCAATTCTCACGTGGTCGGAGAAGGCATGTTCGTAGTACTCTGTTGAGAGCAGGTGCTCGGCTGTTCTCGCTGGCATGTCAATGGCGAGCCATCCTCGGTTTTCGTATTGGACGATGTCGTCCATCTTGATGCCTGAGCTGATGAGCCAGTCCAAAACAGCCTCGACCGTCTCGTTTGTCGGAGCGAAAATATCGTGGACCTCTTGTGCAGACAAATGCTTGCCATAGTTGGACGAAGTTGGATGCGAAACTTCCATAAGTCGGTCATAGCCCGAGTCAAGATTGCTTTGCCTCAGTCCAATGCGAACGGGGACGATCGCTTCTGGGTCAACTCGCTCTCTCGAATGGACCTTGGCTGGAGCATTGCGTCGCTCATGAAGAACGTGAGATGGCCATGCCGCCAAAACACTTGTTGAGAGTGTAAGTGCGGTGAAAAGATGCATCCAAGCCATGATGGTGTCGAGTCCAGCAGACCGTTCGCAAGGAAAGAGTAGAAGAAATTCCAGGTCTTGGGAGCCGGTTTTTGTCGCCATCGATTAGTCTGATCCATGGTGGGGATGTGCTGCGATTGGCGTTCGTTCAGATCCTCTAATTGCGGGTTGTCTGCATTGGACCTGGATCACCTTCCTAATCAGCCAAGTGGTCGACATCCGGGGTCAGACGCCATTGTTGGTGACGTCGACGCTGAAGCCATGGACCAAAGTGGAAGGTTGTTTTTCGTTTGATAGTCACCCCCAGAAGACTCCACATTCTCAGCTTTCATCTTTGGCCTTGTTCCGGCAGCTTTTGTCAGAATGAATCCCCCAATTTGTCGCTCTTGCGGTGAGGCCACCTCAAAGCTGATGCTATCGCCATCAACCCCACCACGTTAAATTGATCTTCAAGACCATGCAGAAGCGTCTCGGCGAGAATATCTTAGATAGCTTAGCCCATGGCAGCCAATCATGTTGAGCAGTTCACGCAACCGAGATCCTTCGTCTCAAAGCCAGAAGCCGATGCGGAGAAGCACTCGAAGAAGCCAAGACGAAGATGGCTGGGTAAATTGGCACTGTCGGGGGTTGACCCTTCGATATCTTCTTTGTTGCGTGAATGAGGCGAGGTTGCGGTATTGACTCCTTGCGGCTGAAGGTACATTGTACTTCTCTGGCTCAGACTGGCTGGCGTCGGAGTATCGGGGCGAGATCGAAGTTCTTGACCGAAGAAACAACTTTTGTTGTTAAATGGACCAACAATTGCGCCGCGACTGATAATATTATGTTTGATGGCGTCCAACAGTTCAGCTCCTCTTTTCCAAGTCGCACTCGCATTCCAAGTATCTCCTGTTTCGTCAACATTATCTTCGGTACTTCGGACGAGGCCGAGTACCCGGCGCCGATGGGGCTGCACGCGAAAGCATGTCGACGGCGTGATTTGAGCGGTTTGCGAGCTGAACATCTCAGGTCCATAGTGATTGATTGTGATGACCAAGGAAGATGTACCCAGCCACTGCTGCTTAGATGGATTGCCTGAATGGACGGAGGAAGGCCACGAGTAGAAGGCGTCGCAGAGCCGCGAAGACCTAGATCCACTTTAGCGAAGTACCGTGACGGCGACGATATGTCTTGCTCGCGAGTATAAGAACCGTACATTCGCTGATGGTCGACATTCGACATGCTCATATTCACACCTGAACATCGTCAGTAAACATGTCTTCTCCGTGGGCAGATCAACCATACACCCTCATCCCCACCACCTCCTTCTCCAAAGACACCTCCCACTCAGCCTACTACGTCGCAACGCAGATGGCCCTCGCCCACAACTCCATCCTCCGCGGCCTAAACGCAATCTACATCCAAGCGCCCTACATCCCCAAAGACTTGATCAAAGACTTCCTCACATACTGCCAATGCTGGTGCGAATCGATGCACCACCACCACGAAGGCGAAGAATCCAACTTCTTCCCCAACATCGAAGCCGCCACAGGCATCAAAAACCTAATGCAACACAACGTCGAACAACACCGGGCTTTCACTCCAGGGTTTGAAGCTTTCCAGGATTATGCGAATACGTGTCGGGTCGAAGAGTATGATGGGGCCAAGCTGAGGAAGTTGATCGAGGCATTTGCGGAGCCGCTGAGTCGGCATCTGCATGATGAGATTGATACGCTGCGGGCGTTGGATAAGTATGATAGTGCGAGGATTCGGCAGGTGTATAAGGAGTTCGAGAAAATTGCTATGGCTGGGGATAGTGTGAGTTGAGATCGTTCGAGGAGGGAGGGGTGGTGCTGACTTGATACAGGCTCGACTCGGTCCATTGGTTTTTGGTACGTCCGATCGGGATTTTGAAGGCGGCATACACAACTTCCCGCCTGTGCCGTTCTTTGTGCCATATGTCATCCATTACGTCTTCGAGAGGAAATATCGTGGGTCTTGGCGGTTCAATCCGTGTACGTCTTGGAGGGATCGCAGAGAGTTGGAGTTCACCAGTGCGAAGTAGGTGGTGAATCGGTACGTGGTCTCGATTCGAAACCGTCCATTTGATGGGTATCATATCCCGCAAGAAACCAAACTCCTCGCTAATAATGTCAAAACACCATGCTTGCACCTTCTCACTTGCTGGCGATCACTTTGCCGAGCCTCTCCAATTCCTTCCTCCTCTCCTCTCCCATACGCTTTTCCTCCTCAATCAACTGATCCAGCTGACTCTTACTCTGCTCCAACGAAGAAAGCAGCTGCTTCTCATACTGCACACTCCACGCACCACCAGCACCCGCTCCACCCGCACTAGGATCTGCCCGCTCAGGAAGCTGTGCAGTCGGCTCAACATCGCCCTCGAACACAAAGTCCGGCTTCTTGCCCTTGCCCCTCCCCTTCTTCACCTTCAACCAGTTGAACTGATCTTCCGATGTCAAAGTCCGAAAGAACTCCTGCGTGGGCTCATTGAACTCAATCGTCTCCAGCCGCTCCGACACAATCTTATTCTCTTTATCTTGCTTCGCCCTTTGCTCTTCGGGTCCATAAGCCTGGAGCTGCAGGAAATGCTCCCGATAGATTGCCTTCTCCCCGCTTTCAGGCGCGAAGTAGAGTCGTATTTCCACGCCGAATTCACCGTATCCAGTCTCGCTGAGCTCGAACGGGCCGGGAGCTTCGATCGTGCGGGAAGGGTCGGCGTAGGTGTGGTGAAGTTTGAATTGAACTTTCTTGAGCCATGTCGTGATGTCGGGGCCGTTGGGGAGAGGTCGCACGTAGACTTTCCAGCCTTTGGTGTGGCCTTCTGGCGGCGGGTCGGGGAAGCCTGGATGCGGGAGGACGTGGGCCTCGTTGCCGATGATGAAGTGTCGCGTGATTTTGGCGCCTTTGACGCGTTTTGATGTGGCGGCGGGCATGACGAGGGTGTGTTGATGGAGAGGATGGATGTTGAGGTTCACGGCGAGTTTGGGAAGACGCGATCACATGAATGGTGGGGCTTGCTTAGTCATGCCCGAGAAGGCAAGAGCGAAGTTCTTCCTGCTTCGACTTTCTTTCCCTTCACACCAAAACTCCATCCACGGAGTAGGCTTTGTTCATTGCGTTGGAAGCCTACTGAAACTACGAGGCCATTCTTGCCGATTCTCATTCAAAGCAGCTGCCGCCGCCTTCAAGCTTCAACCATGGACACCGACAGTCCATCTCACATTCACGCGTCTTTTCGGTCCCGGCCTGCGCGTTGACGTTCCTGCAGCAGTGTATTGCAGAAGTATCGAAGTAATCTAGACCTATCATCGTAGCGGTCTTTCTTCCAACAATCACCTCGGTATCCTACGCCCCCAAGCTGCAGCTCTCCCGCATAAAAAAGACAGCTTCGCCTCACGATTCCCGACTTCGTGCCCTGACAATATCGAGCCAATCAAGAGACTCCCAGACAAAATGGCAAACTCGCCTCGCACAAAGATTCACAGACCAACTCGTCGAATGGTCGCGACTAACCCACGGGGAAGGATTCTAGGCGTCTGGGGGGAGACTCTTCCAGCGGCTGCGGCTGCACGGTGACGATCGCCCGCCGCGCGAGTCAAAGATCAGCGTCCTACTTTCACCAGAACGCTGTGGCTCACCTCGAAGTAGGCAAAGAACATGCACGATAGAGTTCGGTACAAGACGCCTCCTCTCGACTACTGTGCCGCGAGGAGGATGTGTTGGCGGGGAGTATATTTCTTCACTTGTCCCCACGTTCTTGTCAACTCTATGTTTGTTAGTCAATCTAACTTGCGGCGGTGAGGGAAAGATGAGGGCTGCACTGTTGATGCTGACGGGCTTGTGTCTTGCGAGCAGTACAGTAACGGTCCTGAGCAGTCGACAAGTGAATAATCAATTCGAGTTGGATGAGCTGCCTCAGTGTCCGGTGAGTATCAAAGTCTACAATCTACAGACGGGAGCTAATTAGATTGCCCAGCGGTCATGCCTGGACGACTTCTTTCCACGATATGGCTGTAGCGTGGAGAGCCAGAGCTGCTTGTGCGGCGCAGGGCAGCTCATAATGTCGACGGAGAAGTGCGTGACATCCAACTGCACGCTCAGCGAGAGCCTGGGTAAGTATCACACACTCGTCTTTCAACTTCTAGCTAACACTGGACGCAAGAACTGCAATATGCCCTGGCCGACATCTGTGACCGATCGATACGCGATAGAGGCGGGCTGAGCAGAAGACTGGCATGGGCGATGTTCGCTCTAGCGACCTTCTTCACGCTCTGTCGATTCCTCTCGCGCTCGCCTTCCTTCGGCGGGACCGGGTACGGTCTTGACGATTGGACCTTACTTCTCTGCTACGCTCTTTTAGTCCCCACCGATGTCAGCGCCGAAATTGAAGTCCAAAACGGCCTGGGACTAGACGCCTACATGGTGCCCATAACGAACATCGTGGACATCCTCAGAGTAGTTCGCACTGTCTCCAGATCCTCTATGTGTCTAACACACTTGCTAGTGGTTCTACCTCGGCGAAATCCTCTACAACATAATCGTAATGCTCACCAAAGTCTCCATCCTCCTCCTCTACCTCCGCATCTGGACCATAGACTCCACTACCCGGCGCTTCCGCACAACCTGCTACATCCTCATAGGCCTCCTAACCGCCACCTGGATCACCGGCGTCTTCACAATCATCTTCCAATGCAGTCCCGTATCCTACGCCTGGCGTCAAGCCCTCGGCCCTGCAGCAGGACAAGGCACCTGCATCCACCTCTCCGCATTCACATATGTCTACGCCGCGCTAAACATCCTCTTCGACGCCATCGTTTTCCTCCTGCCGATCCGGAACCTGCTCCGGCTGTCGATATCCTGGTGGAAGAAACTCGGCGTGGTCTCTGTTTTTCTCTGCGGGTTCTTTGTTACGGTCTGTTCGATTGTTCGATTACAGTACCTAGTCCGACTGGGCAATACTACCAACCTCACATGGGACTTTCAATACATTGGGATGTGGAGTTTGGTGGAGTGTAACTTCAGTGTGGTTTGTGTGAATATGCCGGCGATGGCGGGGTTGGTGCAGAGGTGTTGGGCTAAGGCTTATGGGGGCACAGTTGTGGTGAGCAAGGGTGAGAGGCCCGGGTTGATGGAGGAGATTGAGGAGAATTTGGCGAGGGAGAAGGGGAGGAGCGATGAGGATATGGGAGGGGAATAGGCTGAGAGGGATGGTGGAGAGAGGTGAAGATGCTTTGGAGATAGGAGGCTTTCTTGTTTGTGCGTTGACGACTTTGATGAATGAGACGAGCTGACGGCCGAGACATGACGATGAGAAAGCAACATTCATGATTTCTAGTTCGATTTCATTCAAGAACCATGCCCCAAGTCGCCAGCGATACTCCGATGCTAGCCAGCCAGGAGCTATCCACCAAACGGCACCATCATCAATGAAGACAACTAAAACGAATCCAACAGACCCCCTTCACCAGCTGCACGACTTGCCTACACAGAGCACAAATAACACTACTTCCACGAATATTCTGCGCCAGATCCACGCCTCCAATACGTTATCAACCTGAACACATCTGTCAACAAGTACGAATATAATGGGCAACTGCCTCTGTCTTCCCGTTCGAGGCCGATCCCATAGTGGCGATGGAGGAACGAGACGCTCATATAGGCGACGAAGTAGGAAGAGTTGGCGGAGAACTTCGAGGAGGACTTCGAGGAAGAGTTCCAGACGATCTACCCGGCGTGCGAGGGGATCTTCTGCTACTAAAACATCAATGAAGGGAATGCCGCCGGCTTATGGGCGACCTGGGTGGGAATCGTCGGCTGCACGTCCTTCACGAAAATACAAACACACGCACCATGCACCAGGACATTCAAGTCGACGGCCACGACATTGAACAACACGTCTTCAACCAACCAGTAGACGCGAGCTTCGCGATAGCCAGCTAGTCAGATCTGTATAAAAAGCCCCTGAATTTCCGCAACACTCCTCTTCTTCCCTTCTCACCCTCAACTCACCCATTTTTCCAACACACCCCCATCAAAACCATCACACTCTCAACCACCAACCAACACAATCAACACCCTCCAAACCCACGACTCAAGCTATCATGGGTGCAGGCAACGCAACAGCTGCCGCCTTCCAACTCCCTCCGCCTCCAGATCCAGACCAGTGAGCATGTTTGGGGGGGCACAATGGTTACGGTGCCAGAGGACCCGTTTGGATAGCTTTGCTGTCGTAGTTTTGTAGTTTGAATGCATACTGTATTTTGGGTTTTGCAATTGTTGTTTTTTTTTGTTTTGGATCAGAGTCAAATTCCGGTGGTCCTATCGTTGTCATGTCCTATTATTCAAAACCGCTACTACGCCAGGAATGATGTTCGGGAGGGAATAAAAACGCTGCACCGCGTCCTTCACGAAGATCCTCTCCTCGCCTCGCCCCTTAAGATATACGTAGCATGCACCGGCGCGTTTTGGGTCGACGGCTACGTCGTTGAATTGCTTATTGAAGCAACAACGAGTGCAGCGTTCACAATAGGCAGTTAGCTAGTCAAACATGTATATAACCCCCAAGAGCTCTACAGCACTTCTTCTTCTTCTACATCCCTCCCTTTCTCTTTACTTACCAGTAACTCCTTAACAATACTGCTCACACACTCAATCACCCGTGTCTAAAACTAGCGTCTCTGACAGCACAATGGGTCACGGATCCAGCACTCTCCGAACCTACGACTCGGGCTATCGAATCAAAGATTACGAAGCAGATCTATTGGCTCAGCAGCAACAAGGTGGCGGAGGAGGTGGAGGTCCATACGGTGGCGGAGGAATGAGTCCGTATAGCGGTGGCAGCATGAATCCCTACGGCGGAAGTGGAGCAGGCGGTTGGCCACCAACCTCATCCTCTACTTTCGGCGGCGGCGGCGGTGGCGGATTCGATCCACGCATGTTCGGCGGGTATAATGGGTACGGGGCGAGGGGACCGTTTGGATAGATTCATCCTCGTAGTTCTGTAGTCAAATAGATTTTGGGTATTGCTACTCTAGCACTTATCAGTCAAAACATTCGGCCGTCCCATCGTTCTCATTTCCCATCTCTCATATCTGCTTCATGTGGCCGGAGCTTCCCAAGCCTCTCGCCTTATCTTCATCAAATTCGCCTGTTTATGCGGCATGGAGATTTCCTTTTCGCGGTAGAAACCCACGTGTTCGCAGTATTTCTTCAACCTGCACACCAAATCGTCAGCAAAATGCCCAAATCTCCGGTCCAAGTGGTAGAAACTCACTTAACATTATCAACCCTCGGCTCCATAACCACAGTACTCGTCCTCGAATCCGCCAACCAACAATAATGCACCAGCGCACTCAACCACACCCTCACGCGATGCTCCCCGCGAAACTCCTGCTCGCCGACAAGAACATGCAACCCCCGATCCCAGTCCCCACAATCCCCTCCTAGGAACGTACTTAGACGGTCTTCTTTAACCCAGTAGATTTCAAAGAAGGCGAAAGGCTTCCCGTCGAAGCAGGCGATGACGGGCATGGAGTGTTTGGAGGTCAGGGCGTTGCGGAGAAAGGTTTCTTGGTGCGAGAGGTCGCCGGCTTCGCCCCAGGAGTAGGCGACGCGGGGGTTGTTCATCCATTTGTGCAGGAGTTCGGTGTCGGTCATGCGGGTGCAGTCCGAGTCGTCTATGTTGAGCGTGTTGAGGGTGGGCGTTGTGGGGTCGGAGTTGGATGGCGTGGTCATGCGGAGGACGTCGCGGCCAGAGGCGAGGGTTATGTCGCCGCCGGCTTGTTGGGAGAAGGGCCCGTTGTAGATTATGGGGCGTTTGCTGAGGGACGCCACGCGGAAGGAGAGGTATTGCTGTACGCTGGGGATGTAGCGGGTGTAGAAGGTCTCGCCTTGGCGGGGTGGTTTGGGGCGGATGGGATGGCGGATGTTGTTGGTGAAGGTGTACTGGGCGGGTGGGGGTGGGTAGTAGGTTGGGAGGTGGGAGCTTGAGTGGAAGGGTCCTGGAGGTGTGCTTGCTCTGTTGGTGAGGGCGGATTGGGTTGTTGCTTGGATGTTGAGGTTTGTAGGCTCTTCGTGTATTCGACTTTGGCGGTTCGGACTGCCTGGTCGACTCCCTGCTGGGCTTAAGGAAGGGAATGGCGAGTTGGTCTGTAGTGGTGTTAGGGTGAAGAGGTAGATCCTTGCGTCCAACTGCCAGAAGCTCCTTCGTGAGACAAACATCTTCGTCCATCCTTCTCCAGTATTGGTCATGCTCTCGTCCGGATCCAAACCGACTGTCGAATCCTCTGTTGCGATCAAGCCCATTCTTTCCAACTTAGGTAGAAGATGCTTGCCCTTGAATATGCCTTCTCGGTTGATATTGATATGCCACTCTCCTTTTGGTTTCCCATCATCTGGCGTCTTCTCTGATGCAGCCGTTGTGATCTGTGGTGCAGGCTCTTGCTGGTGAAAATACCAATACAAAGTTGCCCATAGCATCATAGCAATCTGTCTCGTGGGACTTGTGGGAGGTCTGAACTCGTTCGAGGCAGGATTCGATATCGACGAAATGAACATGTGATCATTCCTCAACGTCGGACGCTTGTATCGGTGGATGTGGTGTTTCTTAGGCAGAGCCTTCTCTGCCGGAATGTCTTCCTCAGGACTCTTGCCATCTGGTAGAGCCTCTGGCTGTTTGTGGTCGGTCTCGTCATCTTCGCTATTTAGAATGATGGTCCAGCCGGGTGGGAAGACATTGTGGTGGGTGTTGAGATCGTTAGCCTTGAAGAACAGTCCCCCAAAGACAGGCGTGACGTTCAGGGTCTGGCCATTGGGGAGATGGACTAGGGAGGGGGCCATGTCGGGAAGTGAAGGCTCATTCGTGCTCACATGCCCAGCGTGGGCGGGATGATGTATTCGTTTCGAGTGGAGGGAGGGATGGCGTGGAGCAAATCTTCGGTGGGTTATAGTAATACGAGGACCTCCTAGATTCGAGCAGTCTTGTCGAGGCGAGGGCGAGGTTGAAGAATGCTTCACGAAGATCCGGCCAAGGTTTGCGACTGGCAATCAATGGCAATTAGTTCAGCAAATGCTTACCTTTAGCTTGCCTCCCACTGCTCAGAGTCGTGGTGATAGCAATCAGTCATAGCGCGCAGAGCTCTCGCGCTGGCATGATGTCGGCGCGTAGCGCTGCTCGTCACCCCTCTTCCTGCATGCGGGATGGTGGGAGAGGTCGAGGCGGCATGTGTAAACAGCTCTCGCCTGGGCGTTAGCGGGCAGCATATCTCCCTTGATGAAATGTCTCTCGTGAAGTAACGTTGCTGACACGAGCAACTAGAGGCGGACGTTCCATTATGGGTGGTTCCTTGGCAGATATAGGTACGTAGTGTTTTGGAAGTTGTTTGATGAAGAACGAAAAGGGGAAGTTTGGTTGGACAACGACTCAGTGTTCAGGCTGAATAGGGCCAGCAGAGATCCGATTAGGGCGTTCGGAGCTGGTTGTTATTCGTGCATTGGGTTGAACGTGGCTCGGCCGTTGGCACCGACGGGGATCAGGGCCAACTAGGAATAGCATAGTGGTGGATGGAGCGAGTCTAATTAACACAACCGACTGTCGCTACCGGAAGCACCTCCTGCCATTCCGACCACGACTCCTGATGCGCAGAGATTCTTGCAGAGAGACAGGGACATCGGAGCGAGAGCAAGGACGCAGCCAACAAGCCGGTGGAGACGACTCGCGGCGTGGAGGAGTTGAGTGGACGGACGAGCATCGAGCATCTGACAGCCGCATCATCGTAAACGCACGCAAAGCCAGCTGGAGTGCTGCACTGCTGGGCCTGGGACGCAGAGAGGCTGGCCGGCCGGGCGCATTGCACAACCTTCGACAATTCTGATTGTCGACGAGATTGATTAATCCATCCACGGGACGGGGGCCATGTTTCGAGCCCCATCGCATCCCGGCGCCGCATGTCTGGTGTAACGCGACATGTTCTCCAAGAGGCGCGGTCCGCACAAGCGGTCCAGCGACAACTCGACCACTTCCAATGCCGCCCACACCCCGAATACCAGTCCTCCCGCCGCTGCCACCGCTGCCAACGACCGCCCGCTGGTCAGTCCGCTGCAGATGACCTTCGACTTCGAGTCCTTCGAGGTGCCTCCGCCCCTCAGCGCGAGCACCGATGCTCCGCCCTCTCCCTTTTCGCCCGTCGCCGTCGAATCGCCTGCGCGGCCGAAAACGAGCCATGGACTGCCGAGTGGTAATGTTGGCGGTGGTGCGAGTGTCGGGGGAGCAGGAGGTAGCGGTGGGCGGGGAAAGAATGGGCTGCAGCCGCCCAGTCTGCCTCCCATCCCGCAGATCGCCAGTCGGCACAACAGCACTCGCAGCTCCAATTCGAACGAGTCGCGAGAACAGGAAAGTGCGAATCAATCGAGTCAATGGGGAAAGATGCGGGCTCGGGACGATACCGACAACATCTCCACTGTGAGCAAGAAAAGTGCACTCAAGGCGCGGCTGAGCTTCGAACACCCTATCGATATGCTGCCCACGCTCTCTCGACCGACCACCCCGGGAGGCTCCAAGATACCGGACAGGCCACAAACTGCGGCAGCGTCAAGCAACCAAAGCACGCCGCGCATGGAGTCATCATTATTTCCTGCGAGGAGCGAGTTGCCCTTGTTACCACAGCCGCAGAGTCCTTTGGTCATGAACCGACAATTCATCGACAGTCGAGATAAGCCGTATAGCCAACCACCCGCGCGACCCTTCATGATGCAGGGAAACCACAGCTCACCGAGCTTGTTGCAACCTCAGGCAGGGTCGAGTAATGGCCGTCAGCCAACGCCGATATACAGCTCGTCCAAAACCTTCATCAGCCCCAAGCCAAGCATTCAGAACATGTCGCAAAAGACCAATCTGAGTGGATCAACAGCCCGGCCAAGCACTCAGGCATCGACCTACACTGCGAACTCTAGCTCGCCTACTGTCACCATCGGTACACCATATCAATCGACTGCGAGCACATTCCCTCTACCACAGCATGTCATGACCCGGCCGAAGACTCCAGGAGCTACTGCTACCGTTGCGGGAGTCTCTGTCCCTACTCATCATACATCTTCCAAGTCTATCGCAAACCCTCCCGAGATCAAGGAGCCCAAAAAGAAAGGACGTCTACTCAACCCACTATCATTACTGCAACGCCGGCGGAGCAATCAGGATCCGAACATTGTCACCGAAGAAAGGCAAGCGCAGGCTCAAGCGCTCGCGAGGCAACGAGATGTAGCGCAATCGGGCATATACAAACCGCCACCGGATTTCGATCCACGCATCAAGGGCAAAGTCGTCCACGACTTTAGTGCTCCCCGAAGCAGCAAACGCAACACGTTCGACGAGCTGAACATGTCAGACGGCATGCAAAGTCCCGATGACGGCCAACCGTTACCTTCACCGGGATATCCACCACGCAATGCTTCACTGGTCAATCGAGGACCAATGAGTGACCGAAGTGAGCGACGGAGTACACACACGCCTGTGTTCATGGAACATCTTGGCGAGAATCCTGAAGCATCACGGCGGATCAGCTCCTTGCAAGCTGAGAATCTGGAAAACAAGGACTTTTTACAAAGAGCGTCAAAGCACTCTTCAATCACGACATACTCGCAAGAAAGCGCAATCTTGCCACCTTTTGCAAGAAGGAGCCAAGTGCTGGATCCAACGCAAGCAAGCTTCTACAAGGACGATGAGTCGAAACGGTCGAGCGATCCGTCAAGCGAGAAAGAACGAGATTCTACGTTGAGTTCCATTAGTGAAGTCAGCCCCATCACCGCGAGGAGCAGCAGTCACAACGTCGACGTGCGGCAGAGTCTAAGCCCTGTGTCCCCGTCGAGCCCCAGCAAAGGATATCGACCCGTGTCTGACATTCAAGGCACGTCACCCGCACGTCCTCTATCCGAAGTCAGCAGCAAGACAGATTCGCAAGAAAGCGGCAAGCGACCGGTGTCGCAGCTTACCAAAACGTCTTCTCAAGAGAGACACGCCAAAAGTGCCAGCGAGGTCACTGCACGACCGTATTCTGTTGTCCTGGCACCACCTGTCATCAACACGATCGCTGAAGGCTCGGTGGAAAGCTCACCAGTGGATGCAGGCTCTACTCACTCACCGAAGGTTCTTGCGCGAGGCCTGTCTTATCGACAATCGCCAGACTCCAGTCCCGACATTGATGCACTTGAGCCACCTGGTTCTCACACACCTGGGAAAGACTCTTCCACTACGCCGTCCCTTCTTGAAAGGACAGCGGGAATACCTACACCGGAGAAGACCCCTGAGCCAGAGCTCGTGGAATCGATTCAGTTCAAGCCGAATAAGGATCAACCGAGACTGGTCGAGAAGCGCTCCTCGGCTGTGGGTCATTCGAGGAAGAGCTCAAACGTGCCCAGACACCATGCGAGCAATGCGTCGAGATTCTCATTCCAAACAGGCAGTGAGAGTGCATTGCAGGAGCAGGCGCTTGAGGAGAAGCACCGCAACATGCGTAAGAGTCAGATGACCGAGACCTTGCCTAGGGGACCAAGTCCAGACGACGAGGATGACAGCGACTTCGACGCCGATGCGATGGATGACATGGACGAGATGGAGATGGAAGCGGCGCAATTTGGTGAGCCAATGCAACCAATGGAACCCCTGCCTCCGTCACAGAGCGGGTTGTACCTGCAACAAGCTCGCGAAGCTCTACAGCAAGATTCGTACAGTGACGACGGATCTGTCTACGACGACGATATCCCGGAAGTGACGAACGAGGAGGACGTGCCCTATCCAGACCATCCAGCGTTCCGAACACACTCAGCCCTGGGTAACTACTCTGGAAACTATTCGGAACGCAACTCTTACGCCATGGGTACGCCGGATGGCTATTGGCGAGGAAGCACTATCGACCATTACATGCGTGATTCGTACTTCCTGCCGAACCACTCTCGCATGCATAGCCAGAACTCGAATGTGACGGCGGACACGTCTTCTACTCAAGAAAAGCTCACTCCAACCGATGGCGCACCGGGAGCCAACCGCTTTTCAAGACCTCGATCGAACTTCTACTTGCAGCCCAGCAACGCAGTGGACACCCCGACCGCTTCACCCCAGACTGAGAAACCGCCCGTGCCCCCTCGAGACAGTGGAAACAGCGAGCGCAATCGTGTCGTCAGCGGCATGACCTTCACACAACCTGGCGAAGAATCAGACTCGGATGACGAACTGGCTCCCAGTCATGGTGCATCGAGCGCAGATCGGGAACGTGTCATCAGCGGAATGAGCTACTCGACAGCCAACAGTGACGATGCACAATCCCCTCAGAAGCGCGTCGGCAACAACAACTTCTACATGCAGGCACAAGCTGCGCATTCCTCGCCCAACATGGATGAAGATGCACACAGCCCTCCCTTTCGTTATAGAGACAGCGATTTCAGCGAGCATACTCGTGTACCCAGTGTATTGAGTCTTGATACGTCAGACGCTGGTCCCAAACCAGATGAAGGGCCTTCGACCGATTCTGGAAGACAAGATGGTTTGGGAGAAGCAGACGATGTGATCAGCCTGGCTTCGCCAACGAAGAGTCTTGGAGCATCGCACGCTGCTGATGAGACTAGCCTGAAGTCACCGAAAAGCCCACGCAATGATGATGATCAACTTGAGAACATCAGTCTGGCATCGCCTCCAAGAGCAGCTCTTGAACACGGATACAATGAGTCGATCGACGCTACCAGCCTTGCCTCTCCGAGCAAGGAGCCCTCAAATCGCGACCGGAATGACTCCGATGCGGGCCTGAGTCTGGCTTCACCAACACGTGAACCAGATCGTGACGAACAGCTCGAGCGTAAGCAATCCAAGGGCAGCATCTACAGCGATGGCAGACGAAATGGCTCAGTCGGAGCATTGAGCCTTGCCTCACCACCGCAAAGCAGATTTAGTCACAGGGCAACGGAAAGTGGCATGAGCTTCGAGGACTTCGCCCAGAGTGGTTTCAGCAGCCCGAGCGCGCCAGAGCATAGAGTCTTGAGCCCGGTGACACCGCCAGCGACCAGTCACGGTGAGCACAACGCTGCAATGAGCCCTTCGAGCAAGGCCAGCAGTGCTCGGACAGTATCAACAGGTCTGGGACTCAGCATGTTCGCCGGCTTCGATTTCGATGAGCAGCCGCCATTGCCAACGACACAGATCACCAACAGAGCGCTATCACCTGATGGGCCGCATGGTGCTTCAGGTGTTGGCATGGCTCAGGCCCCGAATAGCCCACAAGGCAAGCAGACACCTGGTTCGACCGCGCTTGGCAGTCCTAAGAGCACTGCCAGTAGTCCTCGCACTGTCTCCACTGCCATGGGAATGAGCATGTTTGGAGGCTTCGAGTTTGAAGATCGAGCAGAGCCTCTACCCGATCTACCAAGCAGGGTCAAACATATCAAGACTGCGAGCACGGCGAGTGACATCAGCCCGAGGAATTCCGCCTTCGCCCACACAAAGTCTGCGAGCGTGCAACAGCCAGTCACTACAACGCAGACGGACCATCAGAGATTCCTTAGTCTGGCTAATCCCGGCCAGTCAGATCGATCTGTGTCAACTGCCATGGGAATGAGCTCGTTTGGCGGATTCGACTTCGACGAGGGACCTAGCAGCAGCGTCTACAGCAGTCAACGCGATACTGCCTCTAGCCAGCAAAGTGCGTTTGGCAAGGCTGCTCACCGGCCAAACGAGAGTCAGTCTGCTCCGCGTGGTGATTGGAGTGACCTTCAGAAGCACACCTCACCTCGTCTGGGGTCGCCGGCGCCAGTCACCATCCCTACATATCATGTCTCGAGCGACAGCCAAGGCACACACTTCCCAGGGGGTGAACAGAGTGGATCAGCATCCGCACGGGCGTCGATGAATCCAAACTTGCAGTACGCCCGCCCCAGTATCGCCTACGCTGAAGACGATGACATGTACTTTGATGACGGAAACTTCGAAGGCGACATCAATGGGTCACATGCCGCAAGCTTTGACGAGAATGCCTTTGACGATGACACGTTTCTGTCCCGACCTGGGCTCGACAACCGGTACCGACACCAACGCGACAACAGCGGCATGACCATGACCAGCATGGGAAGTGATGGGCCGTATCCATCCTTTGCCATGCCAAACGCAGCAAGGGCGAGCGCTCGATACTCGCAAATGGCGCTCGAGGATTTACCCTTGCATGATCAATTCGACCCGCGGTTCATTCCGCAGAGAAACCCCTCGGAAGATGCAAAGCGCTTGGGTATGAGTGACAGGGTCCCACCTGTGCCTGTACCGGAAGACAATCCAGAGGCTTTTACACGCATGCAACGCAGCCTGCAAAGTTACCATGCGGCGTTGGCCGAGGCTGCCAACAAAGCCGCAGCAGATGGGCGATTCGTGCGTACGCCGAGCATTTCCACCACGTACAGCGTGGTCGAACCGAAGACGTTGGTGATACCCGACGACCGGAGCATGATGGACGACAAGAGCGTATACTCGAATGGCGAGGATGGCGGCGAAATCGCGATGCCCCACAGCGACACCACGAGTAATGGTAATACTAATGGCAACATCGGCCGCAGCGACACGACCGCATCGCATCTGACTCATTTGACGAACTACAGCCCGCCGAAAATGAGCTTCGACTTTGGCTTCGACCAGCAGGAGCATGACGATGACGACTACGATGGATTCGGCAATGAGGATGACCTGGTGGCAGCCGCCAATGCTGAAGCGCTGGCTCTCGATGAAGACGGCTTCTATGGGCAAGAATTCGACTTTTATCGACGACCTCGCGCAAACTCTGGAGACCTAGAAGCCGTCAATGGCGGCTATTTTGGCGAAGATGGAGACGACGGTCTTGCAAGGAACCGGAGCTTAAAGGAGCCCAACCTGACACCAATAACTGAAAGATCAGAATTCAGCACGCGAAACAGCTTCATCGGCTTCGGCTCTGGACAATTCGGACCTGCGAGCGCCGGACCTTATGGGCCTCACTCCCCAGCTCTGGCTCGCATGCCTGTAACACCCGTCATCGAAAGCGAAGTAACGTCCTTCGACGAACTCCGCCGCCTGAAAGCGAACGCCTTCGCCGGGACGGGAAGCCAAAGCGGGAGTCTCAAATCCAACAGCAATCGCTCCAGCTCGCAATCCCTCCAAAACGCATTCAGCCCAACGCTGAACAGCCGGCCACAACAAAGCTACTTCGGCGGCGGCGCGCCCATGCAATTCGCCTACAGCACCGACTCCAGCAACTCCTCGAACCCGAACAGCGGACACCCAATCACGATTGGCGGGCAACACGGTTTCAATTTCCAGGATTCGCCACAGTCCGCGGGGAGCAGTCAGGGAATGCCGTTCTCGATGGATTACGATTCCACGCCTAGGAAGAGCAGTACGCAGCAGGAGCCGACGACGGCGAGGAAGATCCCGCCGACGCAACGAGAATCGAATAGTGCGGGTGGTGTGGGATATGGCCATTCGAGGAAAGGCAGCGGCGCCGATTCCGTGACTTATGTGCGGGAGCCGGATCCGGAGGGGAGTGGGAAGCCGCGATGGGTGCTTGAGCGGAGGAGGACGAGTGAGCAGGGACAGTTGGAGTTGATTGGACGGGAGCTTGTGCAGGGCGGGTGGATATAAACCATCCAAAGAAGCAGAAGATGTGAGTTTTGTTTGAAAGGCGTTCTTGTGGCAAAGACAAAAATGGGCTTGGGTTGGGGTACAGATATCACGATGTCAACAGCGATCCATGAGAGACAGAGAGATGGAAGGGGTGGTAGTTCAATTCGTGGTTTGTGTTAGACTTAGTGTGTAATTTTGTTCTTGTGGATAGCGAGGCGCGCGGCAGGATTTTGTTGAGGGAATATACCAATTGCATGAATTGCAATGGCGCGTGGGAGGATGGGAAGGGAAGGTACTTATTTTGTAGTATATATTGTTTTCTTGAAGATGGTTATTGTTACTCAATATCTCATTCTCTTACGGAGACTTTTGATATTACCCATGGCTACCAATGTCCATCACCCTTGCCGTGCTTTGAACCCCACCACCCGCTGCCCCAAGATCCCCACCATCCCCCTCCCCAATGCTTTCCTCCTCCGCCATTCCCAAGCCCGTAGCACTCTTCTTCATCAAAGAATACAAGGACAGCTTCACTGCCCCTGACGCTAACCACGCCATCTCTGCCCACCTTCTCAATGGCGACATTTCCCTGAGCCTCTCCGTCTTTGAACGATTGACCAGCCCAGGTGACTTTACTCGAGTCCTTCTCATCGACATGTGGAGCTGTCATGCGCTTGACGAAAGCAGACTTGGGTGGTCCGTAACGAGATCGGCCAACAAGGCTCCCGACATCGAACGACGCTGTGTAGTCCGAGGTCGAGTTGGCGAAGTACGGTGTCATGTTGATCAACGCGAGCTTAGTGAGCTTATCATTCTTGTAAAAGGCGTAAGCGGAGAAGTGATCTTCACTAATGCCCTCTGGAGTCGGCAAAGCAGCAATCCGAGTTCCTTCGACCGCGAAAGCTTCAGCCAGGAACAAAATTCCAACGAAGCCTGGTAGAGTCCTCTGCTCGCCGCGCTTAGAGCTCGTTTGGGGATAGAGCATATCGTAGGTGGAGAACCCAGGACTCCCATCATCGCCCGCGGAGTTCGTTTGCTGGCCGCTTTGGAAGACTAGCGTCGCGCCCTGGTGGAGGTATGTCGCGGAAGCGTTGCGTACAGCGTAGATGAGTTCTGTGTCGACTTCCCAGAGCGCTTGCGCGAAAGTATCGCTGACGTTGGGGTTGCCGCTACAGGCTATCGAGTTGAACTCCCCAATGATCCAGGTGCTTCCCGCGTCCAGGGCGGCTTTGGCCGATGGGTAGATTTCCGCATCGGCGTATTCGACAAGGCCCGTGTGGTTGAGGATGTTTTGGGTCGTGGCCAGCGCTGCGCGGGCGGGATCACAAGTTGCGAATGCGTAGCTGTGGATTGAGTATTCCGCTACATCGCCTGTGGAGTCGATTCCTAGGGGAATCAGGTCTGCGGGACGGACATGCAGGGGTGTTTCGTCCGTTGTGGCGGAGGAGGCCCACCAGTTTCCGTGGCTGTCTCCGCTTGTTGCGGCGTCGATTGCTGTGGTCCAGTTTTGCCATTGTTTGATGTAGTTTTCTGTTGAGTTGTCCCAGCGATCCGGATCGTAATTTGTTGGTTCGTTGCCGAGTTCGAAGTATTTGATCTTGTCTTTCTGGTATTTCACGGAGGCGACGGCCATGTCCCGTGCGATGTCCAGACTGTCGTTTCCGAAATTTAGGGTACTGATGAATTGTGTGCCGTTGGGGAAGTTTGACCAGCTCTCGTAGTACTCTGGTCCAACGGTCGTGCGGTAAACTCCGCCATCCTCGTTCGTCGTGCGGACGGGATTTCCGGCAGAAGGGTCGAAGATCATGCTGTCCATTGTGATGCCTCCTGGACGGATCCTTGGGCGCAGGCCATGTTGAGTAAGGGTGTTCAGGGCGCCGAAGGTGAATTTGTTGGGCTGCGTGTAGTTGCCGAAGAACTCTACCCAGAAGGCAGGTTCGAAAGAAAACGACGTGTAGGATGGCGAATGCTCAATAGAAGCCCCGGCTGGTGTCTGTGGCACATCCAGGCTGATGGCGTTCTTGCCATGTGCAGCCGCTCCTGCCACGAGAGCGCTGGTGGCGAGGAGACTTGTCTTTCTAGCCATTGTCTTCGTCTACCTCACCGACGGTGAGATGAGAAAAGGAGGAGAGTGTAGAAGAGATCATTGTATTATGAAAGACCTGACTTACAAAGTGGAGCCGAGAGGAGAAATCTTCAGTCTTACCGTTCGAGGCAATGAATGTTCGTATTGAAGAGGGGAGAGGTGATGTCCAAGGTTTGGGGGTCCAGCGCGGAGAAGTGAGGTTTCTCCACGAATGACGATGTCGGCAGCGCTCGCGCCGAGACGGCCCGAAAGACCGAGGGGTATAAGGAGAGAGCGACGACAATGTTGGAACGCAAGTGTAATCTGGGAAGGATGCATGGGTGAACAGCGAGATGTGAGTATGGAAAAAGAAGTGTTTCTTGAAATGTTTTGGATTTGCTCTTCCATCATCTTCTCATACCGATCATTCCAACCATGCAAGACTACGAAAAGACATCAAACAAAAGACCTTTCGAACCATACGAGACTGTACACCCAACCATGCATGCCACCAGAGAGCAAACGCCAACGCTAGAATATCACAAAGCTCTCACAATCTACCAGTTGCCATTTCCATAGCCCGAAGGCGCAGCCCAGCCCGTGCTCGAAGACTCATCGCAGCTCGTCGTGGTGGTTTTGGTCGTCCAGACGGTGGTGATAGGTGTGCTGGATGACCAAGATGGGGCGGTTGTCCAGTTGCCCCAAGTAGAGGTGGTGTGTGGTGGTGGCACGACGGTGCTGGTCCATGGGCGGTCTGGGTGAGGCTGTGGAGCTGGTTGGTATGGCTCAGGTTGAGGAGCTGGCTGGTTTGGTTGCGGTGCTGGTTGATTTGGCTGAGGTGCTGGCTGGTTGGGCTGAGGTTGAGGAGCTGGCTGGTTTGGTTGCGGTGCCGGTTGGCCAGGCCCAGGAGCAGGGCCTGGAGCACCACAGTCCTTCGGAGGACAGATCCCCGCCTCCTGAAGATTCTGCAACCAAGCCCCAGCATCAAACTCACTAAAAACCGTCTTAATCAAGAACGGGAACTGACTCCCAGCTGGCGCCTTAACAGTATCGATCACAATCAACCCAATAACAGGCTTAACATCCGTAATATTCGCCGTATTCGTCGTCTCCCATCGAATAGCAACACTCGTACACGCATTCCAAAGCTGCAACTGCTTGAAATTGATCGGCGCCTGTTGACCCTGTCCCATCTCGAACTGTTCTCGAGAGTTGAACGTCGGCGCGAGGAGAGGAAGGCTGATGGCGGCGGAGCCTTGTGGGCAGGTGTTGATTAGGGTGTTGACGCTCTCGGAGTAGTCGACGAAGTCGGTCGTGAGGATGGCGTTGGCGAGGTCTTCGTTGTAGGAGGCGATGAGCTCGCCCCATTTCGCGGCGACGACCTGCGCTTGGTCTTCTGTCATGCATTGAGGACCGTTGCCGTTGCCGCTCCAGGGAGCCGCGAGGGCGCCGGCTGCGGCTAGGGAGAGGAGGCCGAGGGAGGTGAGTGCAACCATGGTGGTAGTACCCCGAGATTAATGTTGTGGAACGACCAGGATCGGGAGGGGATGCAGTGCGATGATGGGTATTATCGTATGAAAAGCAGCGAGGGGAGAGTAGACGGAGCGACGGTGGAGGGAAACGAATGGCTCCAGGAAAAACTTGTCAAGCGAGAGATGTTGTCCGAAAATTGGCTTTGCTTGTGCGTTGCTTGGTTGCTGTATGATGGTTTCTTGTCCTTGACCAGCGAAGGGTTGGCACATCTTATACAAGAACCTTGCCCACTCACCTCGTCTCATTGTCTGCGCGCGTAAGGATCAGATCAGGCCCTCTTTCGGTTGCTGGTGCGTGCTGGTAACAATAGCAACATGGCAAGCCCCAATCCTGCCCAGCTCGTTCTGTTCTTCACAAAGCAGGAAGCGAACGAGTGAGGCCATCGCGCTGGCTGATCGGCCTTGTTCGCCTGAGCCAAGTTGGAAGCAAGACGTGCGATCACGGTTGCGGCGGAGTGATGTGTGAGATTCGGACAATGACATGGGGGAGCCGTTGAAGCTCAGCCGTCGCGTTTTAGGCTCTGCCAAAATATCCGACGAATCATGAGGCTGCGCTAATGCACTACTCCTTCCTCTTTTGGACGGGACCTCACGTGCATTGCCAGCTGAACGTCGGGTCAGGATTTCGGTTCTGCACGTGTATTGAGGGATGAACCTGGACGTGCATGTTGCTATACCAGGATTCTTGCTGGTAGCCTGTAACTGCCGAACAGATGCAACCCACCGTATCGAAATGTAAACCGGTTTCGCGGGTTTCTTGAAAGGCTCCGATGGGCGATTTTACGAGGCTAATGCAATCAAACGACTCAAGGAGCTTCGGCATTCGTATTGTTCCAAGATCCGGCGGCAGGGGGTTGCGTGGTACATTCGGAGGTACAGGCGAATAAGCTTGTTCGATGACAGTCTTACCGACTCTTGTCTGTGCTGCTTGTGGCCTTGCTCTTGGCTTTGAACCGCAGTCAGCATTCGATGGATGAAGCGAGCGAAGCTGTCATTCTTGAAGGAATGAACCAGACTAGGTCCATAAGAGCACGATCCATATGAAGAACAGCGCTTCCGTCGTAAGGCCTTGCCGTGTCTGAATCAATACTTCCTTTGGATCCTGAACCCGGCAGCCGGCCAGGAGATCGTATGGGCAAGTGCTCAAAGTTCATGGAACAGCCCTCGCTTCAATCAGCTTCAGCACCTACGATGACCGCTCCCTTGCTACTAAGCAGCCATCATCGCATTCGAATGGTTGTCATGCCTTGTCCGTCAGGCCTGAACCGTCCCTGAGGCCAGCGACTCGATGGCCAACATCCACGATCGCAGGTTGGAAAAGCTCATATCCAGTTTGAAAGTAACTCATGGCGTTGAGGTACTCGAGATCCGGCCTGAATTCAACCGAGATCTCATCAAGCCAACCAAGAGAGAAGTCGTCTGTGCTGTGTTGCCACCTCTTTGAATCAGCTCCTGCTCTGGCTACTTTCGTCAGCTACGCCAGTATCGTCGCTCCAATATTCTCCGAGCCTCCAATGCTGGCAAGACGCTGCGCTGCCAGTCGCTCGAAGCCGCGAACACCTCCGACCGAACCACAATCAGCCGTGGACCAAAATGGCAACCGCTCAACCCTTCCAGATACGAGCGCAGGGCAAGCGCCAGAGCCAAAGGGCCCAGAAACCACCACACACCTGTGAAGAAGTCGACATTGGCGAATACAAAATGATCATATCCAGGAACATGGCAGTTCGAGCAGTTTTCACAAGCTCCCACAATGTCCAATCCGGACTTGCCCATCCTGATCATCGGTGCCGGCTTTGCAGGTCTCGTTCTAGCACAGGGCCTCTATCGCCGGGGGATTCCGTTCGAAGTTTACGAACAAGATACACTGTCCACTCGTTCGTATGGTCACCGGTTTCGGCTCGATGGAGCGGGCATCGAAGCCTTGCTTGGCACAATCCCTGCGGAACTGGGTGAGCTTTTCGAGAGGACTTGTCCAAAGGTGGTAAGCAGAAATCCTACAGTGAGAGATCCGAAGACGTTGGTGGAGTTGCCTGTTCCACCGAGACCAGAACCTGAGGGGAGGCCGTCGACACCCATCGATCGGTATGTTCGCAGCCGTGCTCTTTGAGTCGAATGCGACTGATGGAAGACGCAGAACCTGGATCCTCAGTCTCCTGAGCCTAGGCATCGAATCGCACATCCATCGCGGCAAGAAGTTCTCCTCATATGAACTACTCGACGCCAGCGTGCAAGTGCATTTCACGGATGGCACATCCACGACCGGCCGCCTCCTCATCGGCGCCGACGGGATCCACAGCGCCGTTCGTCGTCAACTACAACCCGCTCGCAGACTGCTCGATACCGAACGACAGATCATCTGGGGTCGCTCGTCGATCACGCCAGATCTCGAAGCCGCATCCAGTACTGATGTTTTGACGTGGTTCGTAGGTCTCGACCAGCAACATCCTCAGAACAATCTCATCCTGGAACCGATTCTCTGGCGCTCGAACCCATCCCGGGAGAGCAACGACAGACTTCCTGGTGCGGAGGATTACATCTACTGGGCCTTCTCCACTCCCGTCACATCAAGCCCTCCACGAACACCAAAGCAATTGCAGGCATACATCACTTCGCGAACTCAGCACTGGCATCCCTCCCTCCTCGCAATCTTCGCCCACGCAGACTGGAACCTCGCCGTCAGCACCAAATCCTACTCCAGCAAGCCAGACATCGGCGACTTCTCCGCCGGTCAAGGACTGGTGGCTTTGATCGGGGACTCAGCGCATCCCATGACGCCGCAAGGAGGACTTGGTGGGAGTACAGCAGCTCAAGATGCTGCGGACTTTTGCAAGACTCTGGAAAAAGAGGGACTGTCGAATGAGAGTGTGGCCGCTTTTGTGGATCGGATGAAAGCCCAAGCGAAGAAAGCGATTGAGGCCAGTTTCGGCATGGCGAAGTTGATGACCAACGGCAAAGATTGGCAGGAGTTCGCAGAGGTCGATCGTTAGCGTGTACAATTGATATGTCGAAACGAGTACAGAAGGTATGGCGGCACTTCGGGATCCGATTAATAACGGCAAATAGTTCCTTTCAGGCTTTCCGGGGTGGCTCATGACCAACGGCAAAGACTGGCAGGAGTTGGCGGAAGTCGATCGTTAGTAGCAGTGGCGTGTGGTCAGGAGACCTGGGTTTCACGCGCGTAGCTGCCAATTCGCTATGACTGTCTAATCTAGACCCAACCACATCCCTCATCGTGCGATGATCTAGCTTACAAACATCTCCCCACTCCACATCTCTACAACTTCACACTATTCGCCCCCAAACTCCTGAGAAATTTGCCAGCCTTCTTCGCCCCAAGCTCAGCCTCCTTCTCAAATCCCACAAGTTTGCCAGTGAGGATCGTATCGTGCACACAGTGCTCCTCGACGCTAAGCTCGACATGGCTTCCCTTCGCCTTCATATCCTCCGCCAACTTAACGTCATCATGAAACAAGACCTCACACTCGCCCGTGCTCACATAAATCGGAACACTCGTCTTAAACGCATGATCAGTGAAATTGATATACGGGTGGTCCAGCGTAAGCCCACTCCTTGGGGAGGGTTGGTAGGTTTTGGCGCCCCACATTCCAAAGGCGGCGGTGATGTAGTCGGTGCCGATGTTGGGCGAGGAGTTGAAAGCCTCGGCGGTGATGCTGCGGCCGGGGGCGACCCAGGGGGACCAGAGGAGGGTGGCGAGGGGCAAGTCCAGACCAACGGAGGAGGAATTGTCCGTCAGGTACTTCGTCAACGCAAGAGCGAGGTTAGCGCCTGCACTGTCTCCAGAAAGCACGATACGGTTCGCTGGAATGCCCTCCTTCTTGATCAGGTAGGCATAAGCCGTAATAGCATCCTGCAACGCCGCCGGGAATCGACACCCCGGATTCGAAGAAAGTCGGTACTGCGTCGCAAAAACATGCGTAGCATCCGTATGCGCAATGAGCGTCTTCGCCGCATACCCCGCATCCTTCGTCCTCCCATCCCCAATAACATAAGCCCCGCCATGGAAATGGCAAATCACCACCCCCGGCTTCCCAGACACACTCGGCTTAGCCGGATACCAAGTCCCTCCCACAGCCTGGGGCCTGATCTCCGGATCCGCAACAGCGACTTTCGTGTACGCAGCCTGGTCGGCAGGCTGGACGACCTCCCATCGTTCCTTCTCGGCGGCGGGCGCAAGGGAGAGGGGGGTTTTCATCTCGACCATGGCGGCGTTCCAGAGGAATTGCTTGACGATTTGGACTTTTATGGCTTGGCCGTGGGACCATTTTGGGTGGGGGCGCAGGAAGGGCGGGATGTAGTAGATTATCCAGAGGGGGAAGCGGGCGATGTTGAGGGCTACTGCGAAGAGGGTCCAGAGGCCCTTGATGGGCTGCATTGTCATGAGGCCCATGGTTGCGGTGTGTGTTCCAGTGGTCGGCAAATTGTGTCGATGCTGCGGAAGAGAGACCTGCGGATTTGTAGGATTCGATGTTGAAGAGGTGAGGTCAGTCGCAAGTCATGATATGGTTGCCAATGGGCGGAGTCTGGAAGCTTTGCTGCTGGAAGGTCGTCTCTCCGAGGTGCCGAGGCAGGGGTCTTTCCGCCATGGCTGGAACTCTAAAGCGATAGCGAGACCACTGTCGCAGTGGTTGCTCGCTGTGAGATAGTATTTTTTTTTAGTGCACAATTCATACCAACGTATTTTATTGTCTTTCGCGATTTCATGTGATTCTTGGAAGTTGGGGCTGTCACATGTCGAGCTTTATCGACTAATGCAGCAGTCGTCGCGAGGCAGCCCATATGCGAGCTTCTCTCCTCTGCGCGAGGTTGAAAACAACCAGGAGTTGTAATGCGAAGGATGGTGTGTCGAAAATGCTGGACTTGCGGCTTTTCTCTATCCTCATTCAGCAGTACATAATACATACATGTCTCTGCGCGACTTTCTCGCCGCCGCGTACTTATCTCGTCTTCACTTTTGTCTCGGCAGGCTTGCTGTATAGCCAAAGCGCCACAAATACAACCCATCCACCAACAGTGACCCAGATGCCACTGATCCACGGCCATGCACCGGAGATAACGAACGATCTTGGCCATTCGTCGTGGGCAAAGTGTCGTACGGTGACGGTGCGCTTCTCTTCGACGTTGGTGAGGAATGGTCGTCGGTATTCGACGAAGAAGTTGAAGATGCCTGTAAGATACATTGTTAGTATGTCGATAGAACCTCGCTGTCAAGGGACGAACATACCATGCTGATCTGGCAGCTTGAACTCCGAAGTGTAAATGGTGCTGTTGGCGGTCTGTGCCTTGGGCTGCAAGTTCAATCGGTGGAATGGCGAGAGCATGCTGAACTCCAGCTGCAGACTGTCGCCGTGTGGTGGAGAGAATGGTGCCCAGTGATCCATTTCCCATTCAGAAACCTCAATCGAGTAGTGCACATCATTCTTGATGCGGTAGATCTCTGGGTTGACATCGATCGAGGCAACCTCCGAAGTGTTGGCGATGCCCTTCTGCGAGCCCTCATTGAGGTAATGCTGGATTTGTCCAACCTTCAACACTCCCAGCTCTTTGAAGGTCCATGCAGACAACTTCTGCGCAAACGCCTTGTTGCTCGATTTCTCGGCTTTTGTTCCGGCTCCTGGCAGCTGCACTGATGCGCCGAACCACTTGTCCTCCAAAGCTTCTGCGCTTCCCAGGACAGTGAAACGAGCACTGTTGCGTGCTTGGAAAGCCGAGACAATGTTGATCTGCGAGCCAGTCGCAAACGGATCCTCAACACTCTCGCCCTCCTCCTTTGGGTTGTAGACGTATCCTGTTGACGGTGCCTTGACGACTGAGGAGAGCAATGGCGAAGCATTGCCCAGGACCTGACCAACTGCCCGTGGGAAAGCAATCAAGCCGTCCACGCTGAAGTAGTTCTTCACGCCCTTCCTCAACTGTGGGCTAGGGAGCACAATCACATCATGCTTCTCGGCCGCGCTCTTGGTATCGTAGTTGAAGTGATCCACGACCAAGCTCGTCCTGTCCGCTGGCAGGTTGATGTCCATCTCGAGAAGGAGGCTGCCGATTGCGCTTGGAACGCTCTGCTCCCCAGCCAGTGCCAAAAGGATGTTCGAACCGCCATTGATGAAGTCGACGAGGAGATTCGGGGTCAGAGCTGGGCCCAGTCCCTTTGCTTTGACGGGGAGGAGTAGAAGGTGAGAGTAAGCCGGTTCGCCGTGGAGGAAGAGGGAGAGCGAGGAATCTTTGGGCGATCGGTATGTTATTTGGAAGCCTCTGTCTATCTCACATGTCAGAATGCATTATCTTGCTTCAATGCCTCGTGATATACTTACTTTCAAGGTCGGTCCAGAACTGCGAGTACTTGCCCTTGTCAGCCTCATCCTCGATAACAACCAGCAATTTGCTGCCGGACGCCGACAAGGCTGACACGAAGGACAGCAGGCCTAATAGTAGGCCCAACAACGATAACCGCATCTTTGCAATGAGTTGTTCAACTGTTCGTCGCTGGCATTGAAGGCACAGGTAAAGCTACACGTTGCCTTCGCCAAGCCGCGTCGCCCTGCAGCTCTGCGGAGGCGCCCGCTCTCTTCCGAACCTTAATCGCCGCTGCTCGACCTCACCTGCTGCGACGCCATTGGACTCGCCCAAACACCCACCCAACACCCTCACGAGACACGCCGAATCGAGACAACTATCACCATGGCGCCCGTGTCATTCTGGTCCGCGCCAGGAAGCTACATCCATTGGGCCGCCCGCGCCAAACCCGCCATCTTCTGGTCCATCGTCGTGGGATGCATGGGTCCCGTTTTCCTGGTACGGCAGTGAAGGAAGAAAGAGCATAAATCAGTGGAAGGTCTGACGTGGCATATTCTAGGTCGTTGTTCCTCCGCTTCGATACCGATTTGGCGATGAGAAGAGACAGCAAATACCTTTGACATATCCAAGTAAGTGGGCAGAGTCCGGCATCGAGCAAAATGGTGTTGGCTAACACAGGTGGTACGCAGTTCCTAAGGGTCCACGAAACATCCCCAAAGGCTACGACGATTAAACTCGAGATACGGACTTGGGAGGCTGCAGCATGCGAGATGCGAATGGAGTTATGAGGCGCTACACTGCGGGATACAGTGCTTTTGAAAGAGGCTGTACATATGAAGGACAATCCAAGAAGTTCAATTTGTCAAAATATACCTCAGAATACCCATCGAGAGACTACCCGTTTGCAGGTTGAAACTCGCTCCAGCTTCTGTGCTCTTGAGGCAGGATCGCACGACTCCGCAGCCACGCCTGCGCTATGCGATTACAAATTACCAGTGAAGCGACTTCAAAAGTCCAGAATCGCGACAGCCCAAGTTCGAAACCCGTCCGAAGCCCAGCAATACCCACTACCAAAAGGCGCGAAAATTACAAAAGAAACACCTCCCATACAGGAGAGAAAGAAACTCTTATTTTCTTTCTATTTGTTGTGCAAGCCACTTGCTGTTCACCCAGAACCCCCTATAGTCCGATGACTTTGCGGTAATAGACGGCGGCTGTTACTTGCGCCCATACCTTAGGTTTAAGATAGCACGCCTTACGACTGCGCCAACCCCCCGCGGTAGGTGTGCGAATTCTTGGTTGAATTCTTGGATGTTGAGGGGTTTGATTTGGGCTATGAAGGTTGGTTGAGAGCTTGCTCCTCGCTATCGGACAGCTCAGCTTTTCGGTCGAGCCTGTCTATCAGCGAAGCGAGGTACTCCAATTCCCACGGCACAGAGTCTCGATTCTTGACAAAATCGGGTAGCACTTGCCTCGCCACCGAGCAGAAATGTTCCTCCAGCTGATCGGTCTCCCTTCGCCGCTTCTCATCCATAACATTCTGGCAATGATTTCGATAAATCTGCCAGCCTCCAAGCACCGCACACAGGACACTGGTATACAGCACGCCGACAAAATAAATCGACACAAGGATCGTCACCTCAACACACGCCTAGAGTACGAAATCGAAGATCAAGTCGATTCTCTCCATCCTCTCCGAGAACTTGTTGGCGCTCTTGCGCAATTCTTCAGTGGAAGACTTCAGGTTGGCCACAGATTGCTCGAACAGAGCGTTCCATTCCTCTGGGTCTCGGTTTGGGTCTTTGCTCAGTTGTTCGATTCGCTCTTGGAGTTGAGGGCGGTCGAAGGATTTGATGTGCGAGTAGCGAGAGGGTATGTCTTTCGTTGGCTCCCGGTGGAATGGGTCGTCGACGTGCTCTTGATTCGAGTGTGCTCGCTTGGTTGGCTCCTCAAATCGGATCCTGCATTCTCTCTGGTGGAGAGGGTCTTCAGAGGAAGTACTGTAGGACATATCGCAGGATGTGGTAGTCGTCGCAGGTTCAGAAGGATTTGGTGAGTACTGAAATTAGGACATTTGTGAATGGAATAGCTTCAAGGCGCTTTTTATATTGACATGACTCGAGTTTGCAATTGCTAATTATCTGATCTGCTTGTCTTCGCCACGGCGACAACCCCAAGCAGATTGTTCTCATCACACATCGGCATCGTGTGCCCCAAACCCAGCGCCATTGCCAGATTGACAATCCTCAGTAGGAGAACCTGGCACATTCGCACTACTTTCTCCTCCACGCCACGCAAGTCCGGCAATCCTATCCGTCCAGAGCAGCCTGCATCAGCATATGACCCACAGTGCCGAAAAACATCATAAAGGCGAATGGCAGCATCATCATCTCGAGGAGCCGGAATCCGCGCTGCTTGAGCCAGAAATTGTTCTTGCTGGCCTCGTTTAGAAGCTGGGCTTGCTCGAAGGCTTCGTTGTCGGCAACTTCCTGGTTGGAGAGCTTCTTGTTGATTTGCTCGTCGGCCTTTTGTCTAGCCCGCTTGTTGGCTTTCTTTTCGCGCTGCTCTTTGGTTTTGACTTTGCGCTCCGGCCACTTGCCGAACTTCTCCTTGCGACAGAATCTCCTGCCCGTCGCTCTGTCGATGCCCATTACTTGCTGGACTCCCCATCCGCCTTCATCTTCGTCTGCCGCTTCAGCTTCCTGGGCTTCATTGTCGCCGGCGTCTTGGTCGGAGAGATACTTGTAGGTATTCTTGTTGGACTTCTTGGTGGACTTCTTGTTTGCCCTCGTTCCACGCTTCTCCTCCTGAGTCTTCTTGGTAGGCGACTTTCCGAACGCACGCTTGCCGCAGACCTTCCATTCTTCCTCGCTATCGGGGTTCTGGTCACCCTCATCTGCCGACAGCAAGCGGTTCAGAGTCTCCACGACCTCCTTGGCATCTTCTCCACTGCTCAGGCGCTGCGCGAGTGTGTCCAAGGCTTGCGACAGTTGCTCGAGGTAAGCTTTGTCCTGGACTGAGCTTAGGCGGTCGAAGGCTTTGTTGATGATGGCGTGGTCGGCGTCGTCGCCGAGGCGGCGGGTGAAGGACTCCATTGTGTGGGTTCTCGAGGTGGCGAAGACGGTTTTGGAGGAGTTGAACAGTGTTGTATGTGGCGTCAGAAGGTGGTATATTGTTGGTTGAAGCGCGATTGTGGAAACGCGAGGTGCTGTGTCGGAAGTTTTTAACTGTGCGCCGGGGGTGTCATCTGCGTAGCACGGACCATCAAGTGAATGTTCTGACGTGCATGTGAAGCCTATGATATTCACTAGCAATGCCCAAGTGTCTCTTTCAGCTGGCCAATAGCGACATCGCTTTAAGAGAGAGACTCGAGGATGGGCGGGAGACGCTAGATGTTGTGTTCGAAGCTTGGTTCGAGAGGGTCAGAAGAAGAATGCAAGTTCAAACGCACATGTTGTATTTCCCATCTGTTGAGCTCCTAATTCCTGAACATGATCTCAGTCGCTTGCGCCGTGCGGCTGAGTACTTCCACACGCGCAAGCGAGCCCGAAGACCAGCAAGCCCACACAAACAACCTCCATCACCAATCCGCTGTCCCAGCCCTCCTCTCCCAAGACCCAGACCCGCACCACCATCAGCGTCACGGTCCCCAGAAGGAAGATGCGCCAAGTCCTCGCCAAACCCTTCTCCAGATCCCGCCAGTCTCCCTGTGTCGGGTTGATGCCATTCGTTGGCGGGAGACCGAGGGAGCAGGCAACGACCAAAGTGCTGAGCTGCAGGACTGGTAGGAGGCCGAGGACGTAGTAGGAAGTGCAGATCATGGCGAGCCAGAGAGTGCATTCGTGGAGATATTCGAGGGTCTTGTCGTCGAAGCTGTTTTTGTCGGCATTCGTCTTGCTGAGCTTGCGCTTCACCTGCTTGACGATCTTCTCGCTGAAGACATTCTTCTTCTTGACGATCTTCTCGGTGAAGCTGTTCTTCCTCTTGACCATTTTCATCGCCACTGGCTTCTTCTGGACCATCACCATCTGCGTCTCCACTGACTTCAGCTTAGCCTCAACCATCTGCGTCTCCACTGGCTTCTTCTGAACCACTACCTTCTTCTGAACCATCGCCATCTGCGTCTCCATTGACTTCAGCTTAGCCTCAACCATCTGCATCTCCTCCTGCGGCTTCTTCCTGACCATCACCATCGGCGTCTCCACCGACTTCAGCTTAGCCTCAACCATCTGCATCTCCTCCTGCGGCTTCTTCCGGACCATCACCATCGGCGTCTCCACTGGCTTCATCTTAGCCACCACCATCTGTGTCTCCACTGGCTTCATCTTAGCCTTAACCATCTGCATCTCCTCCTCCGGCTTCTTCTGAATCATTTGCATCTCCACCTTCTGCAGGATCTCATCTTCCTCATCGTCTCCCTCGTCGGCTGCCTCGACCTTGCTGTCCTCAGCTACAGGCACGATCAGCCTATCAAAAGTTCTCGCGATCGCCAGCGGATCCTCGCCATTCTCGACCCGGTGTGCTAGAGTCTCCATCGCCAACGTCAGTTGGTCGAGGTACTTGGGGTCTTGGGCAGCAATTAGGCGCTCGAAGGCTTCTTGGATGGTGGTCGGGTCGGCGCCGGCGGCGAGTTGGCGGGTGAGGTCCTCCATGGTGTTGGATGCTTCTCTGTGAGATGGTATTGCTGGGAAGGTAACGCTGATGTTGAGGGGATGTCCAATGGTGATGTCGAGGGGATGTCTGAAGGTGGTGATGGTTGAAGCGCAATGTTGGAACGGCGAGGTGGGATGTAGAGGAAGGTCGGAAGTTTCGAGGAGCGTCACAAATGCCATGTGCGTCGCACAGACCACCAAGTGAATCGCTAACATCGCACGTGAAGCCCCCCTTAAGACCAAAGCAACCCCTTCACCTGCACCAGTGGTCCCGAAAGAACCAGCAACCCGAAATAGATCGCCCATAGTACCAGAACCAACAACCTCGCCCCCCAATGCCAGACCCACAGTAACGCAATAGCAGTAAAAACCACCGGCGGACACACCCAAACAGGCCAATTCTTCTTCTGCTTTATATTAAGCCCCACAGACACCGCCGTCCCAAAACACATCACATTCAGCATCGCGCAGATGTACACATACACAAGACCCAAGAACATTCTCATCATCCATACCGCCGCCCATTTGCCCCAGGTCATGTCCTCCTCATGAGTCACTTCTGGCGATTTCATTGGCTCCCTCGCATTGCTCTTCTCGGCTGCGATGCCAGCTATGCTCGCCTGCTTTTGCTGCTCTCTTGTGTCCACTTCCGTCTCCAGGACGTGTTCTTCGGCTTCGATGAAAGCGATTCGCTCCTGGGCCTTCTCGCTGCGTTGACGGCCGAGGGCGGGCTGAAGGTGTTTGGTTTGGACTTGTAGGGTGGTGCGTTCTTTGGCTGGGGAGGTAGGTTGAGATGATGAGGTGGAATGTGGTGGGGCAGGTGGTGGTGAGGCGGGCGTTGGCGACTTGCACAGTGGTGAGGCGAGCGGTGGTGAGGTGAATGGCGAAGAGGCCATTTTTGTTGGGTTCGGTATCGGTGGCGGAGGGAGGGGTGGAATGTGCGGTGATGGCGTTGAAGATGAGTTGCAATATGTTCGTTGATAGGGTGCGCAAAGTCGATGGTCTCTAAAGTGAAGTCCCCTTGGCCTGTTCGTGAAGCTGATGCGTGAGGTGTTCTGCTGTCGTTATTGTTGTAAAGTGAACAGCGCTTGCTCGCCTTTTGAATCCACAAGTCAATGTTCAGTGGCAGTGACGCTTAAATGGAGTGACGAAAAAGGTGTATGATGAGATGCGCAGTGTTACTGACATCTTGGGATGTTGATCCGTCCAACATTGAGGTTTCCACATGTGTCGCACCAAAACTTCCTTCCCGCTATGACGCCGCTGTCTCGGGAGCAGCGTTTGCCTCCTCAACAGCTCTTTCCCCCTTCTCCCTCTTCGCCCGTTCTTTGTCCCTCGCACTCTTCTTGAGATCATTCCACTTCGTCTCATACGCTTTGATCTTCTTCTCGTGCTTAGCGTTGATACTCTGCAATTTGGCACTTTCCTCCGCCTGAGTTTCCAGCTGCAATTCCAACTGTCTCAGCCGCTCCGCCAAAGCGGGATCAGGAGCCACACCTTGCTGTCTTTCCTGATGGCCGATGCTGGCCATGCTCTGAGTAAGAGCTGCCATTGAAGCATCTTGAGCATGAGACTCGAAATCTGCAAGGCGTGTGGCGAGTTTCTCAAGGGTCGCTTTGAGCGTCGCATTCTGTAGTTCGAGCTCCTCATGCGTTGCATTCTTTCCGAAAGAGTTCCTCCCACCTTGTGAAGAGTGACGACTGTGTCGAGGAGAAGGCGGCACCTGAGCTTCCTGTGCATCAACGAACTCCCCATCATCGTCTTCGTCAATGCCTCCGAGTTGTTGTTGCTGCGCTTTTGCGATGTCTGCGTATGAGTATGTGCCACCACCTTTCTGTACCACGTAGAAGCTCTCAGCGGGTCCAAAAGCGTGGCCTTGCATTCCCCGCTGGCGGTGTTCGTCTTCGATGGCGTCCAGAGCGGCTTTAGAGAAGATTTTCTTTACGTCTGGGTCATTGCTTGCTTTCACGGTGTTCTTGGCTTGCTTTTGCTTGTTCTGCTCAGCCAGAGCATCTTCTGCTGTGAGTGGCAGACCTGCATATGCCAATACTGAAGATAGTTTGGACATGGTTCCCGTTGTGAGGTTGCTGTAGAAGCTGGCGAATGCTGCGTCATCTTCACGCTTCTTGGCTTTGCTCACAGAGAGATTCTGGCTGTCCATAATCGAGGGCGGGATCTTCGGCGGTGGAGGGCCAGGTCTACTGCGCCGATGGGACTCTGGTGATAACTGCCTCGCTCTGGCCTGGGCTGCTGCTGAGGGTGGATTCCTGCCTGGCTGTGGAATACCGCGTCGAGATGCAATATCTCTGGCCAAAGAAGGAGATGAGTCTCTTGTTTGACTGCCGAATCTGGCTGCGGCGAGTGCTCCGGTGGTGGACTTGGATTTGGAAGGTTGAGGGGCAGCATTCTGAGGTTGTGCGAAATCGTGTCTTGACACAGCAGGATCTGGAGATTTTGTGCGCTCCGAGTGTGGCTCTGGCTCTGGAGGAGAATCATGATTCTTGATGAGATTGGCAAGTTTGAGGTGTTGCTCTTCGAGGAGCTTCAGTATTCGGAGTGCCTTTGCCACTGTCAGTCAGGAATGATGAGAATGACGGTCCGTTCTGTACTTCATAATCATTCGTGCCTCTCGAGGCTTTGGCAAAGTCGGCGGCAGCATGCTGATGTTCTTCGGCCGCTTCGGTCAAGTGGATCTGATCGGTTTCCTCCGCAGCCTTTCGCGCATGTGCGTGTGCCTGACTCAGATTAGAACAAAGTCTACCGATTTCACGTCCATACGTACCGAGGTCAAGGGCGCGAGCTCGGCCATGTTGACTTTTGTCGTAGCATAGGTTGGAAGATGGAATGGGCGATCTGAGGATGGATATCGATGAGGTGAAGTGGTCATCTGGCGCGTTTCACGTGGAGCCGTTTCGGCGCGCCCCACGCGGGCGTTCCAGAAGAAGCTTGGCGGGTAAAGTTTAAATGGCAGCAGCTCCGCCGCTCGCTCGCGATAAGTTGGAGCGGCTTGTCTTGTGACGCTTCTCTCGTTTCGTGTCCAGGGTTCCCTTTCTCTGTTTTCACACTCTACTCTCTCGATCTTCTTGGACCGCACGGCTTTCTTATGTTCTGGCAGCAATCCACGGCAGACGGCAATCTTGGACGGAAGCGAGGAATCCTTCGCGACAGCGTGCAGGCCACGCCCGAGGCACAACAGTACAGCAGCACTACCGCAACAACAAACTCCACCACGCGCAAACAAGCCAACACCGATATGTGACACTTTTTAATCGTACGACCCTCTACCATCCGTACACCACCCTGCTGTGAAGCCCTCAATGGCAGACGTCGGGACGCCATCGCCACGTGGTGGGGCATTGTCGAAGCTACGCCGCAACAAAGGAATCGAAAGCGTATCCACCACTTCACTTCCGGCCACGTCGGGGGAGAGCGATGAAACTCCTGGAAATGCGCCTGAAAAAGACGGCCTCCGTGCATCTATGGAGAACGCAATCGACAAAGTGCGTCCCAGCTCACGAAGGCGGTCTGCGGACGAACGACCCAAGACCGAGGACGGTCCACCACGGAAGCTCTCTACACTCGTCTCGAAGGCCAAACGGAAAGTGAAGAAGGGCGACCGCGATGCAGACCTCAGTCAAACTACCAGCCGGGAATCGGGAATGGACCTCGTACTTCCAGGCAACAGCTCGAACTCTTCCTTGCTGTTTGATGAAAGCGGGCACAGCAGTCTATTGACGGACGATGAGAGGACAGACGGTGATGGGTAAGTGAGTTTTCATTCTGATTGTCTGGTGGGCACTCGTACTCGGGTTCAGGGATCTTGTCTCGCTCCCAGGAACACGAGGTGTTTGCAGGCATGTGGTGCAGGGAGGAGCTGGTTGTTGCAGGGCGGAAGGGCCCGCTTTGCACGCGGCAAGCAAGCCAGCTTCGCTCGCATGGATCGCAATCGGATCTTGATGTCAGCGTTGGACGCCACGACCACGACTCGCTGCCAACACCACCATCCAGCCCTCAGCCTCAGGACCGCCTTTGCATTCAACACCATTTACACCCTTCTGGCCGGTCCAGCTGGTCTCGACTGCCGTTACTACACGCTGTTGATATTGCTTCATTCCTGCCAGCCCCTCAATTGACCAATCTTTGCGCAGAAAGCCAGTGAGGCCGTCTCTTTCGCCGCACCAGTCGCACGCCGGGTACTTGACCTTCTCATCCCCCGAAATCAACGCCTCCACAACCGCCGTCGTTTCCGCATCTGACATTGTCACGTCGCCTGAGGCTGTGTCGACAGCTGACCCCATCGCCAACGTCAACGTTCCCCACATCGTTGAACCGCACGACAACGTGGACAACCTCCCTACTCCACCTGTACCCGAACGCAGTCCCTCGCCCGCCAACAAACTACGTGGCCCATTTACATTGTCTCGCAAAAAGTCTGGCGACGTTTCTGCGGCCAAGAGTGCTGCAGGCGGCAGCGGAGGGCTGGGAGGCTTGTTCAAGTCGTCGAGTAGGAGGAACAGTCTGAGCAGCAATCGACCCGGCAACGAGTCGCAACAAAAGCTTGAACAAGTGACACCTGCGCCGAAAGACAACGGGCCTGTAGACAACAGCCAAGACCGGCCCGAGACTCCGAAGCCGCGTGGCATCGATACCTCAGTTCCTCTGACACCTCCCAACCTCACCGAGACTCCCACCACTCTAGTGACACCGCCGACTCCGACCGATTTCAATAACTCTACGTTTCCTCGAGGTCCCGGGTCTCCCCAGAAAGCTTCCCCGTCACGCCCCTTGAGCTCCGTCGAAAGTATAAGACATCGGCGAGCTCAGTCGGCGAATCTGCCAAGCAAACTCTCGACCTCCGTGAATGCGCCTCTTACCCCTACCGCTGAAGAGCTTAAGACGCCAGGTGGAACATTGACGCAGCCTCCCAATAGTGCCGCAGGATTCTTCTCGTCTGTCTTTTCAGCTGCGCAGAAAGCTGGCGCGTCGTTTGGCAGCTTCAACAACTTCAACGCCAACCAAAAGAGCAAGCCAACAAGTAGTGTGCAGACTGGGACAGAAGGAGGCGAAGAAGTGATTCCGGGTGTGGAGAGTAGGCCTGCGACTGGAGCCGGAGAGGAGAAGAAGCCGCTTGCGGTGGAGACACTTGGAAAGGGCAATCTCAGCCTGAGTCATCTTGGGATATCAGAGGATTCATCTCCAATGAACTCCACAACAGAGCTGCAACAAAATGGACAAGCTCAAGGCGAGCAGTCCAGAAAGGCAGAGGAGGAAGCGGCCGCTCGTGCCGTGTCGTCTGCTTATGAGAAGCCGATAGCTGCTGTGGTGAGCCAAGCTCAAGGCAGACCAGCATCAATAGCTTCAAATGAGCGACTGACACTAAACGGTGACCAGACTCCCCCGCGGCCTATACACGAGCATGACAGTAGCCTCAGTGGAATCAAGCGTTCGGGTAGTGTTCGGAGCAAACTGAGCGGACGACGGAAACACAGGGGCAGCTCGGCGACGGCAGGCACTAGTAATTCTATTGCTGCTGCATTGCGTGATACCACTACAGGACTTGCCAACCCCGCCGTGCATGGAATTGGCCATCGATTGACTGGATTCGCTGTGGCGAGCAGCAAGCGCAACAAGGAGTTCCATCAACTGTTCAGAAGTGTTCCGGAGGATGACTATCTGATCGAAGATTACAGTGCGGCGTTGCAGAGGGACATTCTTCTACATGGCAGACTGTACGTCTCGGAAGGCCATGTCTGCTTCTCCAGCAACATCCTCGGATGGGTGACGAACTTGGTCATCAGCTTTGATGAGATTGTCTCGGTGGAGAAGAAGAGCACGGCGGTCATCTTCCCCAATGCACTGGTGATCTCGACACTCCATGCCCGGAATACCTTTGCCAGTTTCGTGGCTCGCGACTCGACTTACGAACTTCTGATTGGAATCTGGAAGATTAGCCATCCCAACTTGAAGAGCTCATTGAATGGCGTGACTTTGGACGATGCAGGAACCGGCGACAAGACCGAGGTTGCAGAGCCTGAAGGTTCCGAAGACGATACGGATGAAGGCAGTGAAGATGAGGTGTATGATGAAGATGCCGACGATGATGGTGGTAGTTTCACGGATGGTGGCATGGCAGCTAGTATCGCCGATAGCGAAGCTCCAGACATGGCCCTCAGCCGGAAGACATCAGCGATTCCAGTGTCGTCAGCAACCCAAGTCAGCTCAGGATCAAAAGGCCTAGAATCGGCAGATGCGGTTGTGACAGGCGCTGCATTGAGCAGCGAATTCCCCGGCGCGCCGACACATGAGCCAACACAATGTACGGAATCTGCGGAACACTACGATCGACCTCTGACCGACACCACAATACCTGCGCCTTTGGGCAAAGTCTACTCGATGATGTTCGGTCCGGCATCAGGGGCCTTTATGAAGAAGTGGCTCGTGGAAGATCAAAAGTCGCGAGACCTGAACTACAACGACGACAAGATTGGACTGGACAACGACCACCGAGAATTCACGTTTGACTACATCAAACCACTGAATGCGCCGGTTGGACCGAAACAGACGAAGTGCATTACGACCAACACGCTAAAGGCGTTTGACCTCGAGAAGGCTGTCAGTGTAGACTGCAGCACGGCGACGCCAGATGTTCCCAGTGGCAATGTGTTCACTACCAAGACGCGGTATTGCTTGATGTGGGGCCCCAACAACTCGACCAGAATGGTAGCAACCTGCACGATCGAGTGGACGGGCAAAAGCTGGCTGAAGGGTGAGTTGAGGCATGGACCTATCGATATCAAATGCTAACCAGATTTAGGTCCTATCGAAAAGGGTGCCGAGCAAGGCCAGCAGGAGTACATCAAGGCGATAACGGCGTCTCTCAAGGCTGCCGTCACTACCAAACCGCCGGTCAAGGGCCAACCGCGGAAAGGTAAACGCAAAGGAAAGCAAGGTCCAGTCTTCGACGCCGAGGAGGCCGTTACCCAACGCGAGGCACAAATCGAACAAGACAAGGCCGCGAAGACATGGGGAATCTTGGAACCAGTGCATCAGATCCTCGAGCCCATCATATCGATACTTCGGCCTTTCATTACAAGTCAGGTTGTTATCGCTGTGTTAGTGGTCTTGCTGGCGTACGCTTGGCTTGTACCATCTCGGGGCCCTAGCTCTGGCGTTGCTTTCCCTGGGTATAGCTCGCCCGAGCGAATCGCCGCTTATGAGGAGATCTGGCGACGAGAGGAGAGCGCTCTGTGGGACTGGCTCGAAGACAGGACTGGGCTGACCGATGGCGTACCTCTCGGTGCAGGTGTCAGACATCGAGAACAGCAGAAACTCCTATCTAGGAAGCTGGACGACGAAGGGAAGATGTCGGAGCGACAAATCAACGAACAGATAAGAACCACGGAAGAGAAGCTCGCGGGGCTGAAGGAAGCTGTTGAGAGGAGGAGAGCGAAGAAGGGTGGAAATGCATAGCCTTGTTGCATGAGAAGGTGCGGTTCTGCATGATTGGCGTGGTGTTTTCTGGAAATGATGTTCACGAGCGTTTTAAGTGAGCGTTCTCGTTTGTTTGACTTTTTACAGCTGCGACGGCATTTTTTGTTTGCTTTGATGGTGGGGAGGTGGAAAGGGGTTGACAAAGCGATGGAGGTGGATAAGTGAAGAAGTCTCCGGCCTCTGACTTGAGGCGGATCAAATCAAACTGTGCAACTGCAATTCCCTCCTTCCACCATGTGCTGCGTACGCAGCTTGTGTGCCAAGGTGAGAAAGGGGCTCGGGATTGCAAGTTGGCCCCGAACGTTCGGCATACCCTTCAAGCCTTTCCTCAAGCTCCTCCCAAGCCATCATGCGTGGTTGTTGCCTCGAAGGGCATTACACGTCAGCTTGTGACCGCTTCGAGACCCGTTCCTCCCGTGTGTGATCGAGTTCCGATGGCATGGCCTTCCGCTAGAATAAGACTCCTGCCATTCGGATGGATTGATCTCGCTCGGCTTCTTGAGGTCTTTCCGTACATCTACGAAGTGACTGCCTCTTGGTAAGATATCGAGCCTGCCCCATTGCGATTAACTCCTGCTTCACAATGGTCAGTCCTGCTCATTTGACGAATAAACAATGCGTGCTGGTCCAGTTTCCTCGTCTACTTAAACCTCCCAAGTCCTTCTCCGTTCATGAGCTTCTTCTTGATCTTCATCTTCCACAACGACACCCACGACCACGACCACCTCTTCTGCCCTCTCCTCACCTTGTGCTTCTACTCCCGTCTCATCACCATGATGACTCTCACCTACGTCTCACATCGACATCGCTCCCCAACGGGCGTCATCGACAGTTCCCATCGACAACACTCCGCCTCTTCGTTCCCCTCCATCCACTACCTCATCCATCATCAACCATTGCTCAGACAATCTTCCAACACGGTCTCAGCTTTTCGGCCACCCACAGGCACCAGTCTCCCAGAACCTGCATAGCCTTGCCCTCTTCTCATCATCGACCGAATTTTCTGGATTGTCAAAGGCAGGTCGTCCCTCCCATGACACCGACCGCACCAGATGACTACTGGCAGATCTGATTTTCGATGATGATAGCAAGGTCTTGTGAGGAGGGAACCCTGCTCAGTCTTTTGGCTGACTTTTGCACAACTCCCATCTAGGATCGGTCGACCACTCAAGCCGCGTCCCCGACGTGCGCCACTTCAGATCTCGGTCTCAGTCTCATTGGAGGTACGGACACCAGTTTCCCAGCATCCGCTCTCTCACGTTGTTCATCACTGACCGAGTCCAGCGACCACACGTTTCGAGCACGCAGCCGATCCGCTGGCCCATCTTCCACACATCGAGCATCAGACGAGACGAACACCAGCCACCCAGCATGCAGCATGCAGCTCGAGCAGCTCGACGTCCACTCGCCTTCAGCTCTGCGCTGCCGTCGATGGCCATCCTGAGCAACCATCCAAGCTGCACATCGCGCATCAGCATCAGCCTCCACAAGATCGACTCGAAGACTAATCCGTCACATCGATCCATACAGCTCGGGAACTCAACTGGAAGCAAGGTGAGTGAGCATCCTCAACAGCCGATCCCGTTCCACGATCATCTTCATGCTGATCATGTCTTCGCAGGCACCGAAAGGCCTGTACATGTACCTCAGTGAACTCAAGCCATCTCGACCAACCTTTTCTACCTGCGCCAATGCATTCCGACCCGACGATGTGGAGGACATCAGCGGGAGATGAGGACATGGTGATGGAGAATGAGAACAAGGATGTTGGGCAGTATTGTTGTTTGGGTGTGCAAGTTGGACCAGCGGCGGGAAATCCTGTGGTCAGTGCGTTTGTGTTGGAGCATGGTGTTGGAGCAAGGTGGCGGAGGCAAGTGTGGAAGGACGCGATCGGTCGCAGAGGCCCTGGAACTCTTGGGGGGGTTGACCTTTGCGCTTGTGGTAGTCGGACAACAGATCGTCTGATCATGATGCCGGGAAGTGAGTGTCTTCAGCATCGAGGTTTTGAATCCAGACGACAGCAGTCCATTCCGCCATCAACTTCCCAGCCAACGTGCATTTGTGAAAAGAGATTTTTTTCATTTGCCCTGAGTTCCCACGATCCATGACGGGTGTTGATAAGTCCAGTGTTTGAACCGACGAAATCTGTGATTCTGTCAGCATGTGCCGTCTTCGTGAACAACCCTACCTCAAGACAAGATCTGTCTCGCCGCGGCCGGCCTGCGTAAGTCGGAAGAGAAGTTGCTAGCTTTTCTCGAAGTGCTTAAATAGAGAAATGTCTGAGTGGAGAAAATCCGGGACGCATGCGTCCCACGGTACTGGAATTTGATGACATTACCAATACTACTTCACTGATTCGAGTCATTCAAACTGTACTGCAAGTCATGTGCAGCGAACAATGACAGAGCGAGTTTTGATTCACGAATACTGTAATGGGTTGAGCGAGATTTGTAGCTGCGACGTTGACAGCCTTTCTGCTTGATCCACAACGGAACCCCAGTGAATGGGACAGAATAGGTGTCGTACGCGACAGCCTGACTGTTTTCTATTTAAATAGACGCGTTTAGGCGCGTTTATTTCGATGGAGAGTTACCTCTACGCCTAGTAGCACTCGCGGCGCGTGTTTAGTCGCGGGTATAGCGCTAGGGAGTATATAGTAGTTTAAGTACTCGGTAACTAGGATAAATATTAAGAGTTATCGGAATACTCTATATTAGCTACCGACTTAATAGCTAAGAACTCTCTAGGCGATCCTTACTACTCTAAGGTAACCCGCTACTAATAATAGCGATTCGGAGCCTAGCTAGGAATTATACGATAACTACTTAGTCTTAGCTAACGAATTACCTATTATATAGTAATTACGCCTACCGTATCCTTCTAGAGTACGGTATCTATACCCTTACGATACTTACTTAGTCTAGCTAACTACTACTCGATATACGACCTAATAATATACTACTTTTTCGGAATCTAGCCTAATCGGGTAAGCGGCTAGACTTAATAAGTCGCTTCCTAGTAATTAATTAAACTTAGTAAGGGATGCTATAATATTTACTTAGCTATAAAGACCCGAACCCGGTAATTACCTCGGTTAAGGTATTAACCCCTCTTTTTAATATAGATAATAGATATTATAAAAACCGAGATTATACTACTAAAGAGGACTACTCCGTAACGGACGGCCGCGCCTTCCTATATACCTTAGTACTCCTTATTTAGTAAATAATCTCTTTTAATTACTTAAACTACTTTAGCGGACTCTAATATAGCTAGTAAATATCTCTTAGCTAACTCTAACTTAGCTTCGAGCGACGACTAGCTAGAGCCTACTAATAGTACTAATCCCTCTAAGCCTCGCTAAACTCGCTAATCTAACCGAATTCTAGTTACTACGATACCCCCCTCTCCTAGTAACTAACTCTTAATCGATCCTAATTAAACCTCTACTAATCTATCTACTACTCTCCCGAAATCTTTTAATAGACCTTTAACTAATTAGTCTACTAACGTTAAAATAGCCGAATTAAAAGCTAAGGGTAAGGCGAAGAAGAAGGCGTATAAAGAGGAGAGTAAGGAGGAATAGGTTAGGTAGGTAGCGGAAGCGAAGGTAAGTAAGTAAGAGCTAAAGTAGCCTTACGTTAACTATAGTAACCTCTACTAGACGTAGGACTACCCGAAGCCTTATTTATAGTACTAGTCGGAGGAGTATAAGGTAGTTAATTATCTAGAGCCGAAGGAAGGTAAAGAGAAGAAGAAAAAGAAGAAGAAATCGAAGTAGGGTAAATTAAGTTCTAATAGAGCCTAGGAAGGGGGGAGTAGCTCTAAATAGGGAGGGTAGGAAAATATTAATAACGATACTATAGATATTAGTAGAGGAATAACGCTAGCCTAACCGGGCCTAACGGATATAGCGGCTAACGATAATAACGACCTTTATAGATACTCTCGCCCTACGACGCTAACTAGCTAACGCTAAAATCGACTTAGCTTACTAATTCGATTACTAGTTAACCTAGCGACTACTTCTATACTAACTCTAGTACTAGACTAACCGTAATCTAGACGATCTAGCCGTTTTACTAATAATAAGTTCTCGCTAATTAAACCGACTACTCCTATACTAACTACTCTACTACCGCCTACCTTTCTAACTAGCTTCCCTAGTTTTCCGACTTAGTTACTACCTCCCCTTAACCGTAAGCGCTCTAAGATTTAATCGAATATCGACTAAGATAATCGCCGCTTAGTCTCTCGTCGAATAAGCCGTAACGACTTAGCCTAGACTAACTTAGCTTAATTAATTGCTTTAGCGGGCTCTAGCTAGGCTCCTAAGGGAAAATCGTTAAAAGGTAAGTAGCCTAATCTAGCTCCCTCTACCTAAGGGCTAGCTAACCCTCTAACCGTAAGGGTAGCTTAGTATAGTACTAGCCGCTATTTATTTCTTCGAATCTATACTAGATAAGGCTACCGCTAAACCTCTATCTTACTAGACGTTCTAGACTAGATCCGACCCTCCTATCTAGTTAAGGCTTTAATCTAGGCTTAATTAATTAATAACCTAGTAACTTAGGTTACTCTTCTCTAGGAGTATAACCGAAAGGGCGGCTAGGTACTTAAATACGTAACGACGGACCTTACTAAGAAGCTTCGCTAGCCTAGTAATAATACGTTCCGCTATAGCGACTATATAGTAACTATTAGTATATTTTATGTTATTAGTCTATAGGCCTTTATCTACCGCTATATAGGATACTTCGAACCTTAGGATATCGTCGTCTTATTATTAAATCGAGACAGCCTAGCGGGTTAGCTAATTAATACCGAGATATCTAACTTCTAGATTAGCTACTACTAGCCTTATAGAATTTCGACTAAGGTTATCGTTATAGTCTTTAAAGCGCCGCGTTAGTTAACTAAATTTTTAACTCCGCTAGGTACTATAGCGCCCTTCTTTAATATAAGGTTCCGGGTAGGGGACTTAGCTAGCGATTATTTACTCTACGGCTAAGAGATAGTACTTACCTACCGTCTACTTAATTGCCCTTACCTCGAACTAGTATACCTACTAGCGGGGGTTAAGGGTAGCCTAGCGTTACGTCGCCTTTTAGCTACTAAACCCCCTATCTATACCTTATAAATAGATAAATCCGTATTACTTTAATAAATGTAGACTCCTTTATAAATCCTACCCGATTTTAGACTATCTATTACCGCTTCCGTACCTCGTAATTTAATATTACCCTCTATTAGGAAACCTACCTAATAGATAATAAGGCCCTCGAACTAAATACTTAATTCCCTAGTATCTACTATCTAAACCTCGATAGTAGCTACTATAGTAGGTTAGGTATTATAATAAATAAATAAACGACGAAATTTAATAAGCTAGCGATTATATATACTAATACAGACTACCGTCTAATAGTAGTACGACTAATTAGTCGAGCTTAACCGCTTATAATCGCTAACCTCTACGCTCCTATAAACGATTTAAAATTTAACTAGTACGAGTCGATTCCCCTATTATAAGAAGCCCGCCCTATCGATATCTATTACGATATCGTAGTAGGCGACTTTAACGAAGTAGAGTCTCGGCTAGACTAGGTAACTAATTAGCTAATATCTAGTAGAGTAATTAATTCTATTTAAGGCCTACTCTATACTCTCGGAGGCCCCGAACGGAGCTTTATTAATAGATAGAGAGATAGCTACCTAAATATATAGGATTATACCTTCTTCCGCTTAATAAAAGGCGTATCTTAGCTTAACCGTATTTATATAAGGGAGGATTAGCTTAAACGAACGAAAGAATAGAATATCTACCCTATCGGTAAATAGAATAACTAATTCTACTATACGGCGACGATAGTACTCTAGACTAAAGACGCTATTAAAAGAGGGCTAGGCTACTAGCGCCTTAACCCGGAAATTCTCTAGTAATTAAATCTAGTTAAACTTTATAACTAGCACCTTATTAACTTTAAAGGCGATTAGAGCGCCTTTAAGGCTAAAATATAGGTCTAGTTATAGTAATATATAATTAACAAACGTAAGGGTAGAAATACCCTATAGGGTAACCTCTAGTAGAAGAGAGAGCGACTTATAAAGGAAAGATCCGTTAATAATAGCTTATTTCTTAACCGAGAAATCGAGTCGTTAATAGTTTAATAGGAATGCCTAGTAGAGTAGGAAACGAAGACCTATTCGTATAACGCCCTTATAAAGTACCTACTCCTTAATAAAAAGCCTAATAAATAGTTCTTTACCTAGGTAAAGGCCTTTACCCTATAAACGATTAATACTCTAATTAATAACGAGATAGGTAAGGAAAGCTCTTTAGTTAACGGTCTATTAGGTATTACCTACTAGTACTACTTATAGCTCTACGATCGACGTATAACTAGTATCGCTAACTAAGCCCGCGCGCTCTCGGTAATTAATAAAAGGGTAGACCCCGATACCGTACTATACCTCGTACGCCTAATCGTAGAGTAGGAGGTAATAGTATCGATATAATAGGCGGCTATAGGGAAGTTACCGGGTATTAATAGATTGCCTTATAAACTCTATAAGGCTCTTATTCGGCTACCGCGGAACCTTTTAGTAAAAGAACGAAAGAACTAGAATCCTATACGCTCGGAGATCGTTAAGTAGCTAACCGGCCTCTTTTAAAGAATCTAACGCTTCGATTTACTACCTTATAAATAGACGGACGGCGTTCTAACTCTCCTCTATAAAGAAAAGGGTAAGCGAACGAACCTAAAGAATTATAGGCTATTATCTATTATAAACGTAGACTATAAGATTTATACCGAAATCCTAATATAGTAGTTAGTAAAAGCTCTTAAACTAGTTATCGGCTGCTATTAATATGCCTTCCTACTAGGACGGCTAATTAATAATAATGTCCGCATAATCTAGCTAGTAATAGTACTCTATACCCTACGAATAAACGGTAAGAACTAACCTCTTCTACCGATTCGTAACGGCGGTATCGCTATCCTATTCCTTAACTAGGAAAAGGTATACGACCGAGTCGATTATAAATTCCTATAGAAGACGCTTTAAACCCTCGGGTTTCCTAATAGCTTTATTAACTAGATAAGAACGCTATATAAGGATACCCGAATTAAAGTCTTTATAAATAGTTAGATAAGTAAAGTTATTACGGTTAAATTAGGCGTCTATTAGGGCGATCCGATTAGCTGTCCGCTCTTTATAGCGGTAATTAAATTACTCGCCTAGCTAATAAATAAAGATAACCGTATCGAGAGCGTAACGATAGGCGACCGCTAGTCTAAGCTCTCTATATTCGCCGATAATACTACCGTTCTTCTACGTAACTAAGCGGAGGCCGACGCTACTATTAAGAATATTTAAACGTACTATAACGCTTCTAGTACTAAAGTTAACTAGGAAAAATCCTTCCTATTAAAAGTCGGTAACCTACCGACTATCGATATTAAGGGCGTTTAATTAGTATTAGATAAATTCCCCTATAAACATCTAGGGATCCCTATTAGTATTAATAACGAACTCTAGTTAACTAGGTACTAGGAAAGAATAATTTAGAAATTTAATAAGGTCGCTATAATATAGCTAAAATACTACCTATCTATTAAAGGCCGGGTATAAATTGTAAACGCCCTAATAATATCCCTACCTATCTACGCCTTCTAATTTATTAATATCCTAACGGAAGTTAAGCGGAAGCTAGAGAAGGAGTACTACCGGTTAGTATAGAATAATAAATCGCGTAGGCTAGATAAGGACTTCTAAGCCTACTACTTAAAGAATAAAGGGGGAATTAAATATAGGGACCTAGAGAGTATCTATAATATAGGTATCGTAACTACTATTACGCGAGCTATTATATAGCCTAACCTACTATAGGTATAGATTACCTAGTAGATTATATTATCCTACTCGGAGAGTAACGTAATTAAGGGCGCAATTACTAGCTTATAGACATAATCCTTCTCCTTAAAGATTTATAATCTCCTACTATATCTCGCTAATTAGTAGTAGCGCTAGCGGACTATCTACCGCTATAACGCCTCTAAAAGTTTAAAGTACATTATTATTACCTAACCGCGGAACTACTATAAGTTAATAAATACTTTTATTTAGTACTACCCGTACCTAGGCTCTAGGGAAGGCTATAGCGTAAGGCGGTAGAACTCTACTAGCTAGCGAATTCTATAGGACTCGAGAGTCCGTATAATAGGGGATATCTAGGACGCCTAATCTTAGTCCCCCTATATACCGATTACTATAACGTCTAAACGAGAATTAGATAATATCCGTAGCTATATTAATAGGCTAATCTAATTAATACCTAACTAGTAGCGTCGATTACTCCGGCCTCTACGGAGGGATCTAAATAATAAAAGCTAAGCGGCTATCTACTTAAAAGTACGAAATAGTACTAATATCCGTATCGAATAGGTAGGATTTAATACTACCTATAAATCGTTCCTCGCTAAACGCTTAAATAGCGTTAACTTCTCTAATCGTACTACCTAGGCTTAGAGTACCTATAAGCGGAGGATAGGTTAAAATTTAACTAAAAAGGAACTATAGAAGGCCTATCGCCCCTTTATTAGCTAGCTAAAGATTAGGGATTTACTCTAGCAACTCCTTTACTAGAAAATTCGAACGGGTTAGCTACTCGAATAGCTACCTACTAATCGATAAATATACCTCTAGGATACGAGGGATCTCTCTCTATACTATATTTAGATAGGGTGCTTAGTCTTATAGGTAGTATAGCGTAAATTTTAACGAATCTAGGCCTATCTTAACCTACTAAATACTTAAATCCTAACTCTAACTTCGATAGGGGAAATACTCGCCTTTATAGTAGTTAGCCCCTTTTCTAAATAAAGGACGAAAGACCTAGGGCTAGTTTAGTAACGTATTAAAAAGGATAATAGCGTACGTAGGCACCGATAGCTATGCCTCTTCCCTATAGCCGTTTAGGTACTATAGAAGTACTACCTTACCTAGTCCTTTAATACTACCCCTAAGCTTTAGTAAGAAGAGGTAGTAAGGGAGTCCTACTAGATAATAGTAAGGCGGCAAATTATAGCTAATCGAATGTTATATACTTTAGAAAGATATAGTAAGAAAGCGAGTAACCCTAAACTATTCTAGTAGTTATAGGGAGAAAAACCTAAATTAATAAAAGTCCTCTATAGACTACTATATTTAGTAATACTCTCTAAGCGAGTAGTACCCGCTTATAACGAGCTAGCTACGGCAATAATTAAGTAATTAGTAAGACAAGCAATTATATACTATATACCCCTATAGCCTCCTTATAATAACCTAGGCTCGGTATAGTAGTTTCTACTTACTAAGTAGTAAAGGGAGAGTAGGATAATAATAGTTCGATTCTATTAAAGAGCTCCTAGTGGACCACCTCTTTCTTACTCAGCTACCGCTGGACAAGGTTATCTAATCCTGTTAGGTAATCAAAAACAACACTATTGCTCTCCACAACGGAACGCTTCCGCGGCAGTCAGGTTCGGCGATCTCTGTCGCTGCTCGGCTTCTTGTCCTTGTCATCAACATCACCGAATTCCAAGATCAGTGACTAGAATCCCAATCATTGTTGCTAGCGACTTTTCTTGCTCTGTAAGCATCTCCTGTTATTCTAAATACTGTGACTTTCCATCAGTTCTTTCTTTTCCGCCAAAATTCATGTTCCATCGCCTAAACCAACTCACAAGAACGATCAAACCAGTCTCACTCCCTCGGCGCAATATGACGACCAATAACCTGCCCTCCTCATGGCACTCAGGTCCTGAAGATTCGTTTCATGGCAAGATCACTCAGGATGGCCCATTCAAGCCCGAGAAAGATCGTTACCACCTCTACATCGGCCTCTTCTGCCCATTCGCCCACCGCGCGAACTTCGTCCTCCACCTGAAGCAACTCGACAAGTATGCTGGCATCGAAACAAGTATTGTGAAGCCATATCCCAAAGGTGACGGCAAGGGCTGGCCGGGCTGGCGCTTCAACCATAAAGATGAGACGGAGTATGAGGGTGCAACAGAGGATAAACTGTTCGGTAGTCGATTCATGCATGAGGTTTATTTCAAAGCGGATAAGGACTATAAAGGGCGGTACAGCGTCCCTGTGCTGTGGGATAAGAAGCTCGGAACGATCGTGAACAACGAGAGCCATGAGTTGATGAGGGATTTGCAGACTTGTTTTGATGAGCTGCTTCCAGAAGACCTGAGGACGATAACTTTGTATCCTAAGGGATTGCGAAAAGAGATCGATGAGTTAGGTGAACAACTGCAGAGAGATTTGAACACGGGCGTGTATAAAGCCGGCTTCGCCCCTGATCAAGCGACGTACGAAAAGAACCTCCCACCGGTCTTCGCCATGTTGAACAAACTCTCGAGAGTCGCCCACGCCAACGGCGGTCCCTACATCCTCGGATCAGAAATGACCGAAATCGACGTACGGGTCTTCGCAACGCTGATTCGCTTCGATACGGTGTACGTGCAGCATTTTAAGTGTAATTTGGGAACGATTCGACATGACTATCCAACGCTGAACAACTGGCTGAAGGGGGTGTATTGGGGGCAGAACGATGTTTGGAGGAAAACCACAGACATGAGACACATCAAGGAGAATTACACCAAGAGTCACTACGACATCAATCCAAGGGCGATCACGCCAATGGGGCCCTGGCCTGATGTTGAGGGTGGATATGGGGAGGACTGGAGCAAGGTGAAGGTCGGAAGGATTGATATGCCTGAGGTCTTGGAGCATGAGAAGACGCTGGGCTGAAGAGGATGGAGTCGTGTCGTCAAGGATACTGCCGCTTTGTCCATCGGGATGAGATGTCCGCGAATGCGGTTTTCATCTCCTCCTGGCGCGCACGCTTGGTGACTGTGGAGCTCTAATCGACTTTGGCAGCGTGAACGAATCCTACAGCACTGCGGCAATCCTTCCGAGATGCGACTCGATCTGCGTTCCTGCAACTTCTGGGCTCTACCTTCTTTCGACACTTCCAAAACATCAAATCAATTTGAATATCACCATTCGCACAATTGGCCACTTATTGGAGACCTCTGACAATATTCGAACAATGTCCTCGTCGCCTCAACCTGGCAAGCGCTCCCGTCCGCGTCGGAATCCTCTATCATGCCAAATGTGCCGACTCAAGAAGCTCAAATGTGACCGGCAACGCCCATGTTCAAATTGTCGCACGAGAAGAATGTCGTGCAGTTTCAACCCTGAGCTGCCAACTACGACTACGCCTGCTCTTGTTGAAGACGGTAGCGTCACCGAGCTGCAGGCTCAGAATGAAGCTCTCAAAGCTCGAGTTGCGAGACTTGAACGCGCTGTGTTTGCAGAGGACGACTCTATTAAGGGAGGATCTTCCACGCGGACGTTCGACACGGGAGATGATAGTGTCACAAGTGGTGGAGCCTCGCATCATCAAAGAGCAGGTCTTGACAGCGGCGAGGTAAGGATCGCTCTTGAAGGGGCTGGCTCTATTTCTGACCATAAAATAGACTTGGCGATTGTCAGAGCCGTTCCAAGTCGCTATTCGCACTGCCGAAGAGCTTGTCCAAGACGCAATGCAAGCACTCCAATCGAGAGCTATCTTGTTACCTACACGGGATGTTGCGATGACATGCTTAGACCTATTCGAGACGCACCTTGATGCAGTCCAAGCCATCACACATATGCCAAGCGTTCGGAGGATGACAGAAGAGGTCTATACTGGCTTACAGGCAGGACAGTCAGTTGCGCCAGGCCCAGCCGCCTTGATCTTGGCTATCTGCTCGTCGTTGGGATCTTGGGAGGTCTCTTGGGACTTTCTGGTTGCTGAATCTGACACCGCATTCAAGGTGTCCGCCTTATTAACCAGGCAAGCCCTCTATGCACTGGAAAACGTGCGAGTCACGTCACGTATCTCGATTGAGGCAGTTCAGGCATCCATGCTGCTTACGTTTAATCTTTGCCAACATGAGGGAATGTCGCCGCATACCAGATTACTGCATTCAAGTGCAGTCACAATGGCTCGCGAGCTGGGCTTGCACAAGACAGATCTTCTGAGCATGGATCGTCCGGCGTTGTCACGATCCCAAGTCATCGATATGGAGGTCCAAAGAAAGGTTTGGTGGCATTTGGCCTCTACTGACTGGTAAGATCATGGCCATACATCATGAAAAGCTGCTTTAGACTGACGGCGTGATTTTCAGGCTCTTCGCATACAATGGAGGTCCATACGAGGGCGCCTATTCCGTTCATCCGCAGCACATGGCCGTGAACAAGCCCCGTAATATCAATCACGATGACCTTAACAACGAAGACGCAGCGTTCGAACGGCCCGCCGACGAGTCTACGGTGATGTCCTTCCATCTCGTTCGCACCCAAATTGCCACGATTTGTCGAGAAGTCATGGACGAACTTTGGGGTCTGTCCGCCGTTCCCAATCCCGAGCAAATGCCGTACGAGAAAGTGGCAGCACTGGATGTCAAGTTCCGCGAGCTCATAGACGGCCTTCCGAGCTATCTTCGCATCGATTCCGGAGCGATGTCAACAGGCACAGATGCAAATAAATGGCAAATGGCAGTTCAGAGAGCGACAATCAACCTCATGATCCACGCTCGTCGCTGCAAGCTGCACCTGCCATTCCTGGTGCACTTCAAATCCGATCCGCGATATGAGATCTCTCGAGACATCTGCCTTGAGTCAGCCCACAAGGTCTTTCAAGCTCGAAGGAGGGTAGAAGCGGAGGCGAGCTGTTCTGGCTTCAAGGCTTTCCTCAAGCTTGGTGGACAGCTCAGTCACACATTCTACGCTGCTTTTGTCCTGGTCATGGACTTATGCGTCAACAAGAGCAACGACGGCCGAGAGCAGATGGCTGAGGTCCGTGATGCCATCCAAGTCATGGAAGAAGCGAAGGGGTCTTCGAAGATTGCTTCTTCGTGCTACGAGACGCTGATGGATATTCTTCGCAAGCATCAAGTCAACTTGCCTGCAGGTGGAATCTCGAATGACATTGGGCTGGATCAAACTTTTGCCAACCCCAGAACCACGACTGAGATGGTTGTACCGGGGTCTACGATGGGCACTTCTATGCCTAGCCTCGGAGATGACCAGACAATGCTGGACGCTGGCAATGCTTTTGAGGACGTCTGGCAAGATTACATGGACAATGGAGCTTCTCTGGATCCTGAGAACTGGGAGGCACTGATCAAAGACCTGGGCATGCATATTGTTTGAGTCAATGTTCATATCGGACTTCTACGGATTTAGGTCGATTGGTAGATCGGTCTTAACCCAAGAGATAGTTCCATTCACAGCCAAAGGAGTCACGATGACGAGTTGATCTGTAACATCTGGATTGGCCATCAGTATTGAGCGTGAAAGGGAAAGACTTGCGTTTGCGACAGAGGACAGACGCCAGTCGTCCGTGGGTCCGTGGCCTTGCGATCCTTCCAAGTCCGAAATCCGCGGCCCCATGGATTTGGCGGAGATCGAGGCCAATGACATTTAGATCAAACCAGGAAACATGTTGATCTCACAACTCATAGCTCTACATAAGTAATCTCGTCAACGATTGGCGCCGCTGTCATTGCATCTATCATCGGAACCATGGACAAAGAGCAAGAGCACGAACAAGAAGTCGCATCCCAGACAGGGAACGCCACAGAAACAGAGATACCAACGCAGTCATCAGAGTTCACGTACGACATCGTGCCCACCACGAAAGCTGTTTGATCTAATCATATCACAGCCCTCGCTCGGCCCTCGTCCTCGCCGCCGGCTCCCTCGCCCTCTTCTGCACCGCAGGCTTCATCAACGCCGTCGGAGTCTTCCAAACCTACTACACACAGCACTACCTGCCGCAAGAGTCAAACTTCCAGATCTCATGGATAGGATCGTTTTCCATCTTCCTATTCTTCGGCCTAGGCTTCCCAGCCGGACTCATATCCGACAGATTCGGTCCAACGATACCCATAACCTTCGGTGCCATCTGTCAAGTGGTAGCCGTCTTTATGATCTCTTTGTGTACGGAGTATTACCAATTCTTCCTGGCTCAAGGTGTGCTGCTTGGGATCGGATTGGCGTTTATCACGATTCCGGTGACTTCGGTTACGCCGCTGTACTTTCAGCGGAATAGGGGCTTGGCTCAGGGGATCTCTGTCGCTGGGTCGTCGCTTGGAGGAGTGATATGGCCTATCATGCTTGATCAGCTTCTCAATGGTGATGGAGTCAGCTTCGGGTGGACGATCCGAATTGTTGGCTTCATGATGCTGCTGTTTGTGGCCGTCGTGATCGTTGGCGTTCGTCGACCCCGGGCAGTGCAAAAGTCTGGTGGAGCAGATCTCGAGGCGAAACAGGAGGCACCACAAGAAACGAAGAAGACGAGGAAAGATTATTCGCACCTCCGGCAGGCGTCGTATATCTTTCTCTGCTCGGGTTTGGGGCTCTTCTACTTCGGCTTCTTCGCGCCGTTCTTCTACGGTAAGTGCAATCAAAGCACTACAAGTATCTCCCAATCAAAACAAGCACTAACACGTTCGATCCAGTCTCAACCTACGCCATCTCACTAGGGGTGTCGGAGAGCTTCTCAATCTACCTCATCGCCATCCTCAACGCAGCCTCGATCTTTGGTCGAACTCTCCCAGGATTCTTCGCCGATCGCCTCGGCCATTTCAACGTTATCACTATTTCCATGCTGGGTTCTGCCATCATTGGCTTCTGCTGGACAGCGGCGACAAGTGTTGCGGGCTTGATCGTCTGGTCTCTCGCGTATGGGTTTGTTTCCGGGGTGAGTACAACTACGGTCTTTCCATTTCAACACTGCAATAGACTAACGTTCGGTTTTGAGGCCGTCCTGAGCCTTCAATTCGCATGTGCCTCACTCGTTGCTACGAAGGAGACCATGGGAGCTGCTATTGGCATTATCATGGCGTCGATCGCTTTGGCGTAAGCTCGCTCTACTACGACTATGGTATGTTTACAACTAACGTTCTGCTGTAGTGCCCTCTTTGGGAGCCCAATCGCCGGCGAGTTGGTCGATAGTGGATACGTTGCGCTGTCTATGTTTGCTGGTGGTACGATGCTCGTTGGATCGATTCTGGTGATCTTTGCGCGGCTGGCTCGGAACCGCAACTTGTTGGCGAAGGCATGATCATCCATATCGACGGGACTGATAGATTTTCAATCGGGCTGTCTATGTAGGAGAGGCTTGTGTCAACATTTGAGCATGTCAAAATCAGTTTCGAATTCGCTATACAAACTTTTCTGCCCATGAAAGCAGCTAGTCGTACACCTATCCGTGAACTAGAAACATAGCAGATCTATCAACACCTTCGGTTTCGTCTGAAGCGCCTTCTTTTATAGCAAACACGCACAATTCCAGATGGGAAATACAACACTCAACAGAAGGATAGGCCAGCAAAAGTACAACGCTCAAAAGTCCGGCGCGCTGGAGGAAAGAGATCGATAGTACACTATGCTTCTGCTGAGAAGCTAAAAGGGGACACAGCCAGATTCTGTACTGAGAATGGTGCATGTCACAGAATTCTGGAGGGGGTCAAGATATCAGCTCAGATGTTGAGGTTCGTCGCCGCAAGGCTGCGAGTCGATAGCGTCTCTTGGTGTCATCAGCAATCCCTCGCCCCCGGAGATGGCTCACTGTACTTCTTCTTCGCGGAATGTTCACCTCAACGTAGCCTGCAAGATCTAGCCAGTCATTTGGTGCCGCATGAGGCACCGCTTCCCCTTGCTTCTGACGCTGAATGCGTAGATAAAGCGAAGAGGGCTCTTGACTGAAGTCCCGCATAGTGGCTATATCATGTTGCATCGAACGCTTCCATGATTGATCTCTGAAACGGGCTGATGACGATAGCGAGGTAGACCGAACCCATGTTAGCGGAGTAAGTGACGTCTGTTGTTCTGATATGGGGTCAAGTTCCAGGGAAAAGTCGGGAATGTCGGAGTCAGGGGCAATGGCTTGTGTCTCTTGGGGGATCTGTAGCGCCCATTGAAGAACATCGGCGTTTTGTGGAGAGATAACATTTGCAGGGGATCCAGCTTCGGAAATGTTCACTTGCTCTTCATGAGGCTCGTCGGGGTTACCGAAGACTGGCGCCTGGCGAAACACGCTATCTGGACCAAATATCCGCCAGTTCAACGGAATCTCTCTTCGCGCGGACTGAGGAGACTGACAGTCAATGTCGCTGCTTCTATCCAAGAGCACGTCGTCTGTGCCTTCCGATCGGATGCTCTGCCCGTCCAACTTGAGACCCTCGTCGATACATCTCTGCCTTTGCTCTTGCGCATCTCCAATAGCAACGTCCAGTCTTTGTTCTATTTGGATTCGCGAGTCTTTGTATGTTCGTTCAAATTCGCTGTTTGTAGTACTCAGAGTCTCTTCTCTCTCGGTGCGCAGGAAACGAGCGCCTGTAGCTTCTGCAAACTCGACGTCCAGATTAGCCAGTTCTTCCCCAATCAGACCGACGTCCCCGGCTTTATCATAATAGTCCTCCAACATGGGATGCAAGCCACGTCGTCTGGAGCCTTGCGAGCCTTCACTCGCACTACTTGGATCTCTGCTTGGCCTCTTAATGGAGCCTCGTCTTGCTTGAGGAGTTCGCAGTGGTAAAAGGTCGAGCAGGGCGTTGCAGCTTTCCACAAAGGCCTGATCTTGTTGCTGAATCTGGAAATGCATGCTGCTTATTCTGTCCTCAAGATTTCGAGTAATCTCGGCCTGTACTTCCATAGCATTGAGATCCGCTCTCGTCTGTTGGTAAACTTGTCTGAGCCGACTGAGGCTTCCACGGTAATCATTCGAGTCCAACAAAGCCTCAGCCTGTTCCATGAAAAGAGTTTGGGATTCAAGGTAGAACCTCCTCATATCGGCACATTTCGCCCATTCTGTCTGTTCCTGTGTGCGAACCTCGAGCAATTCGTCTCGCATACGCGTGAGCCTTGCGTACCGTCGATTCACCCGATTAAGACCTTGTTGCAGCATCTTCGGATCCATGTGGCTTTCTTCGCCCACGGCGTCAATTTCTAGTGGTTTCGTCGCTGGAGTGACAGGTTGAGCACCGCGGAGCGCATTGAAGTCGACTGGCCTTACGCCGGGGAACATCTGACCAGTTCGAGTCCGCGGGTCTTCGTCGACAGGGCCGTCTTGAGGTATCCAGAGCCTTGCCATCGTTATCATCGTGTTTTTTGGAGGCGGTGGCCGGTCGCGAACTGTCTTATCGAGCCCCGGACAGCCGCACACGTAACGTCGCTATCCGGTGAGACGACTTCACGCTGTCCACAGCGGCAATTTACCAGGGAGTGCCATCACGACAGCTTGACTGGGGGCGCATGGGTGCTACGCGTCGTGCGCTGGCTCAATCATCAGACTCCTTGACGTGGCTTGTTTGTGGACAACCGCCCGCGAGTCTAGCCGTATTCTACTCTGAAGCTTGCGTCGGCAAGTGGTCCGAGCTGCAGAGCCTTGTCATGTGTCCGATCTGCGGTGGCAAGCCCTGAAAGCTCAAGAGCCGAGGAGTCACGACGGTGGGCGCGCTCTATACGCTGTCCCCCTCTCTTTCCAGCCCAAACCATCACAATCCATTCATTGTTCCGCCTGACCTTTCGGAAATAACAGAAGAGCCGCACTATCTATTACCCATTCATTTATACCGTCATTTACACAGAAGCCTCACAGTGCCGCCTTACCTATACATTCCCTGGTACTTTTCTGTGTCTTGCGGGGCGATCCTTATCAGCGCCAGTGTTCGCGTTGACGAGGCTGTTCACCAGCGTTTGCAAGCCCCTCTGAATGCCGAGCTGTCATGTCTGGGCCCGACGAGAGGGCCAGCCAGCAGAGCTGGCAATGGAGCGACTCCGCGAGAGATTGGTACTGGTATGACTCCAGGCGTGGACAGTATATCCTGTACAACCATGGGCGTCATACACCGGCACCCAATCCAAGGACACAGGCGCCTCGAAACGAGACTTTGCCGTCTGCGTCTGATGTACGCAACATCTCACGCCCAGACCAAGCTGGATCACCACCGAACGACATGACATTATATTCCCTTGAGGCTAATCGGCAGTTGCAGTCAGTCGGACCTGGCCGCTCATCACTTGAGAGCTGGCAGGATGCTTCTCGTAGCATAGGCTCTGCGCATAGCGGAGGTCCGCCAACTCGGGCCATGGGAGAAACTAGAATGGGCGAACGCGGTTCAAATGCTACACCGCATGGCCGTAGTCACGGATCGTGGCCCAGTCCTAGTGGGAGTCAATCAAACCAACAACGATCGACACACATCAGTGGCACATCTCCGTCAACCAGAAGGCCGGAGACCTCAGGCTCATGCTCACCGCAAGCAGTCCCCGTGTTGTCTGGATCAGCATCCCATGCAGGATCTTCACCGGCGCTTTCCGGAATCATTCCATCGAGCCTGGATAAGGCAGTGTCACAGCTGTCTATGACTTCCGCTGAGTGGCAAAGACGTGGCAACTTCGACTTTACAGATCCCGAAAGTCACGTTCGCACGGTCTCTCGGTCTCACGATGTCATCACGGATCCTGGGCTCATGAAGTATGGGATCCTCGCTCACAGACAGATACCAGGCACTGATAAGGAAGCTGAATCCTTATACCCATGTGAGTAACTTCACCGGGACCGTGACACTGTCGATACTGATACTGAGGCGATATGCAGCCTTCAAGAAGCGACCAAAGCCACGAAACTTCTTTACTCTGGGCAAGGTATGATCACGGTGTGTTTATTACAAGTCGGTCGCTAAGCTGCCCAGGTCTTCATGCTCCTCTGGGCAGAGCCTGCCGGAGAATCTAGTGAAAGCCACACTGTGATCACCAGCACTTTTGCGACGCCTGGCAAATATGGAGAGTTGATATTCTCAAAAGTGCGTCGATTCATCGTGATTCGTGAATCCGATCAATACTGCAGTGCACTGTAAGTTGATCCCCGCCGATCTACTAGACTAAGTGCCTTTGCTGACCCGAGAAGACCCATTGTATCCTATGGCGACCAAGGTGTTGCCAAAAGAGGAGTAAACAAAAGCGAGCACGGCATCGTATATATGGACAAACCTGTCCCAAAGCCGTCTCCGGATGAGTTGCCCATACGAGGAGAGAATGGAATGGTGCCGATCCCAATTCGAGTCGATAGGGACAGCAACTTCGAGAAACTCAGGGAGAAGTCCCGTATCAACTACGGCAAAGTGTACACCGTGGAACATAACGTCAAAGTTCGAAGTATCGGAACGGTCAGCAAGGAGTCTTTACAGGCTTTGATATATCAATTTAAGCAAGTGTGGACACCTGGTATCTCGCAACGCCGTCCCGTGGAGACCCCTGTGGATCCTCAACCATCCGGCTCTAATCAGAGTGGTTCTGGTAATGCTTACACGACAGCACTTCAGTATCTTCTTCAACAGGGCTGGGATAGAGCTCGGGCTGAGGCTATGCTGAAACAACGGGGCAAAGCGACAGCACACGCAGACACGAAGGACGATGGCGAGAGCGAAGAAGCGGATCCGGACGATGATGACGGCAACGACGACGACGGGGGCGGTAACACGAAAAGGACCTTTGATGAGAAAACACAGAAGGCGATTCGAAAAATGCAAAAGTATGGCGGCTTCACCGAGGGGGGCGCCATTGCTGCGATCAGGAGGGAACAGCGAAGATCGTTCCAAGGAAGCACTGACCTTACCCACCAGAAGGCGTCAACTTCCACCCGAAACACATATAGAAGGAGCGAAAAGGGCGCTGACGATGATGAGGACGAATCAGAAGAATCAAGTACGTCCTCTGATGATGACGAAGAGAAAGTCGCGAGAGAGAAAGTAATGCGTGTCCAAAGAAATACGACCACACAAGCGACGCAGGCTACACAGATTTCACAAGCTACACAGGCCGCACACGCTGCGCAAGCTGCACATACCAGACGGTTTTATGACGCTGTCGCTGCATTACAGAAACGAGGTCTCAGCTACGAAGAAGCATACAGATCCGTACATGCTAGCATGAGTCATAGCCACAGCCAGGCTTCAACGGGAGCGTCGCAGAGTGGTAGTACTGGGAGACAGCCAGCTCAGAGGCAACGGCAGAACAAAGACGAAAGTTCAGATGAGTCCGAGTAACACTTAGACGACAGTCAGACGACAGCTAGACGACAGCAATCAGATGACAGCAGTTCGGATATCAATGGGAGACACAGGCATTCGGGATGTTCAAGGAATGCCCACCAAGGCGTTACAGGAGTGAGAACGGATTGCCAGTACCATATTCGCTACTTGCTGCATTTACCTTTCACCAATACGTTACGGTCTGGGGTGAAAAGACTCGGCCAAATCCATGAAGGCTATTCTGATGATCTTTAGATTACACGGAATGAACAGAATATCATGACGACGTAGTTAGCATGTTCGGATTGTTTGTTCATACATCTACGTCCCCGCAGTTCTCGTTCGATTGAAATGCTGGCTCATACAGGGTCAAATGGTGACGTTGAATTAAAGCCCTGTCGTTGTCTGGGACCGGTCCGGAGTGGTGTCTCGCCAGCAAACTCTGTCTCTCCATCGGTTGAGACATGAGACCCACCGCGTGCGTGGTGGTCTTCTGTGGACTGCACGTTGTTCTTGCTGCCTAACGTTGGACCGCAGCATGAGCTCTTGCGCCGCACGACTTGGAGTCGAAGTCTGTTCCATCATCGAAGCCACGTCAGAGACATTTCGGAAGATCTGCCTGCTTCATGCCAACAGCTTGAGCACGACGTGGCAATCGTCTGTCGTCTCAAGCTTTGTGACCATGCAGCAATGATACAGCGTCTTAGTGGGCTACGTTCCACGGTTGCCTGCTGGAGCCACGAGGCGGCTGGCCGAGAAGCCTCGCCGTGTCACCCTTTGGGCTCATTTTTGCATTTTCTGGACTTTGGCATCGACCACAACGATAAGCGTACAGTTGCCAGATAGCAAGGTCTCGAGGGTGCCGCACCTCTTCGAAGATCAGCAGCTGCCTGAATCGGATCCCCTGGAGACTTGGCTGCATCCTGAGCAGTCGTTGTCCGAGGACTACGTGGCGATGACTCCTATCAAGATGCCTTGTAGTTGGTGTGACTCTTGACATAGCTGCATGGCCAATCTTGGCCAATACATGAGTATTGAATACTGTTTCGTTCAGTCTGATTGACTCCCCACGTTGATACGTCCAATAACATGGTACCCAACAGGGCGATGTTCGAGGCAATAGCGAACGTCGAAAGGCTATGAGTCTGAGCAAAACCATCAGCGCAGGGAGCGTTCGACAAGGTGAGGCATTGTGGGTCACCGGGGCCGAACAAAAGCCCGCTGTGCACAGCGCCTGGTCTAACAAATGAACAGCTGAGTAGCTCATTGTGTCTCTTGAAGGCAAGGACGAACCGTCTTCTTGACTGCCTTCCACGCAGGCTCCGACAATCGCTCCCGCCATTTGAGAATGGCCCAGTCATGGCTCATCTTCTATTCGTGTCGAGCTGACTTCACAGGCAGAGTCATGTGCTGAAACCAGGGTTTGGTGGCCTTGAAACCGGACATCTGCGTGACGTATCTTCTTGGCTTATACCAGAGTATATCAACCACTCCTTTCGTAGTTACGAGCGGCCTTGAGCCTGTCATGTGTCGTTGTTAGCAAATATTGAAACGACAACTCCCTCCCTGCGTCAAAGCGAGCTCGCGTCCATGGTAGGCAGCTGCTAACAGGTTGACATGTGAAAACGCCTTGCGTCTTGATAGAAGCCACTGGCAGCTTGCAATTGCCATGCCGAATGACGGTCACGACGTGTCATCCGGGTGCATTTGGAATTGCCATTGGTTACCATGAGCGGCAAGCTGTTTGCTGGACAAGCTCCACGGCGAAATCTGCTCTAGGGGCACCTGACCGGTGAGCTCTGGAACCAATGAAAGGCTCCCATCCACGACTTCTGTCAGCTCGTGCTCATACTGCTCCCGATATTCATGTGATTGAGAGACCTCCCGAGACCAGCTGATGAGATATGTTGTCGGTAGTTGAGGCTATCTGGCGAGGTGCCAAATTGGAAGAACGGGTATCGGTTTCGAGGAGTCCTGCTCCGTATAGCTCGACGACCGATGAGGCAGAAAAGAATGCAGGTCAGAGGAGTAGTTGCGCTGTTTCACTTCGCCCTTTCAAAACATCGGAGCCATACACGTCTCCCACGTACACGTTCCAAAGCGCCACCTTATGACCGTAGCCCGCACATGGTCCAAGGTTTCGAGTTGCTAGCAATGTTCCGGGAAAGAGGCCAGTTACCAGGAGGAACGGCTGCCATGCCCCTAGAATAATTCCTCCGGCGATTCTGGCGATGTTGATTCAAAGACTGAGAACTGCTGCACCGACCAAACGTTGGCCATGTTCGCTCCAGAAGTCTACCCTTACCACAACCCCTGGCTGCACAGACCCCTGCTTTTAGAACAGTGTTTGTATGCATGTGCTATGGAGGCCTTCCGTCTCTCACTTGTTGGAAAACTTCATGAGAGCTGTCTTTGATGTCGACTGCGCCGGGTGTTGATTGCGAGCGTGGCCGCAGAGTTGGACTCGACATCGGGCGTGCATGTGCCACCATGGGCTCAGATACGGATTGAATCAGTCGCGGTTGTGCGCCTGACTGTGCGATGATGTTTTGTACTTCCGTTGTATCAGTGCTCGCCTGTTTTAGATCTGGAACGGAGCGAACAGGCCGTACCATCGACAGTGGTTTCGAGTTTGCACAGAGCTCATCAATGTCCGCATCTGGTACCTGTGCTGAAATCTTGTCCTCGTTCTTGAGCAACCAGTCTTCAACTCGCTCCTCCGCACGCTGTTTCTCACGCTTCTTTTTGCGAAGCGGAGCTATGTCGTTGACGAGCGGACCGGTCTCGGTGCTCATTAGAGTAGACGACTCGTTTCTTGGAAATCCGTATGATGGCACCGCCAATAAGTCAGGAAGCGGGTCAAACGGGCCAGCGTCAAACGAAGAAGGTGTCTCTGGGAATGTCTTGTCATCCTCAACTTGATTGATATGAAGATCAAGATCCTGTTCGGGAGCAGCTTGCTTGTAATCCTGCGGGTTCAAGCCGTGGGCGAGACACTCATCTCTTGCTGCTTCACGCTCTTCAATGGCCCTTTCAATAACAGCTTCCGATTGAGCCTCTGCCCGACGCAAGTCGGCTTCAAATTCCTCATCTGAGATTTCAAACACCTGCTCTTGATCCCGCTGGAGCTCTCGAGTGGCACGTTGTTGAGCATGATCGGATTGCAAATCAAAATGTCGATCTTTGAGCACATTGACGTCTCCAGCCTTGTCAAAGTAAATGTGCAATAATGGATCCAAGTCCGGAGAGGTCGCCCGTAGCGAGTGAGATTGCAACGTTGTTCCCTTGGACTCAGTGAGATCTTCCAATTCGCCTGTCGGTATCAGACCCAGTTGCTTGACTGCCTTGAGCATGGCAAGGGCTGCCTCATAGAGAACCCCTTCTCTTCGCTGCATGTAAAACTCCGCATTTGAAAGCTCGTGCTGGGATTCAAGTAGCTCCTCAACTTTCGTATTCAACACTTCAGCATCTTGGGCCACTTGGTCGTTGAGGCTTGTCAGATTTCCCGCGGCCTCTCCAGGTTTCTCATACATCAACGAATCTGCCGCTGCGCTGACAAATTTGCTATTCGTCTTTCGAACAAGATCGAGAGTGTGTTTGTAGTCACCCCATTTGTACGCTGCTGAGTCACGATGCAATAAGGCCTCTTGACGGGTAGGTGCTAGCTTACGGTGACTCCGTACAAAGGTCTGAGCTGCTTCACGGAAATTTGCCAATGGCTGTGATTGCAAGGGCTTCCGTTGGACATCATAGTCGAGTATTTCGCGGTCATCGCCGTTGAGATAGAGGGCCGCGGGGTAGTCAGGCCAAGCGCCTTGGGCGCCGATGGCATGTGGGAGTGCGGCAGTCGTCATGTCAAGGTTCGTTGGCTCCTCATCTTGGATATCATAGGACTCATGGCGATATTGTCTCAGGCTGGAGGCCTTCGGCCAGACCGGCGGGTCTTGGTCCTTCGTATCGGCAGGCATGTCTGGAGCCTGTGGGTCCGCCGTGCAAGAGGATCGCCATCGGCGCTATGGCTTGGGTGTGTGGCCGGATGCTATGCAGCAGCAGTTCACAGATTTGTTCGACGTTTTGGATGGTTTCTGTTGTGAAGGCGTGGTCGCAGGTACGCGAAAGACAGCGGAGGCAGTTTGTATGCAGGGGGCGTCCGGATACTAGCCCCAACGCCCTCCGTTCTTCCGAAAGTCTCAGCCGCGGGTATAGCCGCCCATGTTTACTACATTGTTTACCTATAGACACACCCTTATAACTCAACCATTTCTTAACCAAATTGCTCTAAATTGAAGATATAACCTTCTTAGAAGTACCTCTCGAGTTCCGAGCTACTATAGTTATACTACGGTACTAGTATATACTATTAATCGACTAAATCTAAGCTAAGACTAGATATAGCTATAGGTAACTTTAACAACTCTTTACGTAGATAGAACGATATACTAGCTATATAGAGTAGCCTATTATACTTTTATACCTTTAAGACAAACCTCGTAATAGAAGACTAAAGCGTATAGAGCCCGGATCTATACTATTACTAGCCGTTAGAGACTTAGTTCGAAGGAAACTAAACTACGAGTAGCATATTACTACAAATTAAGGAATTAAGAAGCGTAAGGCACTAGGGGAACTAGATATTAATACTTAGCTTCTAGGCCGTTAATAGGTATAAAATATACTTAGAGATAAGGACTATTACGACGTAGATCCTATCGACAAAGCACCTATAATAAGAGTAAGGATATTAATTAAGAATAAGCTTATAGAGGAGTAAGTTAGTAAGAGACTAAAGAGGTGTAAGGAGATTAATAAAGACTATAAGTAAGGAACTATCTATATTATCTTAGATAAGAAGTAGTATACCTTTAGAGGAGCTACAAACCGATATATCTTAAAGCCGAAGGGCTAAGACGTATTTATAGACGTTCTAAGGGTATAGTTTACTCGTAAGTAATAGGTAGCTACCTATAGTAATAATCTATCTATTATAAGGCTCTATTATATATAGGAAGTAGATAGTTAAGATATACGGGCCTATAAGAAGGAGCTAGATTACTATAACAAACTAGCTAAAGAGAGGGTTAATAAGTAACGAGTAAACTACAAAGTTATTAGTAGTCTTAAGAATAATACTCTTAATTAGATAAATTAAGATATAGAGGCCTACAATTAATACGTAAAAGCAAATCGCTAACTAGGGGAAAAGGGTTCCCGAGGCCTTCGTTAAAAGTAGACTATAGAGCGCCTATATCGCTACTAAGATACCTATAAGATTAGAGATAAGCCGGGACTTAACTTCGCCTTTATAGCGTTTAAAATTTACCTTAAGAGACTCTTCCCCTACTATAAGGAAATTAGAAGAAGGAATCTAACTAAAACTATTAAGATTGTAGAAGATAACGACCCTATATATATTAAAGTAAGATAGCTACTTGTTAATATAATCTATAAGAAGGGTATTATCTTTATAGATTACCCTCTAAACTCGCTAGATATAAATCTAATTAAGGTTTTGTACCGTAAGTACGAAGCTATTATTATAGACTTTAAATTTGCTATTACTAATAGAACTAAGGCTACTAAGTAACTAGTAGATAACAAGCTTAAAGATATATAGTAGGGTAAGAAGATAGATAATAGGTATAAGAAGAAAGTAGATATAGAAGCCTTTAAATTTATCTTAGAGTCTATAAAGGGGGTTAAGGGTAGTAACTATTACTATAATCTCTAGCCTAATACTATGTCTATTTAATAGCTTTCTTAATCCTCTTATTTACTTACTTCTACTCTTTTATACCCTTAATTACTAGCTCTGTATTATTACTTATAATAGTATAGTTATCCTTTAAAGTTACTAGCTCCCTCTTTAAATCCTTAATTTCCTTCTTTATAGATAACTACTTAGTTTCTAGCCTTACTATACGACGATTAAATACTATACGCTCTTCTTCGTTAACTAAGGTAGGTAGAGACTAAATCTAAAGCGGAGAGGAGTCTATCTAAGGGGGTAGTAGTAGTATAGAGGGTAGTAATACTATTAAGGAGTCTATTAGGCTTAAATACGTAGTTTTTAATAGAGAATATTAGGAGCCTATACTAAAATTTAGTAGTAGCTTCCTAATAGCATTATATACGTAGATACTAAGTTTAGTACAGATTGTATCGATTAAAGATAAGATATAGTAGTGTTTACTAGTAAAGCTATCCTTTATTTATATTACGGGTAGACCCGCGGCTAAGACTTTCGGAAGAACGGAGGGCTCTAGAGTAACTAGCGTTGCGAAATTGGAAACGATCCCTAGCCCTATACTACGTCTTTATTAAACTATCGTTAGTAGTAAGGCGATAACACTTCGAGCAAGATTTATCTCTTCTAACGAAACTATTTGAAAAGTTATCGAAGACCGAGCTTCTACGTCGTTACGAAGATATAGCTTAATAGTAAGCGGGAAGTTTAGTAGCTAAGGGACGCTTAGTAGAGGTCTATGCCTACTTAGTATAGGTTAGGAGCTAGTTAGTAGCGTACCCGTACCTTAGATAACTCTCTTCCGTATAGTTAGTAAATTAACTCCTAAGTAACGTCTTTCCGTAGCTAATTAACGTACGCGAAGGATTAACTATCTACTAAACGCCTATATATCGATCGTTTGACTTTAAAGGAGGTGTTACTACTATAGGGACGGTATAACCTCGGTCTAGCTTTCCGCGCTCTTAGTAGCGACTTTAGTCTTCTTTAACACCTTACGTACTACTATATCTTCTTTAATATTGCACTAAACACTACGATTTGCGGTTTAAAATTACGGCGATATTATAGACTCTTTACTTCTTTAATAGGAGATAGCGGCGATAGAAGGCGCGCGCGTAACTACCGCTAAAGCGCGGGCTCTAAAGACGACGCTAGTATATAATCCGAAGATCGAGGAGTTTTAGGTAACGGCCGTCCCTTAGCCTAATCTATTAATATATTAATATATAGGGAACGTTACTAACGATAGCCTTATAGCTCTAGTATACGAACTAGCGGTACCCGGACGGTAACACTATCTACGAGAGCAAGTTTGTACTCTTTATAACCGAGTATATTATCGGACGTATACCCCTTCGCCTCTCGAAGAGCTAGTAAGAAGTAGTAGAGCGTAGCAAGAGCGTGGAAGTTAGACATTCGACGTTAAAGGGTTATGTTACTACTATTAGTAACCTTTAGAGTAAGTAGTTTTATAAAGGTAGGCTAGGTACCTTACCGCCGAATTAATAGAAGAGTAAGATCGTTAAGGAGCTCTTAAAGGCATAGAGGCTAGCCGAGTAGAAGAGGAAGATCCTTAATTATAAGGACCGTAGACTAGACCGTATAGGCTCCACCTATAACGCTAATTAATTATAGATAGTAATTAACTCGGCGTAGAACTCTAAGTCTAGTAAGTATACCTTCGGTAACCTAAGGACGCTCTATAACATACTCTTTAGGCATTATACTATAGTACGTAGCGATAACACTCGCAATGCTAACCTAGTTAATTTAGCGGGCTATAAGATAAAGAATAAGGGCCTATACGCCGCTATAATAGTTATCTTTAGCCTAGGCCGCACTAAGGTGTCTACGATATATAAGGGCACGTAGTATACTACCTTTATACGTTATAAGGACGTCTTCTAGTGCCCCTATACTATACTCGGCGTATAGCTCGTCTAGAGGTAGTACTTCGGTAGTAAGGCGCCGCTAGACTTCTTAAGGCGTAAGGCGTAGTACTATATTAAGCTCTTCCCCTCTATACTAAAGAATAATAGTATAGGGTATAGCTAGAGTAGCTAGTTACGTACCTTAACGGCTACCTTCGAAGCGGCCGGCATTATAAGTAAATCGAAGACTTATAGTAGACGGAAGGCTAGTACGAGGATAGCGGAAGAGCTTAGAGCGGCCTATTAAGAGATTTAAAGGATAGGTAAGTATTTAATTTCCTACAACCCTATACTTTTACCTACTAAAACCCTATACAACCGAGTATTCGACTATAGGACCGTTAAACCTACCGAATCCTTTGCAATCGTCTATTAAGCTAAGCCGACGTTTCGCGGGCTTCTTAAGCCGGATTAAAACTTTCCCTTAGCTATTAACTATCTACGCTATACTTAAGCAATTATTATTAGATTAAAATATCTTCGAGTATATACCTATAGTACCCTTAGTGTTTAATATTAACACTATACGACGACGTAGCGTAGCTATAGACGTCGCTAAAGGTGTCGAGGAATCTCGTAGTTAAAGCCGGCTAGCTAGCTAATCTACGGATCTTAGGGCGCGAGCCCTTTAAAGCGACGACTATATTAGCTATCTATTAAGCCAAGATTTAACTACACCTTTACGCCGCTACTACGCTACTAATATACGACGACAATCTACAATTTTAATACGCTAGATATTGCCTTATTAAGCGCTTTTATTTAACCTACTTTTTGTTAATTTTGACCGTCGCGTTAGCGAGCATTTACCCGCTAAGGGAAACTTTAGATTACTAACTTATACGTAGGCTACTAGAACTCCGATAATTTGTCGAACGTCTACCTTAACTACCTACCTATAGGCCTAATCCGTCTTATAGCTAGCTTTAAAGCGGCACTAGGTAGATATTATCTGCCGAGAGCGATTAATACCCCTTCTCTTAAACTCTAGCAAGCGTTATAGCCGTAGCTAGACTAGTAGACCGACGAATTATTTACTAACTAGCACGTTTATAACGTTAATATCGCTAGCTATAGATTCGTTAACCTTCTACGCTCTATAAGGGTTACCTTCCTTTAAGATTCGGCATTATTAATATAGAGGTACCCTTCGTACAAGATTTAGACTTACCCTATATTTAAGCGGTCTAACTACCTATCCTTCGCTCGCTCTATATAGTCGTTAGTTGCAACTAATCTAGAGTAGCTAATATTAATCGATATATAGAGAGTTATACTAGCGATCGCCTTAGAGCTATAGCGCTTAAAGAATTAAATTATTAGGTAGAAGCTCCTTCTATAGTAACTTATAGCGGTGTTTTAAGAAGAAGTAGCTAAGATCTACGAGAAGCGTAATAAGGCGCTTACTAATACCTTCTAGTCTATACTAAATTAGGCCTAGTTTAGTATAAATACGATGCTTAAAGGCGTCCGTTAGCCGGCTTCTACGCCGTCTTATAACAACGTTAATACGGCGCTATAGCTACTATAGTAGCCTATTAAGTCGTTCGACGGTATAGACGATCTACCGTCTATTAAGGAGTTGATATTGCTCTAGTAGTAGTAGTAGTAGAGCGACGTTAAGGTAGCGGTAGTAGTCGTAACGGCCGGCCTATCGACTATAGTAATTATAACCCCCTTACGGCCGCTAGCGGTCTTACTACTAGTAATATTAACGCTATAGCTAGATCTAATAGATCTAGCCTTCTTCTATACCTTACCTTACGAGCGAGCTTACTAGTAGCTACCTACTAGACTACTAGTACTACGAGCGGCTATATAGGGTAGAGCCGTTAGTAACTTCGAGTATACTACTCTCTAAGACGATACTCGTACCGTAGTAGCCTTATAGAAGGAGTAGTTTAATAGCACGCCGCTAGATAGGCTAGTAGTCGTCGATATAGAGCGTTATTACGAAGGGCGGTAGAAGATTACTTAGTTTAGTACGCCTAAAGGCTCTATATAGTTCTTTAGTTAACGTAAGAGGATTATCGACGAGGTGGAGCTTCTTATAGAGTAGATAGGCTCTACGAGACTAGCTATTAATTACCTTAATCGACGAATACGTAAGAGTAAGATACTATTACTTAATAAGCTCTTAAATACGCTTAAAGAAGAGAAGGGCTAGAAACGACGCTATAAGCTCGTATAATTAGGCGCTAGTAGTAGGATAGCGGAGGTCGTTTATATGTAATTCCTTATATAAACGGCCTCCGCCGCCCTACTACTAGCGCCTATATATATAGGCTAGCGGCGTAGTAATAGGCGTACTAGATTTTAAGCTTTAAGAGTATAGAAGAGGTATAACTACTTACGACTAGATCGAAGGAAGTACTTAGTATAGGTAGTAGGTATAGACATATCCTTTTAATATATTCGAGATCTATATATAGACAGACTCTACTACAATTTTAAGGCCGTTATAACACCTTACCGTCGCCCTATATTACTATAAAGAAGTAGTGTTATTATAGCTTTAACTTTAAAGTAGGCTAAGCTATACCCCTACGTAGCCGGCTAGGGTAGGCTAAATCTTTAATTAATTACTACACACCCGTATATCGCTCTTTTTTACTAAAAATTTCATATTGTACTATTTAATAGGTAAAGTCTTAAATTAAAATTAACTAGTACTAATATATCGTAGTATAGTAGTATAGAAGTATAATTGTTGATTCAGGCTAGCCCAAAGCGGAGTTTAGGTTTTGATAAAGCCGGGGTGGCAGGGGGCTAATTTCCCAAAATTAGGGTCTCGGCAGCACCCGCAAGTACACTTAGCAACACCTCTCAACTTCCAACCCCCATTGTATAGCCAATATCGACCCGATCAAAATGATTTTTAGTTCATTCGAACGCGCAGAATCAGGGCTTTTCAATGAACCAAAAATCATCAAAATCGGGCAATTTTTCGGCCGCTGCGCGGGCTACTCAGGCGTGCTGGATAGCTGCGGGTAACAGTCAGCGGCTAAGCGCGGGACCGTGCACCCCTGCCAAAGGTGCGCTCAGCTGCAGAGTCAGCCGCTGCACAAGGTGACTGTTATTCTTTCGGTAGCCCCACGACAGCTGCGGCTAGCAGGCTGCCAGATGCTCATCTGCTCGTCGGATATGCAGCCATCGCGTAGCTTATGAGCCGCTTGGGGGTGTGAGCCGCTTGTACGCGGGGCATCCGTGGCATGTCGAGCGGTGTCAGAGAAGCCTTGCTTTCTGCACACATCGTCAACCGTACGCCCTCCTACACTGGGTAATGGAACATGTCTCAGCCGGTGCCTGGTCGCCCGGGACTTTTCTACGATCGCACTGCTCGACTTTACTTCCAGTACGACCATCATACCGATCAGCTCGTATACAGTAACGGCCTCCGAGTCCCACGGCCAGCCACCGTCCCACGAACTGCCTATTTGCCTCAGACTCTCCAACAGGACTACCAATATCAGTCGCCGCCATCCAGCAGCGATGGATATGTCCCAAACACTGTCACGCCGTACCCAGGACCGGTACCACAGTACGCTCAAGGCTCAGAAACTCCTCGGCCTTCTGGAAGATATCAGACTCAGGCCAGCATAGATGCTGTGACAGCCTCACTACAAGCAGCCTCACTCAACCCTGGCGCGCAGGCGAATGTCTATGAACTGGATGGCGTCCGCGTGGTCTCTGCACAGAATCCCCAAAGCCAAGTCCGCACTATCATTGGCACAGGGCCAGCGGAGAGAATCACGGATCCTGACTTACTTCGTGGTGGAGTCAAGGCCTATCGGCGACTGTACGGTACTGAAGGCGAAAGTGAACCATTGTACTCAAACTTCAGATTGAAGGCCCATGACTTCTTCAGCGTCGGACGAGTCTTCTTTGTCCTCTGGGCTGAACCCGCAGGGGAGTCTCGCACGGCCATTACTACCCAAGAACCCAGCGATAGCACACTCGAAGGCCGCTTCAAAGGCGAACGGGTGTTCTCAAAAGTCCGTCGCTTCGTGGTCGTCCGCACGGGCAAGGATTATTGTAGCGCTTTACCAATCATGACTTACAGCAAGAAAGGCGTCGGCAAGCAAGGAGTTAATAAGTCGGAGCACGCAATCATCTACACAGGACCCCAGCCACCTCAGCCTCTCTCCTCTGAGCTGCCACAGTCTGCTGGAGAGTCACCAATGCGGCAGCATCCAGTTCGAGTGGTTCCGGATGATCGTGAATCGAAACTAGACCCTATGTCTCGCATTGACTTTGGCAAAGTGCATACCGTCCAGCACAACATCAAAGTGAGGCCATTTGGTATGGTTCATCAACAGTCCCTGCAAGCTCTGGTGACACAATTCAACAATGTGTGGCTTGGAAATCCCGGATCCTCAGCGAGCAACACTGGAAGTATAAATGCAGCCCGTAGTGCATCTGGCTCTGGAACTGGGTCATCAGGGAGACGATTGTCCATGGACAGCGAGGCCCGAAGCGGCAAGAAGTCAACAACTCGTCAAAAAGGCAAGCTTCGCGCGATTGACTCCGATGAAGAGGAGGATGAGGAAGAAGAAAGCGAGCCAAGATCAGATGAAGATGCTGAAGAGTCTGACGATGACGGGACTGCATCTAGCTCAGTGCAAGTCGCTCGGACACGACAAGCCTACCGTGGTTTGCGAGCCCAAGGCTACACGCCCGACCAGGCAATTGCATACATGGCCACGAAGCTACGACAAATGAGCCCTTCCCTTACCCACGAAGCAGCTGTGGCTCGACTTCGGGCTCAACTCACCCCGTAAAAAGCTGGGGAGGTGGGTTCGCAGTCGGTCCTACCGGTGTCTCATTTGCGATCAAGTTCATACCGTCTTCCAACATACCAATTCCATACATCTTGCCGCCCAGCCCGGTATCGAGCCAACAGTTGTGACTCTGGAAAGGTTGAGCGAGTTTCTACATCTGTCATGGGAATTACTTTATGCTGGCTCGTCTTTATCAGATGGGCCACGCAATGAGCAACGGCCGATTCGAAAATTCCACACTTTCACTACACTTCTTTGAGACTTTGCTAAGGTAACCTCTTTCAATCCCCAAATCCTGGTAGGGAACATTTCGCCCTGGTGTTATCACATGTCTCGGATGTCTTGCCCCGTTCGGTCCGCTGCAGCCATCGCTCGGTCCGTCCAGATTGCGAAGGAAGCTTGCGGCAACAACTTATCTCCGCGACAGTCATAACGAGCAGTACAGCGGCAGAGAGAGTTGATAGGAGGTCACGCGGACTATCGAGCTTCACGATTCACATCGCTCGTGTGAAGATGCAGCCCAATCGCAACACACCTTTCTGTAAACTGGATGACTCCAGCAGGATGAAGCTGTGCCGCTGAAGGCGCATGGCCGCAGAAAGGCTTTGAAGAGCTTCTTCCAACACTGTGGCATCCAATCAATGTTTGGACTTGGAAGCATGTGGATGCTGGTGGCGATTGGAAGCCTTCTGGTGCCGCGGGACCTTCACGAAGGCAAACGTTTGCCTTCGTAGATCAGGCCCGGATAAGGCTGGGCTCACTATTGGTCAATAGCTCTGCTCGCGGTCAGTTCTTCAGTAGAACAACTCAAGCACTCCCGTAGTGAGCTTTCGTTGGAAACAAAAGGAATGCCCGACTGGAGTTACTACGATATTTGTCTTGTAAAACGCGGTGGAACGTTTATGTACTGTTCAACTTTCCACAGTTCAGTTTTGATGAGGTCATTCACAGACCTTGTCCCGTAAGAGACATCAAAATCGTATAGAGCGGTAGCTCGGAATGCTTTGCGTACCTGGAGTCGAAGGCGAGGACGATTTGCAATGGACGACCGTCGAAGAAAGCGGCAGACAGAACCCCGAACACCCATTGTCTGCAACTCAATTTGCCTCCTGTGAACGCTTGTCTTGCGATGGCCGCAAGGTAGTTACTTCATCGTGCTTGGGCTGGCAAGGATATCGATCGAGCTCTAGCAGCTGGTCGAGAACGGCTTGATAGAGTTGGTTCCATGTTCAAGTCTATCGGGTCCAGAGGTTGTAGGAATGGCGATTCATGTCGTATATCTGGTGAAGAGTGTTCGTTAAAATCTATCCAACTCTCCACTCGCTCTTTGACGCTGTCCTGTTGTGGCTCAGTTTGCATGTAGGCTTCCATGTTAAGTCCCCCCGCTATACATGCCTCTTTAGCTGCGGCAGCGGACTGTATGGCCTGTTCCAATTCTTCAGCAGCTTGGCCAAATGCAGCTTGATACTGCGCTTCGAATATTGACTCGGGAATCTCCAGAGGCTGCTCTTGGTCTGCCAGAAAGTTTCGTTCAATGAGGGCGGCATCGTGATCATGCTTCAATTCTGACAAACGTTCTCTCATAACGTACTCATGACCTGCCTTCTCAAAGAACTCCGCAAGTACTGGATGAACTTGAGGTGATGCAGGCGGTAGCGGTGAGGAGCCATGAATTTGAAGTGGAGTGATCGTATCCTCGAGATCTGACATGCCAGGTAAGTCCAAGCCACGAAGAGCATCCATAAGGCTTGCAATTCCCAGGGCAACAGTTCCCTCATGCTTCTGCATGTCCGCTTCGGTTTCAGAAAGTTCCAGGTCAACGTTATACAACCTCATGGCAGATTTTTCCAGCGCTGCGTGATCATCCAATATCTGCTGGCGGAGATCTTGCAGCTGTGGTGAGCTGAGCAAAACCTCGCGTGGGATTTTCTCCATCAACTTTCTTTGAGAGTCGAGCAGATAGTTTCTTTTGTTGGTGAAGTCGTGCCGCTCCCAGGCTGATCGGTCTCGTAATTTTATAGCCCGAGCGCGAGCCGGTGAGAGCCTCGCTTGTAGAGAATGAAGTTCTAGTAAAGCATCTTTGAGTAGGGCAGCCCGCTCAGTCCCGATCTTCATAGTCTCGTGCAAAGCCTTTGAAGTTTCATCATCCTTTGCAAGAGAGGTTGGTGAGGGTCCATCTGTCGTCGGAGCAACGCTACTTGTTGGCTCATTGATTTCCTCGCGGCGGTCTTCGGTCTTCTTCAATGGAGGTGGCAGTGGATGGGTCAACGGCTTGTCAGAAGGATTCAGTGGGAGTTCTTGGAAACCATCATTGGCGTCCGTATCCGAACTCCAGAACGAGTACATCCATCGGAGCATTTCGACCGAGTGTTTTGGGCCGACGGCTTCCAGGCTGGCATGTTCAGTTGTCAAGTGTGGCCCACTAGATTGCCGTATTTGACGCTAAGGCTACGCAGGCCTAGCTGGTGACTATGTGGTCGGCATGGTGATGACGACGAAGAGAAGAAGGCCAACGCGAGGCACTCAAGTACTCCCCCGGCCCCGCTAAGCGAAAGCAGAGCCGCATCGACCCATTGTCTTCAGCATACCCCCCGCGCTAAATATCAGCCTTGCAGTGGACAAAAGTAGTGACAATCTCGCTAGCGCGTGGTGCGGCAACAGGGAGCGACATACTTTATGCATGCGGGAACTGAGCTTGCTTTTGGCGGCAACAACGTACATTCATTTGTCAAACAAACAGCCGCTATCAATGCGCCAATGCACCTGCGGGCAGCACCACAGAGCCTCATCGGCGCGGGGCAATAAATGGAAGGTCCACAGCTGACTTTGTCAGGGGATGTAACAGGAAACTTCGATGTCGGGACCTCCATCCCAAACGCCTCCATGGCGTCAGGACACGTCCGGTCGATGGTTCTACTACAACTCGGAGAGGGACACCATCGTGTTCTCGACTGGCCAAGAATATCCGAGACCTTCGAACGTTCCCAGGTCTTTCTATCAGACTCCTGCGATCTCCACGCCGCAGGCCAACACACAAGCGCCGCAGCCCAGCGTCAATTACACTCATGATCGTCAACAAGGTGACAATGCTCATCTGCAAGGCCAAGCAAGCCGGCAAAATGACCGCCAAGTCTACTCATCTCGGGATCCTCAAACCCAAGTAGAAACTACTGTGGCTACCGGGAATGGTATCACAACAGATGCATTTTTCCGTCAACATGGAGTCCAGTCAACGCAGGAATTGATAGCGAGTCCAAATGCAGCCGTGGGTGAAACCGAAGAACTGTTCTCGAGCTATCAAGTCCGTCGACGAAGTTTCTTCAGTGTCGGAAGAGTCTTCCACGTTCTCTGGGCTGAACCCGCTGGACCTGGCTCCCGTTCCGGAGTCTCTGGATTTGAAAGACCAGATCCAAATCTTGTGCCCAGCCGATATCGAGGTCATTCGATTTCGTCCAAGACACGCCGATTCGTGGTGATCAGGGAAGGGGCCAACTATTGTACCGCGTTGCCTATCACCACGTACAGTGGGCAGGGGGTCGCAAAACCGGGAGTTAAGAAATCAGAGCATGCAATTATATACACGGGTGCCACCACCCCATCGCCACGTCCGAATGAGATACCAGCAAGAGGTTCCAACGAGAGGCCGATGAGGAATTCCATCCGAGTCATCGCCGATGTGCCAACTGAGGCTTTGGGTCCAATGTCTCGCCTGGACTTCGGCAAGATTTGCACCATCCACCACAACTACAAGGCCAAGCCTTTCGGTCTGGTCCATCCGGCGTCCATAAGGACCTTGGTTGCTCAGTTCAACTATGTCTTCAACTTGCCAGAGTCGGTAGCTGGCAATGTCGTCGCAGAGTCAAGCTCGTCAGCAGCGGCGCAAGCAACGCACACTCAAACGCCTCAAAGTGGACACGTCGGCATGGCCCTGCCTGCTACGCAAGAGGAAATGGTCACGCATGCCACCAATGCGCAGGCAGCCTACCATCGTCTTTGCCAACAAGGTTACAGTCACGAAGATGCTGTGAGCCAATTGGTACAAAGGCTACAGCAGGTAGAAGAGTGCTCTTTGCAGACAGCCCAGGCCACTTTGTACGCGCGACTGGCGTACAGACTGCCTCAAAGGTCATAGTAGAAGCACACTACTGGTTTCCTAGCAGATCATTCATCAACAAACACCGGCAGATACGGCGCTCACATGTAACAACCTTCTAACGACTTATACGAATTTGATCGAGCGGCTTTTGTGGGGTTACGAGTCCCTTCCACGATAACTTTCACCGCCCTTGCGAAGCACGGGGTCGGTACGGCTGAGACGCGGCGGCGTGTTGGGTTATTGAGCTTTTGGGTCTTCTCTTGCACTCGTTGGTGAGAGTATCGCAATCTTCTTGAGTAGCTATTCGTACAAATATGAAAATGCAAATCCGTGATATTTCCCACTTCCAGAATTCAGTCTTAATGAGGTCAAAATAAGCATGAGCCTAGGACTTACTAAAAGGCGGTGCGGCCCTAAGTCTCCACCTCAGCGGGCTCCCGAACTCAATACCCTGTGGCTGTACAGGATATGCTTTCTGGTAAAAGGCCTGAGATTCATTGGAGCTCTGGCACAAAAGCTGGAAGCGTGCAACAATTCAGGGATCCATTTGAATCTCGTGCGTCGGAAAAATGTCGGGCCGGCATCTTCTCTCTGCTCACTTCTCCAAGCTTCTGTTCAGCCCTCATCATTCATGTACTTCATCCTTCCTTTCAATCATTTCAAGTTTCGACAGCGCAGACACAGAGACATCGCTAGTTCCGGATCATTACAATCCTTCAGTTCGGCGTGGACGTGATGGCATGCGCCGGCGGGATGGGCATGGACAAAGGGCCCCAGCACGACGACTCTGACCATTCATTTACCCACCATTCAGATGCCCGAAGCTATACAGTCGCAAGACCTCCACGATGTCGACCTGTGCTCGCAGACTTGTGAAGTATGCATTTCTGGTCGATTGATGAGATTTGTTTCGGGACTTACTCGCTGACTACGAGTCTCGGCTCGCCGTTCCGATGCCATCTCATGATTCGCACAAGGAACTTTCTTCAGTACTGTTCCCACGCGGGTAACCCTAACGCGTTGGCGCGCTCACGCCGTGGGGCTTTTCTGGCGGGAGGCCGCCCTCTCGAAGCGCCCAGCTCCCCGAACTCAGCCACCACCATGCAGCACTGCCCGAGCTGAAAGCTCCCCACACAACATCCACTATTCGCTATCACTACTGTGAAGGCAAAGCGATAATATGAGACTATGTCAACAACCGGTGAGGTTTCCCCTCAAAGCGCGGCTGACTGGACTGCTATGCTGTTGACTACATATTAACCGGTCTCTCCCCCACTAGCTGCAATCTACTCAAAGTGACGATCCGATCACAAGAACAACTTGTATCAATCGATAGAAGACACCATGTCGCGCACAAACTTTCCACGAGTTCCAAGCGACCCTGCGGCCAATTCTCAGCCTCGATCTTCGTATTCGACTGCTTCATCGCTGGCACCTGGACAACACATGTTCTTGGACAAGGCTAAAAACATGTATTTCCACCACGACGAACGCACCGACGAGTATGTGTACCAAGACGGGCGCGGAACGGCTGTGCCAAGGCAAACAACATTCCCACGAACGCCCGCAGTGCCCGGAAGTGAGCCACCGAATAGTCTCACTTACGTCCATCCAGTTGCTCTGAGTCAGACACCTCAGCAAATACCGCAGCAAATGCTGTATAGCGGGTACAGTACCCCATCGACTGCCAGCGGCCAAGTCGATTTGACAAGATTGCCGAGCTCTCAAACGTACGATCGTGCGGGAGTACGCATGGTTGATACGCAGAATCCTCACAACCACGTTCGAACAACATTCGGAGTCGCTCCTACCGATCGCATTACGGATCCAACGCTGTACAAGTCAGGAGTTCGTGCCCATCGAATGCTTTACGGCACGGGGGAGAGCGAGGTTGAGAATCTCTATTCTTACTTTCGCGTGCGGAAACCCAGCTTCTTCTGCGTAGGAAGAGTTTTCTTGATCCTGTGGACTGAGCCTTCTGGGGAGATGGAAAGAACCGTCATCACCGACACCGAAATGGAGCCAAGCGACCGGGCTGTCAGTTTTGGCGCTTTGAAACAGCGAGTATTCTCGAAAGTTCGCCGCTTCGTCGTCATTAGAGAGGGCGATAGGTACTGCAGTGCCCTATCAATCGCAACCTATGGAGGTCAAGGCGTGGGTAAACCGAGTGTTAAGAAGGCAGAACATGCTATCATCCATACTCGCCGGGAAGCACCAAGTCCTCGAACACAAGAGCAGCCACAGCGCTCCGAAGCTGGTATGAGGCCAATACCTATCCGCGTTGTCCCTGATGATTCCGCGGAGGTTCTTAGTCCGATGAGTAGGCTGAACTTCGGTAAAGTCTACACGATTGAGCTTAATATCAAAGTCCGCCCCTTCGGAATAGTGCACAGAGACTCCATGAATGCCCTTCTCACACAGTTCGCAAATGTTTGGACGGCTAGCCCGCCGCCAACGGTTGCAGGGCAATCTCCCCACCTGAGTCAAGACACTCCATCATTCCCCACTATAAAACCTGGGGTATCGCCAACTGTGTCCATTCCGACCTTCAGGGGAGAGCGCTGCGTTTCTTCTGCCGAGCCAGTCGATGAAGAAGGCGAGGAAAGCGAAGACGATGGAACTGATGAGGATGACGTGAGTGGAGATGAGGAATCCAACCATAATTGTCATGAGCATAGCATCCTCGAGATCGATGATGAGCAAGTCGTTGGCAGTGCGGCATGGCGGCAAAGTGCTGAGCAAGCCGAACATGCTATTAAAAGAATGATTGGCATTCCACTCCGCAGTGCAATGACTTCCGACAAGGAATCGGCAGGATCAGACCCACATAGGAACTCGGCAAACAATCGATTTGAATCTCAAGACTGGCCGGGAGATCTGAGCGTAGCAGCGCCATCACACCAGTGGACCGCAAGCAATGCTTATATACCCACAGATTCTGGTTATGCCAGCATGGGTCGAAGAGACGAATCGATGCCCAAGAGTGGTCAACGTACGACAATCGCCGAGCACGACACTCAGACCATTATTTCCAACGATGAGTCAACCATCTTTATGACTGGCAAAGCAAAGTTACGATCCGTCGCGGCCTTCGCGATGGAGATTATTGATCGCCTTTCTGGCAACGTGTGGGTTGATGCGAAGCAGTGTAGAAACATCGAAATCCTGCTACAAGAGGTCCTGAAGCAGTTTTCCACGGCTGTGCGGAGCGAGAGGAGAGGCGAATTGCCGCTGAAAGGAGCAAAGTTTATCTCGCAGCAAAGATGGTACGTATTCAATGATTACTTCCTGGCAAAGCTGACGTCTACTTCATGTAGTCGAATTGCAACCCTTCTGGTTTGCGGCCACGCAAATATCGACGACACCTGCGATGAGCCCGACAGAGCGGCTGGCGCCAGCGAATACTCTTCAGAGGATGTCATGAAGCGTTGGCTGGAGCAAATGGGCTCGAACGGCGATCCAAATTGCATTCCTGTTGCGAAACCATTAGACTCGTTAGAAGGCGATGAGGATGAGGATGTGGACCGGGTGATCGACGAGGCAAGACCATTCCTGATCGGGACTCCAGCCTTTGAAAATCTAGTTGCGGCCGTCACCACCATCCTCGAACCATTCTTTGCCCCGGGTCTAGGCTTCGTCACCTCATGTCTGAAGTCCAAGATCGACCAGTCCGTCTCGCGTGTACGATTTTGCCTCAATTGGAATCCTGGCCGCTTTTTGAGAGACAACTACTCTGATTCGGATTCCATTGATCTTATGGATATACTAGCCATCACTCACGTCAGTGAAGGGAGATACCAGGCTGCTACGTGCGAAGAATACTTAAGACAGACATGGCCGTCTGTGGCAATTACGACAGTTCCATTATTCAGGTCTATTTTCGGTGAGCTTGCTGAGAAAGGAACAGCCATCGCATCAGGTAAGCTTTCTTCGCTTCTATAATACCTCCCTCGAGAGAGTTCTGACAAGAAACAGACAACGGTATTGCTTTCAGTGCAATGTACATCGAAGATGAATTGATCCTAGAAATTGCTGGACCATCGACACAACTTATCAGGATCGGGGAGCAGCTTGCGTGGATTGGTGCAGCATGCAGATCATCCGAGCAGATGTCCGTTCCTCTCTACGTCCGGCCACGTGTCGAACTTCTCGAAAAAAGGAGTGACAGGCCTGTATCCTTTCGGATATGTTACGATGAGACGATACGCTCAGATTTTGTCACTACGCCAAAGACGACTGGTCAATGTTGGCTGAACCTCTTCCGGGGCGTAACTATGGCGGATGGCTTCCCCGTCCAAGTAAGACGTGGAGCACAGCCTGGACTTGAAATCCCCTTTGAAATAATGGCCGATATTGGGGAGATCGATTCCGTTGATATGTTCGAGGGACGCCTGGTGTTGAAGGGGCATTCAAGGATGTTTGTTGCAGTGAAAAGACTGGGCGATTCGATAATTTGGCATTTGATCAAGTTCGACGAAGCAGACGCAAACCCGTATGAAGCAGTATTGGAAATGGGAACCGACGACACGATTGATATGACCTGCATAACAAGCTGCAGGCATTTCCTAGGTTGGACCGAAGATGTCACAGTCAACTTCGGTAAGTGCAATGGAGTCAAGGCCAATCGTAACTACGCTGAACGCTCCGCGACAGGCACAAGAGTTGCGAACTACGACATACTGCCCGCAAACATTGGTCTGAACCCAATTCAACTCTCGATGACCTCGTTCTCAATCTCAGCGAGCAAATATCTAGGAGTCAGTGCCCAATTTACCAGGGGTAGAAAGGAGGCTCTACCAGTCAATGGGTCATCGACTTACAAACTCAAAATGGACGGCCTTCGACGAAAGCGACTGGCAATCTATGATGATCGGAGAAAGCAAGCGTGGCTGTTAGGCGCAGACCGAGTCTTGCTCCATACCTTGCGCTCGCGCATCACAGCCAGACACTCTGAAAGTCAGCACTTTGCGATGCAGGATTTCATCTACGCTTCCGGAGCACCGGATGAAGACGTGTCCTTGATCCTAAAGGATCAGAACTTCGTTGCGCGCACCCTCGATCAAGAGCTGACAACTCCATGCACCGAATTCGAGCGTGTGGACGGCGTGCTAAAGATGAAAGAGACCTGGAAATGCACTACCCACACAATGAAGGACGAAATACTGGAGTTACATGACACCTTTCAAAAGATGATTGCATACCAGGGCAAAATGAATGCCGAGTCCAGAGTAAATGTCACTTGCCCTTCAAAGCCGACATTGCAAGCTTGGTCGTTTGACAACCTTGTACAAGGTATCGACACCCTCATACCTCGTCTTGTGGATCTCCAGCCTCATGCTCAGGCCTGGATGGCTTTTCGAGAAGCGATACTGGCGCCGGTCTTAGTAGGTGGCGGGTTCGGGGCTGTCCTTGCACCAGCGACACCGAAGTCAACTTGTCAAAGTTGGGCAGCGATGCCCCAAGCTTTGGACTGCATGGCAGCGCCCATATATCTACTGAAGGGGGTGTATCAGGATCACGGCAACCAAGCCAAGGGCAACTTTCAGTTGATTGCCGGGTTGAGCTGGCATCAATCGGAGATTCCATTCAAGGACTGTAAATGCGTCAAGAAGGAGATGTCGAGGAAATGCAATAAGCTGCAGGATCTCTTCGATAACTTCACCTGGGGCAAGGCGAAAAGACCACGCTGGGATATTCTCGAAGCCTACCCCAAAGGGGCTTTGATCTTTGGGCGGTCGTCGAAATTGAAGAGAATGCTACCGTCGAGAGACTCGATAGGTGGCAGCAAAGATGTCGGCAGCGATAGCGGGCTCGGGGCCAGTATCAGCAGCTCGAGCGCTTCTCATGAGCGTGCTGTCCCTCTGCAAGCATGAGCTTGCTGATATTGAGCTCTCTTGCTACCTTCGTGGCTCACGGTTCAGCGTCAGATTTTGCGGACTAGGGACACCCCACTCAGGACATTATGAGAGTGTCATTCTTTTGAAGATGTTGTGATAGCGCGGATAGTGCAGCGTTGGATCGAAGTGCAGAGTGATGCAGACAGCCAAGCAGGCATGAGGTCGAAGAGAGTTCGTCGGCTCATGCGGCCCGCCGGACCGAGCTCCGCCGAAGCCAACGTCATCTCCTCCCCGACATCACGACATCAACCAGACTCCGTTCTCGCACCTCATCCGTATTGCGTCCAATCATGGGCTTGTGAGATTGCCCGAATCACGCTGATAGGCATACATTGTGTGATAAGCAATTGAAACTGTGGGAAACCGTCCATCGGTCACGGTAGAGGTTTGCAAAATCTCCTTAATCCAAGCGATTAGATACTCTCAAAACAGGCATCACAATGGCTTCCTCTGACCAAGCCAATGCTGCGTCCTCACCGGGCAAGAAGCAGATTCTACTGAATGCCTTCGACATGGCGAGTATGCTTCCCGCCTCCAACCAGCCTGCGTAGCTGACACTGCAGAGCCATCGGCCACATGTCTCCCGGGCAATGGAAAGACCCAGCGGATCAAAGCACCACCAAGAGGCGCCTGGACTTCTGGATCAGCCTTGCCAAGATTCTCGAGAAAGGTGACATAAACGCCTTGTTCCTGGCCGATACGACAAGCCCCCACGAGACCTACGGCCAAAGTGCCGATGAATGCATTCGCCGTGCTGCACAATGGCCCGTCACCGACCCATCTATCCCCATATCTGCCATGGCCGCAGTGACAAAGAACCTCGCATTTGGTATCACCGCATCCACCTCGTTCGAATACCCTTTCATCCTCGGCAAGCGTTTCTCAACTCTCGATCATTTGACCAATGGCCGAATCGCCTGGAACATTGTCACGTCCTACAAGAAAGGCGCCTTCAAAGCCATCGGGGTAGACTCGCCGATCGAGCACGATGAGCGATATGCTCAGGCCGATGAGTATATGCGCGTGCTGTACAAGCTGTGGAATGGTAGCTGGAGCGACGACGCCATTCTGGCCGATGCCGAGAAGGACGAATACTTTGACCCTACCAAAGTGCGAACTATCAACCATTCTGGAAAGTACTACTCGCTCGAGTCGAAACATATCGTCGATCCTTCGCCGCAAAGAACACCATTCTTGTTTCAAGCCGGTACCTCACCAGCGGGATCGGACTTTGCTGCCACTCACGCAGAAGCAATCTTCGTTCAGGCTCATGCTCCTGAGATTCTCAAGTCAAGGATCGCTGGTATCCGCAAGTTGGCAGCCGACAAGGGTCGAGACCCTCAATCGGTCAAGTTCTTCGCCACATTCACTCCAGTACTAGGCAAGACAGATGAGGAAGCGCAGCAGAAAATGGAAAAGATCAGAAAGAACGCATCGACGATCGGTGGACTGGTGCTCTTCTCAGGTTGGACTGGTATCGACGTGTCGAAGCTTCCACTCGACAAGAACATCACTGAAGAGGACTCCACGGAAGCTGGACGGATTACATCGATGATGAAATCTGTCACTTCGACGCAAGACTTGACCCCCAGAGTTGTCGCAGAAAAGGCTGCAATCGGCGGCATGTCCCCCGTCAGTGTTGGCTCACCCGCCACCGTCGCTGACGAGATGGAGCGCTGGATGAATGAGGCCAATCTCGACGGCTTCAATCTCGCGTACACCACTACGCCGGGCACTTTTGAAGATGTTGTTGAATTGCTGATACCGGAGCTTCGCCGCCGTGGCATTTACCCGAGCAAGCAAGAAGATGGTCTTACTGCTAGAGAGAAGATCTACGGTAAAGGTCAAGCGAGACTGCGAGATGATCACGCGGGCAGTCGATATAACTACGATGTGTATCAAGAAGAGCCGCCATACCAGTCCGCAACCGATGACTCGGTCGCGGGTACCGCACCGCCTGGAAAGTAACTTGTCTGAATGCGAGGATCTGGGTAACTATTCCTTATATCTTGCGCTTGCTTCAAGATGTTGAGTATATCAACCGTCACTCACTCTCTTCAGTGCACGACTCTCATCAAATTGCAAAATATGCAAAGCGAATGATAGTGCATTGAGGCCGACCGATGTTTGGTGCCTTCAGCACTCTCGCGTGCTGAATCCCATGCATTGCGACATGACGCTAACAGCACCAGAAGTGGGTATAGCAGCTCTCGACGCTGCAATCTAAGGAGCTCCAGATGTACGAGCGGTTAAAACTTAAACTTCAAACCTTCTTAACAGCCGTCTAATCGTAGTGTGTTCGCGCCTCTATTCGCACAACGCTTGATATCTATAATATACTCTCTATAAATTCCTTGTCCTAACACCTAGGGATCGTTCTATACGAATATTACTACGAACGGCCTACGATTAGATATAGGAGCCCTAAAAAACCTTATATTACTAGCTTACCTATAAGCTAATATAATAAATAACGTACGAACATACTAGCGAATTAGCCGTAAATAGGCAAGACTATATACTTCTCGATATAAAGAAAGATATATACGAATACTAGTACGAACGACCTACGGATAGGTATAGGAATTACCTTCGCCGTTAATATACCCCCTCTAGTACTACCTCCGCCGTTAAGATATACTATAGCTAACGTCTATATATTACTATTACCGCCGCCGCCGCCGCTACTAGTACCGCTAGTAGTATCGCTAATAGAGTAGGTAAGCGATAGGGCTATTAAGATTAAAGTAAAGAGAGAAGCTTAATTAGATAGGGTACGAACGCTTCTACGAATACTTCTACGAACACTTCTACTTCTTAGAGATAAACTTACTATTCTACCTACGCGTCCTTACCCCCTACGTTCGCGGCTTAGTTATAGAGTCGTTCGTAACCTCCTTCGTAGCCTTCTTAGATATCTTCCTCTTTCTTACGAGTACTCTCGCCGCTGCTACTACCGCCTTATCCGCCTCCGCTATCGCCTCCGCCTCCGCTTCTTTATCGAGTACCTACGCTATTCGCTACTTACTCGTTAAGGTATTCGTAGCTTACGATATATTATTAGCTAGCTCTATACTCTATATAACTAAACTAGACGAGGTATTTATACTAGCGTTCGTACTAGCGTTCGTACTAGCGTTCGTACTAGCGTTTAAGTCTTCCTTAATATCGAATATCTCTAGAGGTTAGTTTAGATCGATAATACGCTCTAGCTATAAGCTAGCCTCTATAGGCCGCTACTTTAGCGGTAAGATAGTCGACGGCTCTTACTTAATAATCGTAGGGGAACTCGCGAGGTCGTTCGTATCGTCGTTCGTATCGTCGTTCGTTATAAAGAGATTATTATTACTTAGCGTAGGCTACTTCCTCGTTACTACTAGTATTACTATTAATAATACTATTATATACTTCCTCTCGTTAGTCCTAGAGTTAGCCTTTATCTAAAAGATAGTAATTACGAACTAGTACCGAGAAGCTATAAGGATAGCTTTACTCTAATAAAGTTAGTCTAAGGGATACCTTAGGCGATAAGCCCGCGAAGCGCTAGCTTAGCGCCTATAGTACTTTTTATACTATACTTTAGATACTCTTCCTTCCTTAGTTATTAGTCTAAGTCGTATCCGAGGGATACCTTTACCTACTATCGTTTCTATAGCTATTCGCTTTCGTTACGTAACCTAGCCTACGTATCTAGGTAAAGCCTAATATTCTAATAACTCTATATCCGTTCGGATCTAGCTATATAGCGTAACGATAGCTATAAGACGGTAGAGAGGCGGTAATACGCCTACTCTAAACTCTAGCCCTAACCTAGACAAGTAACTCTAAGATATTAAAGAATAGCTAGAGCTTAACTAACCCTAAGATAAACCGCCGCTAGTACTACTACTTACCGCTAACGATATCTAGGCTATTATCGAAACTATACTCGCCTAGGGCTAAGTAGCCGTAGGTACTAAACGCCTACGAGCGCCGTCTAATAGCGACGACGAACTATAGTCTTTAAGCTAGTAGGCTAATACGATAGGCTATACCCTACTAATCCTAACTACCTACGACCCTCTTAAAGATAGCGAAGATAAGGATATACGATAGGTTCTCCCTATAGAGACGAGGATATAACTTATTACGCTCGAGAGGAACCTACGCCCTAGCGTACTAAAGGATTTTAGCGGGGGTAATATCGCTACTACGAAAGAGTTTATTAGATCGTATAATACGGTCTTCGCTATATAACCTTATATCTACTACTTCTTACGAGAGCGATACGCCTATACTATCTCGTATCTTAAGGGACGAGTAGCTACTAATTAGGACTCCTTCGTATTAACGGAGAGACAAGAGCGATAACGCTAGTCTATCCTACGTACCTAGCTTATAGATTAAGTTAAGGACCCTATTAATCGATCGACGGATTTCGCGGTCTAGCTCTTTATATATAAGTAAGGTATTAGCTAGCGAGTCGCTAACTTCGCTATATATCTAGAGAATCTAGAACGAGAAGTTAATATAGAACCGTTTACGGAGAAATAGTAGTTATACCTACTTATCGCTAGTATTACCTAGGCTTTACGAATAGAACTCCTTCGCTAGGGATCTCTCCTACTTAAGAGGATAGAACTCCTCCTACTCCTCTCTTGTCTTAAAGGAATACTCTACTAATCTTCGTAAGATAGGGATAAAGATAAGGATAAGAAGCCGAACCCTAAGGGTAACGCGAGCGGTTTAGGGAATAGACCTCCTCGCTACTAAGGTAATAATCGTCTATAGTTTACTCTATAACTAAATAGTAGACCCTAGCGAGGAGCTAGCGCTTCGAACGCGAACTATATACCTATTAGGAACTAGAATTAGGATAATACCTACTTTAACTACGGTAAACTAGGCTACTAGGCTAAAGATTACTACTAACCGAAAAAAGACTAGTCCTAGTTACTACTACCTCTACGTACCTAGGACTAGAAGAACTAAAGGAGGAAGCTAGTAAGCCGCTAGTTTTACGCCGCGTTTACGCCGACGTCGAGCTTAGTTAGGACGACGCTACTCCTTCTATTAAGGCTTCTAGACTTATAGACTCGGGAGCTAACTATAACTTTATATCGTAGAAGTTAGTACTATCGTACCGCCTTTATATTAATAGGTACTCGATCGTAAGGGCGCGGACTATTTTTAACTAGGAATATCGATCCCTAGGAATATACCGCCTTAATATTAGAACCTCTAATAGCACTAATTAGAAGCTAGAGAGTTACTAGCGTTTCGAAGCCGTTAAGATAGATAAACCTTCTATCCTTCTAGGCCGCCTATAGTTATTCTAATATAACCCTATTATCGATTAGAGGAACGCGACCTTCCGGTTCCTCGACGGCGGTTAGAAAGCGGTTATTATAGACCCCGAGGATTTCGTAGTCGAGATCGAAGGCGAGCTATATATATACGCTATCGTCCTAAACTAGCGTAACGTAGACGACGACGACGGACCGCTAGATATACGACTAGTCCCCGCTTAGGCTAAAGACTATATAGATATCTTTAACTATAAGAAGGCTACCTTAGTACTAGCTAGTATACCTTACGATTATACTATTAAGGTATAAGATAGTAAGTCGCCGCTATACGGACTAATTTACCCCTTAAGTTTAGAATAGCTTAAAGTTCTTCGAGTATATATACTCGAGAACGTAAAGCTAGGTAGACTCTAGCCTTCTACTAGCCTAGTAGGCGCCCCTATCCTATTCGTACCTAAAAAGGATAGCGGCCTATAACTCTACGTTAACTATCGCGGTTTAAACGCGATTACTACTAAGAATAGGTACCCCCTTCCCTTAATTTCTAAACTACTTAATAGGTTATAGGGTACTAAGTACTTTACGAAGATTAACCTTCGTAATGCTTATTATCGTATTCGAATTCGCCTAGGCGATAAGTAGAAGATAGCTTTCTACTATCGATACGGCTACTTTAAGTACGTTATTATACCCTTTAGCTTAGCTAACGCGCTAGCTACCTTTTAGGCGTATATAAACTAGTACCTTACTAGATTAGTAGATAACTTCTATATTATCTACCTTAATAATATTCTTATCTATAGCTTAACGCTAGAGGAATACTAGCGATATATTAGGGAGGTCTTAGCTAGGCTTCGTAAGTATAGCTTATATACTAAACCTTCGAAATATACTTTCGAGGTCTAGAAGATCGACTTTCTAGGATACGTCGTAACGCTAGAGGGAATCTCGATAGAACCTAAGCGTATTACAAGTATCCTCGAATAGCCTACTCTAATAAACCTTTAAGAGCTATAAGTTTTCCTAGGCTTTACGAACTTCTACTACTAGTTTATCGAGGGCTATACGTAAGTAGTAGGCCCTATAATAGACCTCCTCGCTACTTCGAAGAAAGGAGTAACTTACTTCCCTATAGGTAAAGAAGCTCTCGAGGCGTTTTAGGCGCTTAAAACCCACTTTACGATAGCGCCTATCCTAGCCTACTTCTCGAAGGATATAGATACAAGGATCGAGACTAACGCCTCTACCTTCGCTATCTTAGGTATTCTAGTATAGCTCGTATCGACGGATAAACGCTAGCTAAACGATAAGTACTAGTATCCGATTATATACTACTCCCGTAAGATAAAGGGAGCTAAGTTAAGGTATTATACCTATAATTAAGAGCTTCTCGCTATCGTTAAGAGCGTAAGATACTAGCGTTAATACGTCTTGTCTTATAAGGACGTTATTCCTATAATTACGGATTACGATAACCTTAAGTACTTCCGTACTACGAAGACGCTATCTTCTCGCTAGGCTAGATATAGCGAAGAGCTCGCGTAGTACGATATTTAGATTATCTACTACTAAGGGAAGAAGAACCCTACGGATAGACTCTCGTAACGCCTCGACTATAAGCTAGAGGATCGCGTAGAAGTAACTATAACGATATTACTAATCCTATAAAGTATAATCTATAAAGAACGGGACGTTAGCGTAAACCCAACGGTTACCTAGGGTTAAGCCTAGTCTCTAGATTCTCTTTTACGTACTACTAGTAGTAAGGAAGGGCCGTAAGTAGTCCGAGCGTTTAACGAGTATAAAACTCGGAACGTTAACGTAAACTTAGCGATTACCTAGAGTTAAGCGTAGTCTCTAGATTCTCCTTTACGTACCGCTAGTAGTAAGGAAAGACTATAGGAGGTCTAAGCGCTTAACGAGTATAAAACTCTCGCTTAGTAGCTAAAGTTTTCTAATCGATAGGCGTATACCGCTAGAATAAATAAGTACCTCTTAGTACGCTAGGGGGTAGCTTAGATAGACGGCGAGCCGCTAGAGGAGCGAACGATAAACGACGGACGGTTATTAGGCTCGATTATAGCCTTATAGGAAGAGACTAGGTTAGGCTCTACTACGGCACCCCTAATTCTAGGCGATTAGCGTTATAACGGTAATACGCTAGGGTTACGAAGTAACGCCTACGGGAGTATAAAAGCTTCTAGTACTAAGGGATTAATATCTACTATACTAACTCGAAAAGACGGGAAGGCGCTATCGACCCGCGCTAGTTACGCTAGGTATACTTCGAGAAGGAGAGTAATAGAGTACGTAAAGGGAGAAAGCTATTACTCGGATATACCGTTAACGTTATTAACGCTAATTAAAGAGGCCTAATAGAGGGACGCCTTCGCTCTTAAGAAGTTAAGATAGCTTAACGCTAGGGAAGAGTAGACAGAGTCGGCTAGCGTATCGCTAGCGTAGAGCCTAAGCCGCGATAGCGTACTTCTCGCTAATAGCCTCGTATTTATCCCTAAGGATCTAGCTCTAAAGGCTAAGATTATAGAACGTAACTATAATAATCTAAGCGTAGGTTACTTTAGAGAAGCTAAGTTAGAGAAGGCTTTACGCCGTAAGTACTACTAGCGAGACCTTACTAAAGATATCTAGACGTATATCGAGCGTTACGACGTCTACTAGCGTAATAAGTACAAGACGTATAAGCTATATAGCGAGTTAAGCTTATTATAAATACCCGAGCCTAACGAGATACTATCTTACTAGAGTATAGACTTTATCGTAGGCTTGCCGCTAGCGTAAAGCTAGAGAGGAGTCGTTAATACGATCCTTATTATTATCGATAGGCTATCTAAGCTATCTATCTTTATACTAGTAGATTCTACTATTACGGCTACTAAGCTTACCGACGTTATTAAGAAGGAGTTAATTACGCGATTTAGTTTACTAGTATTAATCGTTTCCGATCGAGGTAGCCTATTTACTAGTTCCTTTTAGTCTTTACTACTATAGAGATAGAAGGTAAAACGCTAGCTTTCTACCGCCTTCTACTCGTAGACCAATAGTTAGACGGAACGAACGAATTAAACGCTAGAAACCTATCTACGGTACTTTATTAACTACTACTAAGACGACTAGGCCTATTAGCTAATATAGGCTAAGTTCGCGTAGAATAACGCCTAGTACGCTTCGCTAAAGTTAACCCCGTTTTACGCCGTATATACGAAGTATATACGAGCGCCTAGTAACGAGAATATTACTACGAGAGAGGGAGATAAACCTCTACCCCCTATAGTTAAGGAACGAGCTAAATAGCTAGTAAAGGTCTAAGAGGAGCTACGAGAAAACCTAGTTTATACTAGCGAGTACTAAGCGAAGTACTATAATAAGAAGTACAAACCCCGCTCGTTTAAAGCTAGCGATAAGGTAATATTAAGCTCGCGAAATCTCTACTCCTTACGGCCGAAGAAGAAGTTTAGCGCTAAATTCGTTAGACCTTTCGAAGTACTAGAACGAGTTAGCCTTTAAGTATACCGCTTAAAGCTACTAATAAGCCTACGAGCTATCTACCCTATATTCTATATATCGCTACTTAAACTATATTACGAAGGCGACGGTATATAGCCGCCGCTAGAGGAGATTAATAGCGCCGAAGAATATTAAGTCGAAGAGATACTTAAGAAAGGCTAGAAGAAAGGAAAGGCTTATTAGCTTATTAAATAGAAGGGCTACGGCTATAAGGAAAATACCTAGGAGCTAGCGGAAAACCTACGTAACGCTAGCGAGGCGCTAGAAACCTTCCTTAAGAAAAACCTAACTCTTAACACTTTAAAGAAAAGGAGAGATAGTAAGACTAAAAATAGTAAAGATTTAGGACTACCTAAAAAACGGCTACGCGTAAAGCTAGCGTAACGCTATCGCTAATATAGAGGGCCGAAGCCTAGATATAGAAGAACGCCTAAGAACTAATTATTATCTTAACCCTTAGCTATCTCCTCGTTAGAATCGCTCTTCTAACTATCCCTAGCGGAACCCTTACGAATCGCCGTCTCTACGGCTATAACTACCTAATTAATATTTATTATCTCGACCTTTAGCGCGTTTAAGGCGCGAACGATCTCCCTACTCTACTACTTAATCGTATCCTCGATACGAACTAACGAACTACTACTACTAGCCGCTAGCGTAAAGATAGCGTTACCCTAGCTTCCCTTCTTCTTAGGCGTAGCCTAAGTACTCTAACCCTCGCTATCCTTATATATATACCCCTAGAACTTGTTACGTACTACGAATATCTACTTAGCTAACTCTTTAGCCTCCTCTTTATCGACGCTACTATCTATAGGGAACACTACTAACTCGAAGTCTTTACGCGTACTAACTAAAGCGCGGACGAGCTAAGTAGTATACTCGTCGGGATAGAACTAGAAGGAGGTTAGCGAGCGTAAAGCTAGGGGAACGATAGAGAGATATACTAGCTTATACGCCTTATTAGTAAGCGAGTAGAGGAAGTACTTAACGTAGCTAGGCTTCTTCTTAGTATACTTTAGTAGGGTAAAGTTAGCGTAACTATCGTAGTACGCCTAGTAGGCGAACTAGATCTAGCGGGTAAGGTAGAAGAGGTATATAGTAACGTCCTACTCGATAGTATTCTTAGCGAGGCTATGGATTCTCGTCTTCGATAAGCTAGCGTAGTTAGCGGCGTCTAGCTTAGGTTTCTCGTCGGGGACAGCTAGGTAACCCTTCTTCGTAAAGCCGTTAGGCGCGTAGGCGTCGTAGTAGTCGGGGTATAGCTCGTTATCTTAGTTCTTAATAAAGGCCGCTATAACCTTAGAGGCGCGAGTAGAGGAACGCTTAGGGGTCGCTAGCTTATCGCGAGGGGCCGAGGCGAAGGCGCTACTATTACTAACTATAATAGGTTAACTAAGGCTAGGAAAGGTAGAAGTAGAGGAGGTAGGCGTATCGGTAGTATTACCCTAGAGGGTAGCTAGCGTAATAGTAGTACTATTAAGGCTAGGGCCTTTAGGAGTCTCGTTAGACATAATAATATTAATAGGCGTAAAGCTAGCAATATTAATAGTATTATGTAGTAAGGCTTAAAGCTAGCGAGTAGAAGAGGAGAAGAGCGGAGCGAGGAGAGAAGATAGCGAGGCGTAGAGGGCGAGCGGTTATTAAGAGCTTAAAGGAAGAAGATTCTTCTAGCTAGTAGAAGTTCTCTTATACCCTCGCAGCCTATATATAAACGCTAGCTTATTACGCGCTTTACTATCTTTATAGGTAGTAAAGGGAAAGTAGGTAAGATTTATTTATATTCTATAAAGGGTCTACGAGCTTCGCTAGCTTACCGCCGCGAAACCGCTATATCTAATACTAGATTTTATATCTAAGTAAATAGATAAATCCTTACCTAACTCCGTATTTAATCCCTATAGGGGTTCGTAGGTTATTAGTAGCGGACAGCTAGCGCTATAGATATCTATATAACGATAGGGTTATCGTCTAGGGAGGAGGAGGCAATTATAAGGATAGCTTTACTCTAATAAAGTTAGTCTAAGGGATACCTTAGGTAATAAGCCCGTAGAGCGCTAGCTTAGCGCCTATAGTACTTTTTATACTATACTTTAGATACTCTTCCTTCCTTAGTTATTAGTCTAAGTCGTATCCGAGGGATACCTTTGCCTACTATCGTTTCTATAGCTATTCGCTTTCGTTACGTAACCTAGCCTACGTATTTAGATAAAGCCTAATAGAAGCCTACCCCTTTATCGTAACCTTATTAAAGGGAATAAGCTTATCGGCTAATAAGGGTTCGTTAGTAGCCTTTAGACTAATAAGGATCGGATCGTACTATTTAGTCTTATATATATTATCGGAGTATCTAGTAATTAATATATAATCGTAGTAGTCTAGAGTAGTAGTCCTTAAATTAAACGTCGATAGGCGCTCGATTAGGAAATTTAGAAGACTTATATTATAGTCCTTAAACTTCTACTTAGGCTAACCGTCTAACGTAGGTAGTATAAGGACCTACGGCGCTTAATACTCTCGATACCTATTACGCTCTACCTTTATATATTAGCTATAGACCCTTATCTCGTATTAGACCGCGAGGGTAGTAGGGGTACTAATAACCTTCTTACTTCTTAGTAAATTCGTAGACTTTATAGCTAGTAGTTAGCGTAACGACGAGAGGCGTCTAGCTCCTATAGAATAGCTTCTATAGATAGGCCTCTAGCGATAGATCTCTACCTTATTTATAATCGAAGAGAAGTCGTTTAGGTCGTCGTTCGTAGTATCGTTCGTAGACTAATCTAGCCTAGCCGAGGGATTAAATAGCGTAAATTCTCGTAGGCTACTAGCGTTCGTAGTAGTAGTAGTAGGGGTAGTAGCGTTCGTAGTAGCGTTCGTAGTAGCGTTTAGTTATCTATTTCGCGACGGTATAGCCGAAGACTTACGTATAAAGGGTTACTAAGGACCGTTAGAGTTACGGCCGCTATACTAGCTATAGAATATATACGAGGTAAGTATTATAGTATAATTAATCCCCGTCTTCGAGTAGTACTCTAACTAGGTACTATTAGATATATTAATAATAGCGTATTCGTAGCGTACTCGTATAGTTATTCGTATACTTAGAATCTCGCTATATAGTAGGAATAGATACTACTACCCGTATAGACGGGCGTCTCCTACCTCTAGAGTCTATAAAGCTAATAGAGCTAGGCCTATAGTATTTTCTTTATCCCGTATAAAGGCCGCTCTAATTAGTAGGGTAGTATTCGTCTAGCGTTCGCGCTAGCGTTCGAAACTAGTATACTTTAATAGACTATAGTAGCTACTATCTTAGTTTACGATATACGATAGAGATACCGACGAAACCCGACTAACTAGGGCTATAGTACTACTCGTAGCTTATTCGTAGTATCGTTCGTATTAATATTAGTATAGTAGGGAAGAGATAGCCGTAACCCCTAAAATCGACTATACTCGAATAACGCCGCGAATAAGCCGCGAATAACCCGTAGCTATTTACGTCGAATACTAAGGTACCTCTATACTATCCTTCGTTAGTCGTCGTTAACTACCTACTACTATCTACTACCTACTACTATCTACTACCTACTACCTACCGCCTACTCTATTCGTCGCTACGTTCGCCGCTCTATTCGCTCGTAATATTAGGCTAGACTAGACGTCTACCTTCGCTACTAGATAAATACCGCGGTATTATCGAGATCCTCGTATATAGCGGAACTATATAGGCTAATATACTTTATATACTCGCTAACGGCTATAGACTTACTATTAGTAAAAGTACTCTCCGCCGTCGTATTAAGGACTAGGGCCTACTATAGCGGATAGTACGACTACCTATAAAGGATATAATCCTTCTACGCTAACGGGTTACCTATACCTTCTACTTCCTCCGCCTTATAGATAACGAGACTACTACTATACTAAACCTAGATAGGTATAATATTAGTCCTCGTCGTATTACTATTATTTAGAAGGTTATAGGCCTTCGTAAGAGGGTAGAGGTAAATAAAAGAGAGTAGGCTAAGTAATATATCCTTAAGGTATTACGAGAGGAGCTAGATAGTAGCTATATAACGTATTATAGCCGTAGGATACTATATATTAATATACGGAAGTAGTTTAATTTCTATAGTCGTAATCGGCTATACGAGGTCCTTATAGAGTTAAATAAAGATATAGTTAATATAAGGGTATTACGCTAGTAGTAATATTACTTCCCTAGGGGGAAACGAGTAAATAGGCTAGGGTATACCTATTCTATAGACGCCTACTACAAAATAGAGTATTAGGGGTTCTAGGTATATACCTATATCGACGTCTTTTTAAGGTTTATTATATAGGTGTACGTTAGGGTATTAGGCCGCTCTTAGATATCCGTTTAGGCCTAATATACGGAAACTACTACTATTAGTAGAGTAATATAAGTACGATTAATACTACGAACAAGCTACGAATAACTACTAACCGACTCTTAAAGCCTATATATCGTTTAGACTAACCGTAGTAAAGAGACTCGCTATATAGTAGATACCTACTTAATATTACGTAGGTAGCTCTATACTAGCCTAGAGGTATACTAATTATAAATAGCTATACGAACGTACCGCTAATAGACTCTTAAAGCTACTAACCTAGGATAACTACTTTTGTTATAGTACGAGTAAGATAAATTAATATATCGAGAGCTAGTAGAAGTAGTTATTTACTTATACTAGTAGCTAGCGCGAGTATTTTAAGGAGCTTAGTAACTACGGAGATTATATAAAGGGAAGGTTTATACTATCCTATATCTACGAACGACTATACGAATATACCGCTAATATATACTAGGAAGAGTAATCGAATTACTATAGTCTTTATCTATATACTAATCTTAAGGAAGGAGATTACTAACTTTATAGAAACGTAGAACGCCTATCGTATCCGTAAGTAGAAGAATAGGCCTTATACTATCGGTAGTATTCCTTTTATACTTTATTACTACCTAGAGACCGTTAGCTTCTAGAAGAGGGGAATTACTTACCCGCCTAAGCTTATTACACCTATACGGCGTAACTACGAGGACTTCGATCTTAAGGAATACCTACTAGAAGAGACTCTTACTTAGTACTATTAAGCCTATTTACCCTAGATCTAGCGCTTAATTAACGTAGAAACGGACCCTAGTATACCTATACCTAGCTCTATACTAGATACGAATAACGAGAGAGTCTACCTATAGGTCTATCGTAAGCTACGTAATACGATTAGAGCTTACTTCCTTATATACGGTAAGGATAGCCTCTAAGAGACTAAGAAGCTATTAGTAACTTAAAACTAGCGGCCGAATCTAGTTAACGAATAACTACGCGAACGGGCTAGTAAGCCTCTATTTAAAGAATAATTAGGGGTATAATTATAGCGAGTCTATTCGTTATATATTCGTAGTACTATTCGGACTCTAACTTTATTAGGCCGCTTTCTACTTCTACCGCTCGATCTACTTCTTAGTACTCTACCTAAGCTAGAAGATACTACTCGTAGTATATTCGCCGTACTATTCGTACTTACTACTACTATTACTAGCTATACTATAGATAATCTTGCCGCCTAGTTAAAGGCTAGGGAAGCCGAGCTTAATTATTAACTTTATAGTAGAATATTATAATATTATATAGATAGAATATAATAATACTTAAGGAGCTCCGTAAGATAGTATATACGAGCAATATTATCTACTTTTTATAAAAATTAGTTAATATTTAACCTTACTATCGCCGTCGAGGGGAAATTTTAATCCTAGAGCTTTATAAGCTTTAACGTTAATAAGCTACTTAGACGTTACTTTATCTTTAGCTACTATATTATTCGCTACTCTATTCGCTATTATTCGCTACCTTGTTCGGATCTAATTGTCGTTACTATTATCGAATCTAATTATCGTTACTATTATCGCTTTATTTAATCCTTTACTCGCTACTATTAGATACTATTATTAGAAGCCTATTATCGCCCGCGCGCCTATATCTTCGCCCTCTTCCTTCTAAAACTTCTTCTTCCTTAAACTATCTAATAAGCTATTCCTCCTCTCTATAGCTACTACCGCTACCCTCTAATTCTACCGTCTATAGACTACTAGTTAGTTCTATTCGGTTAGTTAAGCTTAATAGTAAGACTAGTATAACGACTATAATAGTAACGACCCCTAAGCCCGTAAGAACGCCTCTTAGTAGCTACGTAAGTATAACTACGCTAGAAGGGCGATAGAGACTAATAAGGGTATTATTTATACTATAGCCTATTACTAGTAAGTTTACCCTATTCGCGGCCGTATTTATAGGCTATTCGCTAACAAAATCTAGGTATATAAGGCTAGGAACCCTTAGTAATATATACGCTATTAAGGCTAGTACTAACGAGGTATATACCTTCTACTATATTAAAGGCAAGTTAGCGTATACTCGTCTCGAGTACCTACTACTACTACTACTACCTCTACCGCTAGTAATTCCTAACGAATAACGAGTTACTAACCTCGAGAAGAAGGTAGATAAGCTATAGGCGAAGTTAGCCGTAGTAGAGAGTAAGTATAAGGTATTAGAGAGCAAGTTAAGTAAGGTAGATAGTAATTTAAGGAAGTAGATTAGCGCTTTTAATACTATAAAGAAGAAAGTAAAGCGTTAGATAGGCTTAAAGTAGAATAAGGAGGCTAACGAGATAGATACTACTAATTAAGAGGCTATTCGGAGGCTGTTCGTAGTGTCGTTCGCAGATAATCAATCAATGAAGTGATTAAGAGGCGTCTAAGTTTGAGTTTTGACCGGTGGTAGATCCGGAGCTCCGTCCAATCAGAAGCCGCTTTCTCCTCAAACGCCGAGAATACGAAGCTCATCAGAACTTCTTCGCCTCGCCTTGTGCCAATTCTTGATCGTTGAGATGGGTTTTGCGATGATACCATCTTGCAGTGAGCGCACCTCACATCCGCCAATGGATCACAGTCTGCAATATGTAAGCGTTTTGCTGTTCATGCTCTACTCTCGCTGGGCGCTTCGAGCAACCTGAGCCGACAATGACTGTCGAACTTCTTTCTCAAGCCACTGGCTATGGTGTTATCATTGGACTTTCGATATTGTTCTGCCTCATCATTCTTGCTGCAGTTCGGATACAGAAATGGTATCTCTCAGAGGACTCTGATGCATCGGAGATGGTAGGTCCGGCGGTTCCCAGGAACAAAAACCTCTGACAGTTGGATCTAACATCCGGTAGTTCATGGTCGCCAATCGCTCAGTCGGCACTGGATTGACATGCTCTGCCGTCTTTTCCAGCTGGATGTGGATCAACGAGAGCGTCTTCTCGGCCGCATACACATACAAATGGGGAGTCGCCCTGCCTGTCTGGTGGGCCAGTGGCCTTTCATTCCAAATCGCTTTGATGGCCGTTCTGGGAATCGTTGCAAAGCTTCGAGTGCCCTATGCACACACGTCACTGGAGTTCATGAGGAGAAGATACGGTGGCCTTGTCCACCTGATCTTCATCGTAATAAACCTGATCAACAACATCTTCGGCTGCGGTGGCATGATTCTTGCTGGTGCTCAACTAGTGACGGGAATGACTGGTATGCATGTTGTCGCTGCGACGATCTTGATTCCTGCAGGAGGTAAGTGACTCCAAGATATTTGTGATGCTGCAGTGCTAAGTTCTCAATTAGTTGTTTTGTACACGGCCGTCGGCGGGATCAAGGCAACATTCATTACCGACTTCTTTCACACGACTATTGCACTGGTCTTGTTGATCTATTTCGCGATTGCAGTGATTAGCAATGAGCACATTGGCGGGCCTGCTGGCCTATACGAAAAGGTGATGGCAGCAGATGATTACATCGAAGGCAACTATGCTGGCTCCCTACTATCATTCAAATCGGAACATGGTACGTGCTTCATCAATGATGTTTGACTTTGACGCATTATGACTGATGTCGTGGAAAGCTATTCTGTTCGGTTTGGTGCTCAAGCTTGGCAACCTTGCGCTCGTTCTCATGGACACTGCGTTTTGGCAGAAGTCGTTCGCCGCCGAGGTCAATGCCACAGTCCCTGGTGAGATCATCGCGACACCACAGATTATGGAACTGACTGACCGTATTGACTAGGCTACGATCTTGCCTCAATCGCCATCATCGCCATCCCCTGGTGTACAGGCACTATCATTGGCCTCTCTGCCCGAGCCATCGAGAAGACCCCGGTCTGGTGCCTCTACCCGGAGAAGATGACTCTGACTCAAGTCAACTCTGGTATGGTCATGCCGTTTGTTCTCAAATCCCTCCTCGGCACAGGTGCCACGGGCGGACTCCTCGTGCTTATCTTCATGGCCATCACGAGCACAGTCTCTTCATCGATGATCGCCGTCAGCAGCATCATCTCCCTGGACCTCTTCAGAACATACATCAACCCCAAAGCATCCGACCGTCGCACAATGCAGGTCAGCCACATCGGTGTTGTCTTCCATGGCTGCTTCATGGCCGGATTCGCAATCATGCTTCAATATGCTGGTGCTACGAACAATTGGTCGACTTACTTTCGGCCCATCGTTGCAACTCCTGGAATCTTCCCCATGATACTCGCATTACTGTGGTCTAGGCAAACCAAGTTGGCCGCCATCTTGTCACCGATACTTGGCATGGCTTGTGGTCTAGCTGTCTGGCTGTCGCTCTCATGGTACTGGGGCGGTGCGATCAACATCACTACCACACAACAGCAGCTGCCCGGTCTCTATGGTGCTGTCACATCCTTCTTCTCGCCGTTGCTATTCTCCGTCATCATTTCGCTAATATGGCCCGGCCGCTTCGACTGGCGCGAGTTCCTCAAGATCGACCTTATTGAAGACAAGAGCCCAGCCAGCAGCAACAATGTCAGCACGACTGCCATAAACACTCTTGTCGCCAAATCGGATGAGAAGACCCGACCGGCCGAACCTCCCGCTACAGAGAGCCCGATCGAGGTCACAAATAATTCTCGAATAGATCTGGACGCCGTTGTACACCCATTCGACGAACAAACTCTTCGACACATCAAGTGGTGGGGCAAGTTCGCAGCAACATACTTCGTCATTAACGTCCTTGTCACAATCGTGTTGTGGCCTATGCCGCTCTACCGGGACTGGATCTTTACGAAGCCCTTCTTCGAAGGCTGGGTTACGATGGCGTTGATCTGGCAATGGCTGACCCTCTTCACCGTGGTCGTATATCCAGTCTATGACGGACGACATGCGATTGCAAGGGTAGTGAGAGGAGTTCTTGCCGATCGTCTTTGGCAACGGAGGTAGACGAAAGAGCAAAGTCCGCTATAGATGGGCTATGAATGAGGAGAGTTGCGACGGAAACCTCCTTCAGTCCAGATCACTCAATCTCGATCTTGATCTTCGAAACGCCTCGATCGACACAGCTCAGAATACAACTATCCTTATCCTCGGTCGCCGTAGCAGTGCCTTTCCGAATTACATCTCCGGAGCAAAGGCTCACTTTGCACGTCCCGCAGGTCCCAGCTTCGCAGGACGACATCACGTCGAAGCCAGCGTCCTTCAGAACATGGAGTAAAGACATATCAGACGGCACCGTTAACGTCTCAAATCTTCCATCATCTTCGACTTCGACCTCGAATGGATCGCCAAGCTTGCCCTGATTCGTGTCACCGAAACTCTCGAAGTGCAGCAGATGCTCAGGGTATTGCAATTCGATGGCCCGCACTGCGCAGGCAGCCATCAAACTCGCCGGACCGCAAACAAATAGTCTTGTGTGGAAGCACGCGTCTTCACTAACTGGTGGAATGATATCTTCCACCTTCAAGCGCTCGCTTCGTGTCTTCGCGTACAATGTGGTTTGCTTCGCGGGCAGCTCACAGGAGAACGCCGCATCTTCCGGACTGCGAACGGCATAGTGGACTTCAAAGGGGGTGTCGCTTGCCTTCCAGGCTCTGATGCTCGGTAAGAATGCCGTGACCCCAATACCTCCGATGATGACCAGATTGTGCCGGATATCTTCTTGCTTGCAAAGTGCTTCTTGCTCTTCATCTTTCGGATTAGAGCCAGGAGCCATCTGGATCTCGTCACCGACTTGCAACTCCTGATGCAAGTATCTTGATCCTCCTCTTGAGTTGTCGTCCAAAGCAACGCCTAGGCTGAACCTATACAGATCTCCCGAAACGATCGAATATGATCGTGAGAATTCGAAATTGGCCCCGAACTTGATCTGTGCGAAAGCGCATGGACGGAATTCCGGATGTCCGATGGTCGTACAAGTCTTCAGTTCGAAAGTGAATCGTTTCACTCTTTTGGTATCTTGGCTCACGTCGATCAACTTGTACGTCCTTGACGCTGTCGAAAGCCTCTTCATGGCCAGATCATGATGGTATGACGAGAGTGTGTCAAGATTGCACAACTCTTCCAACAACTCAGTCTTCACCGTCTTGGCGTGGACTACTCGATGAACGTTCTTGATCGACCACCGAGGATTCGGCCTCTCCAGCAACTTCATCTCGTCACCCGCACGAATCTTTCCAGTCTTGAGCACCCGGAACTGCCATCCTACTCGACCGTTTCGAAGGACAGTCTTGAGCATTTTTGAATTTTCGAACCGCATGTTGAGCTTGTAACACGGCATACGCGGCTCAGTGACTTGCAGAATGACTGTCTCCTTGTCATCTCGACCGATCGAGAACTTGTCGCCAACGCATATGTTCTCTTCATTCAGACGCTCGGCTGTGAGGTTCTCACCGAAGGCGCCAACTTGAAAGAGGTCGGCCCTGTCAGACTGTTCTTTCCGCCAGGTTGGGTAGTGTTGTGCAGAGTACTGATGGACTGCCCGTTGAGTTCCTCCATGTACAGGCGTGATGTGCTCATCATCTACCAGTCCTACTGGTGTCACTTGGATTGACCCTCGACGAGGTTGTTTGAATATAGCTGATTGTTCATTGCCGAGAGGTCTGGGCTTTCCGGTTCGTATTTGGGATATTACTTCGGGCTCTGGAAGTGGAGCAATTTCCAGGTGCTCCACTATTTGCTTTGATATGGGGATCATATTAAGATGTTTCCCGGTGTCGTTCCCCTAGTACAGTAGTAGGGTAGAAGTCCGTGAATGGCACTGACATTTCAATGAAGTTATTTGCTCATGACTTTCAGCCCTAGGCTGGCAAACAGTACTCATGGAGCGAGTAGGGCTAACACTCCGCATAAGGGCGATTGTCACGAGCCAGGAGGCTCTTATGTCCGTACCAAGGGGAGCTCCGCAAAAGCACCATACTGCTGCAAGCAAGGACCTTCCAACTACTGTACCGGATGCCGGTCGAAAGTACCTAGCCATGCCGACATGCCACTTCGTATTAGATTTACAAGCGCCTTGCATGATGTTACTAAACCAACACCACTCCTTTAGTGACGGACACTCCACGGCCTTGGCTTAAACTATCCGCTCTACCTTCCCAGTCCGTACATCATACACCAAGCCACTGACCACAGTCCCGTTAAGCAATGCCTTATGACTCTTCAACCAGGCTACTTCTTCTTTAATGCTGGTCTCTGGATCGACAAAAGGCTGAAAATCGAAGCCGTCGAACAGAGCATTCTCCCCCTGGTTACGAACAACGGCTTGGTGTGCACCCTCATTGGTAAAGCTCGCAGTACCACAGTCTGTGTGCTTGATCAAAATGACTTCTCTTGTCCCAAGCATGTGTTGTGAGATGAGAATGGAGCGTAGAGCATCTTTGACGTTCCTGCCGGCGTTGCGAATGACGTGCATTTCGCCCATGTTGACGCCAAAAGCGGTACCTGGGACGATTCGAGTATCGTGACAGGTGACTTCGCACTGTCAGTTGTGCTTGTATGAGTACAATCTTGACTCTACCTAGACAGCATAGTCGAGCTGGCAGCACTGAAAGATGGCCTTCAGAGAAATTTGCAGCATATCTGTCGTTAGCCTCCAGGAGACTTTGCACATTTGGCGTTGCCATTCTGAGATTGAGTCACAACAATGAATCTTTGCTGCTTGATCTCAACGTAAAGAGTCTTATAGAGACTGGCCATACTGATCTCGGCGATACCAACGGTCTGCTTCATGCCACCATGGAGTGTCCGGTGCTAGTAGACTCCGATACTTTCACTCGCTCTTGGCCAACACCAGCGGCGGAATATCAACGCGCCCTATCGACAATGTTAGCGCTCAGGGCATCTCAAGACCCATGATAGACCTAGGGTTTCGGCGATGTGCAAGTGAATGTTCGACCTCGGCGATAACTTCCCATTCGGGAAGGCTCGCTCCAGGATTGCTGGAATGGGCAGAGACGGGCAGAGACGTCGATCTATTCAAGATTTCCAGCAACAGGGATTAAGTAGGCATCGCAGTGAGCCAGTCAATGACTTACTGATGACCGAGCAGCATCAGACGAAGTGCTTTGGTACGGTCAGTCGCTCGCTCTTACTCACCAAATTTGAGCAGTTGCAACCGAAGATAATGGCTGCCTCGCCATTACTAGGGTCGTCGCGGTATGGATGCATATTGGTAGCCGATGACAGAAGTTCTTCTCATGCAATATAAGGAGCAAGTGTTGACGAAGGTGAGAAGGCGGCGGCATGAGGTGAAGTCGAATCCCGGCTGACATGGAGCTGCCGGCCCGAGCTCCGGCTGACCATCTCTCGACGACAACATCGTCACCATCGTGCTGAATCTTGTGTGCTAGCTTTTCATCAGGTCGAGGGCAATCATCGCAATGACAATCCCAGGTAAATGGCCACAAGGTGCCAAAGCAGCCATAGCACTCACACTCGACAACTGCGGCGAAGCAGCCGACCTTAACCGAGGACTATGGCCCAAAGACCAACCCATTGGCAATCACTACTCGATAACAGAAGTCTTGCCTCAGATCCTAGCCCTACTGAAGAGATACAACATCAAAGTGACCTACTTCATCGAAGCCTGGAGTCTAGCGCACTATGGAGCAGTAATTGCCAACGACCTCGCAGGCCATGGCCACGAAGTCGCATGGCATGCGTGGCAGCACGAAGCATGGAATAAGCTCGACGATGAAGAAGAAGAGAAGAACTTCAAACGAAGCTTTGGAGATGAAGGCGTAGGTGGCTTCCTCAGCAACGGGCCAGCCAAAGGCAAAGTCCAGGCTTATCGAGGGTTTCGACCTCCTGGTGGCATCATCCATGGCGAGAGAACGCTCTCACTATGTCGAGACTATGGTCTGGAATACATAAGTCCCGCAGCAGAACAAGCAGCTCTCGTCGAATTCGATCGCAATGGCACGAAAGACTCCATGGTCATCCTCCCATTTCGATGGACATGCGTGGACGCAACATATTACATGGACGCCTTCTCTGGACTCAGAAAGCTCAAAGACTTAGGCTCAGATTCTCTCAGCGAAGAAGTGCTTGTCGAGAAGTACATCTCCGCAATCGACGAGGCGATCCAGAAGGGAGAGTTTCTCTCATTGCTATTCCATCCATTCCTGTCTCACACGAAGCCACGAATGCAAGCCATCGAGCGAGTCGTGCACCATCTTGCACAAAAGCGAGACGAGGGAATGATTTGGCTTACGACGTGTAGAGAAATTGAAGACTTCGTTCGGAGAAATCCTGATGTTGTGGCGAAAGATCCGGAGTGGGATATGGCGTCGTGGAGATGAAATATATCAAGTCTCAAGCCGCCATGTCAAAGCTACGCTGCGAACGACGCCGAAAAGTCTTGACATCCACGACGGCCTGCAAAGCTTTCGCATCAAACGACCTTCGGCCGCCTTCGGGCCGAAAGCTGGCCGGCGGCCTTATCAGGCTGCCTATCAGTTGGCCATTGAAGACATACGATCAATGTCTACCTACGGCGCCCTGCAAGATCTCCATACCTGTCACGATTCGCTACAATGCCACCAGCAACGATCCTCAAATTTGCAACAAGTTCCCCAGCCGACCTCACTCCCCTGACAAACCTCCACGATGCCGGCCTCAAGACAGAACAAATCCTCGGCGTGGTCGGGAAGACAGAAGGCAATGGCTGTGTCAACGACTTCAGCCGTACCCTGTCATCTCACGTCTGGGATGCCGTGATCCCTGAGAAAGCCATCACGATTTTCTCCGGAGGGACAGAAGGCGTTCTGTCGCCTCATGTGTCGATGATCTCGGAGTCTGAGCAACCTACCGGATTGCGAGCGGCAGTTACGCGAAGTAGGGTGCTGGAGCCATGGGAAGTTGGCACGGCTGCGCAAGCTGAGACGGTGGCGTTCAGTATCGAACGGGCGATGGAAAACGAGGGCATCAAGGCCGAAGATGTGCAATTGGTACTCGTCAAGTGTCCGCTATTGACGAGCGCAAAAATCGTCACTATTCAGAGCACTGGTCGTACACCAGTTACAGTTGATACCTACGAATCGATGGTACGTCCACGTTTACTTTGCACTGTACAGCGACGGTGACTGACAATGCAGGCCCTTTCGCGCTACGCAACCGCGATCGGCATTGGCCTCGCTCTCAATGAGCTTACACCATCAGAAATCTCCCAAGCCCTGTCGTCCAGCAACTTCAACACCTCAAAAGCCTCCTGTTCCTCTGGCGCCGAGCTTGAGGACTGCCACATTCTCATCCTCGCCAACGACCACTTCACCCCTGCCAAGCCACTCTCAACCCTCTTCCGCGCCTTCAGCACCGTCATGTCCTCAGCCATCGACTTCCCGAGCCTCCAATCAATCCTCTCTCAAGCTCTCACGCCCCAGCCACCATACACGAAAGCGACCCTGGTGCAAGTCTTCGCCAAAGCAGAAGCAGATCCCTCTGGGCTTGTAACAGGGAAGTTCAGGCACACGATGCTGACGGATTCGGATTTGCATAGTACACGGCATGCGAGAGCTGCGGTGGGTGGCTTGATTGCGGGTGTTACAGGGGATTGTTGTGTTTATGTTTCTGGGGGTGCGGAAGGTGAGTAGTACCAACGTTCAAATTCTGAACCAATGTCAATGTTGACGAATATGTGTGTGCAGGACAAGGACCGAAGGGAGGAGGTGGCGTTTGTGTCGTTGCCAGGTGGGAGATGTAGGAATGCCTGAATCGAATGCCTGAAGCGAGTTGAAGAAGTGGATGGAGCGCTCTGAGTATACAAAATCAGACTTGAGACAAGTACTACACAATACATTGCAACGTCGCCAAGCCCGAAGCCCGGGAGAATGTGAGCGCGCTGATAAAGAGCAATACTCATGCACCCAAGCAGAAGTCCCAAACGCCAAGACAGACTGTCAATCGCCACAATCACACTCTCCACCGCCTCGCCGCCTCGCCATCAGTACTCCGGAGACATCCATGCCGGACGCGCACCACGGACTGCAGCGTCTCCAATACGGAAGCGGTCTCTCTCCGCACCCAAGCGACGAACATTCCGATTTCCAGGCTTGTCCCCTCGAGGACTATGGGCCGCGTTAAGCGGCGGACTGCCCATCTCGCTCAACAACAGGAAGGTCAGCGTGTCCTTCTCCTTAATAAGCGTCTTGAAAGAGTCGAAGGTGAGGAGGTGCTTCATGTGCGTCTTCATGAGAGGGAGGACGACTTTCCACAATGTGCGATCTTTCGGGTGGCAGCGCTCGTCGATGGCGTAGATGCCCTTGACAAAGGCCTCGACGTCGTTGATGGGGTCGCAGCTTGCGAGGAAGCGGTCGGCGGCGAGGGATTGGAGGGCGGGGATGTTGTACTAAAGACGTCTTTGTTAGTCGGATAGACACGAAGGAGAATGATGGACTTGCCTTGTCGGCTGCTTGGTAAACGAGAACCGCGAACTCGGGCTTAGACAGGTCGCCGATCTTACTGTCGTCCCAGGCGAAGTTGTATAAGTAGTGGATGAGCGTGTGCAGGACACTCGAGTCTTCAGGAAGGGCGATGACGTCTTTGTGGGCTTCCTACCAATTGTCAGTACTCGAGGCGTGTGCATGCGGCAGTAAGACGACTAACCATGAACTCGCCACCGAGAGCCTTCTCGAACCACTTGGACTGCGGATACAAGACGACTTTGTGTACCTTCCATTGGGCAGCACCGGTGCTGTCGGTAATCGTCAGGTCGGAGAAGAGGCCCGTCTTCAAGAACCTGGTTAAGACTCGGGGTCAGCTATGAGCAGTCTCTAGTCGGCGGAGTGACTACTTACCCCTTGATACCCGACTTAAGGGGATCGTCCGGATTCTGGACCATAACTGTGATGGATGTTAAGGTTCGAGTCGGTAATAGTCGGTATGTAGTCGAGAGGAGCGAAGTCAAAGATCGAGGCGGGGCGCAAAAGTGTTTAGAGTGTAAGGAGAGAAGCGAAGATTGATTTGACGGGAGCAGCGGCGCAATCACTCACTGTCGCGGCTTGCAGATTCACGAGCTAGCCTGTGCACAAGCGGGCATTCACTTGCCTAAAGTTTCAAATGCCGTCCTGGCCAAACTAAATCTGTAGAGTATGTACTTAGCTAAAGGGTATGTACTTACGCCGCTCCATATGTGTGAAGAAATCACCATAACAGTGCATGCAAGGACTTTTCGTTCCATTGAATGAGATATAACCACCTGCACTCTGCAAACAAGGCTTACATGCTCGATGCGTTCCCACTCAGCTCTCCCCACCCTCAAACTCCACAAGCGCAGTCCCAGCCTTACACATATCCCCCGCCCGATGCACGACTTTACTCACCGTCCCATCCTGCGGCGACCGAATCACAGTCTCCATCTTCATACTCTCAATCACGACCAGTGGTTGATTCTTCTTCACCTGCTGGCCCTCCTCGACCTCCACCCTCAGAACCTTACAGGGCATAGGAGCCAGCACACTATTCGCGACGTCTTTCAGCCCGAGAGCCTTCTCGGCCCATTTCGGCAGGGCGAGGTGCAGGCGGTATTGACGGCCTTGTTGGAAGAGGGTTATGGTGGAGGATTCGGGGTCCTGGATTAGGGTTGTGGCGAGGCGGGTGTGGGGGAAGAAGGAGGTGAGGGTTTGGGTTGAGGGGTCGTAGGTTGAGGTTGTGATGAAGGTTTCGCCGTTGACGGTGACGGAGTAGGTTTCCGGGGCTGTCTTGAAGATTCTGACGGGGACGGGTTCGTTGGTCATTTGGGGGTCGGTGGAGGATTGCACGAGGTCGAAGGTCCTGGGTTGAGGTGTGTTGCCGAAGCCCACGGTTTGTAATGGCTGGATTGGGGCTGTGGGAGTACTATGCCGTGCTTGCTCTGCTTCGTAGAGGCCGATCGCTGCTTGTGCCCAGACTTCGTTCGCGATGGCTTCGTTCTCGAAGAGCTCGTCGTGGTGCTTGGGGATGTATCCAGTCTCGACATCGCCAGCGATGAAGTCCTGGCTCTGGCAGACCTTTTTCACAAAGTCAATATTTGTGATTGGGCCAGCAATCTCATATTGCTCAAGGGCAGTGACCATCTTCTGCAAGCTTGATGTCCTGTCAGGGCCGCTGACGATCAATTTGGCAATCATTGGGTCGTAATGACTGGAAACCTCATCCCCTTCCACGAAACCCGCGTCGATGCGAACGCTTTCCGTCTGTGGCGGCGTTCGAAGATGCAAGAGCTTACCAGTCGATGGAATGAAGTTCATACTGGGATCTTCAGCGTAGATTCGTGCTTCGATGGCATGGCCTCTACTTTTTATCCTCTCCTCGACCTCCGCCTGTGTAAGAGGAAGCTTGCCTCCTTCCGCAACGATGATTTGCCAACGGACCAGATCCTCTCCAGTGACCATCTCGGTGACGGGATGTTCGACTTGCAATCTCGTGTTCATCTCCATGAAGAAGAATTCGCCAGTTTCATTGTCGAAGATGAACTCGACAGTCCCTGCACCTTCGTATCCAACAGCAAGCGCGGCTTGTCTAGCTTTCTCCCAGAGGTCCTGTCGGATATTCTCAGGAAGATTGGGTGCAGGCGACTCCTCAAGGATCTTCTGATGTCTTCGTTGAATACTGCAGTCACGCTCTCCCAGTGCGACACAGTTGCCATGCTTGTCAGCAAAGACTTGCACCTCGATGTGTCGCGGAGTGGTAATGTATTTCTCCACAAGCATGATGTCGTCTCCAAAGGAGCTCCGAGCTTCCGACTTGGCTGAATCCAACTGCTGCTGGAATTCCTCTGGCTTCATGACAATTCGCATTCCCTTGCCACCACCGCCCTTGACAGCCTTCAAAAGTACAGGGTAGCCAATGCTCTCAGCTTGCTGCTCGAGATACTTCGGGTCTTGCTCCGAGCCATGATAACCGGGAATGCAAGGTACGCCAGCTTCGATTATAATCTCTTTGCTGCGGCTCTTGTCGCCCATGGCCTCAATAGCCTTCCAGGGTGGACCAATGAACTTGACTCCAGCATCTGTACAGGCCTTCGCAAAGGCAGCATTCTCCGAGAGAAAGCCATAGCCGGGATGGATGGCCTGGCAGCCCTGTTCCTTGGCGACTTGAATGATTCGATTGCCATTGAGGTATTGATCGGTACTGCCTAGATTGACCGTGAATGGAGAGCTGAGGGCATGTTGCGATAGACGGTCTGGATCTGTATACAGAGTTGTTGTCCTGATGCCGTACTGTGATGCCGTTCGACCGACGCGTAGAGCAATCTCACCACGATTTGCGATTAGTATGGATTGCAAGGGTTCGGGTGTCTCTGTTGTGGATGTTGATTGCCATCGTTTGGATCTCCTTAATACAGCAGTCGCCGAAGTTCGAAGGGCGCGGATTCTTGCTACGGAGGACATTGCTATCACATAATGAGGCAGTCTGATGCAGGATCTTTCAGAGAACTTGTTTAATGAGGAGGTGAAGTGAGGGCGACAAAGCCGTGAAGTCTAAACGCCCCATGTTCCCCTGCACCGCGAATAGCCGGCGTGGGGAAGTTCAGGGTTGCGGGTTTCGGGAGGAGCCGCCGGCGACGGCGATATTGACACGTCTCGACGCGTCGTCCACAATTGGTATCGACAGTGAGGTCAAAGACTACATACCGCAATACTCAACGTATCTATGTCATGATTGGTTATTTCACGCGTCTCTCCAAAATGAGGTGGTGCTGGCGATGAGGTCAGCGTGCTTGTGGCGCCCCCACCGCGAACGTGCACCAATGCCATCCCCGTCTTCTGCTGCCATGCGTCTTCAGCTACAACAGCCTGTACCATCGACAATATCATCAGCTGGTACATCCACCGCAACCTCCTCGCGGACATCGACATGACGGATTAACCGAACCTTTTTACCCTTTACCGCTTCACCGACAACACCACCCCATGATCCATCGTCAACGCGTGGAGTGTGCTCCCTCGCGCGCGTAGCTGCATCGAATCGCCCGCTCCCACATGATTTGGTGCGCCGTCGACAACCGGCTGGCAGCAGCAATCCGCGTGCCCCTCGCGATTGCTGCCCGCGACGCAAGCGTCAAGTAGAGCCCGAATTCTGCTCTTTGTCCTGACCCAACCCTTGCTGAGCAAATCCATCCGTCGAAATGGCCGACGACTGGGACTATGACGACGGCGTCTACGAGGAGGAAGGCTGGTTTTATGTCGAAGACGAGTTCGATCTGGCGGTACGTGTGCTGTCCTGCCCCTCCCCGTGTCTCGGCACCATGCGCCTTCCCTTCCCGCTTCCACCCTCTCGGTGTTGCTGCGTTGGACTGAGCTGTTGTCTCAAGCACTGACATTATGATGCATCAGGATGAGCTTGCAGAAGGCCAAGTTCCCGATCCCGGCTACAGCGGCACCAACAACGAGATCGAGAACATGGATGGCTACGAATTCGACATCTTTGCCTACTTTGATGATTTGGAATATGGCGACGACTCCTACTTCGACTACGGCTTGCCGAATACGAAGGGAAATGCTTCCGAGGCAGGACAGAAGAGGAAACGAGGCGCTGCAAATGTTAGCCCGGGCAAGAGAAGGAAGACGAATGAGCAGGCTTTGGTTGGAGAGTCTGAGCCTTTGATATTTCGGAGCCGGGATGAGAGATACCGAGCATACAAGCAGGATGCGCCCTTGCTGAAGGGCAAAGCCTATTCATTTCTCCCAGACTGGAGGGAGCGTTTTGCGGATGAGGATGGCATCATCGCGATTACTAAGATGCCGGCAGACATGCGCAAGGCTGCGGAGGCGCAGAATGACGAGACTCCGCCGAAATCACGACAGCTTGGAGAGGATGCGTACATGGAAGATGGTGAAGAGGATGGCGAAGACGGATGGGAGGATGAGGATGAAGAGGAAGAAGATGAGGAAGGTGGAATTGATATTGACCCCGAGATGCTGAAGTCTATTCTGCGCGAGAAGCTGGGTGCAGCAGGTCTCGATGGAATGGATGAGGCGGCTTTCATGCAGACCCTTCAAAAGATGATGTCTGGGGACACTGAAGGGGACGATGCAGCTGGCGATCTCGCAAACTCGCTTCTTGGAAAATTGACGTCCAACACTGGTGACGAGGCTCTGTCCGGCTGGCTCTCACAACAAGGCGTTTCACTGGAAGATGACGATGCTTCGAGCGTCGCAACCGCAGACGTGCCGGAGACAGCGAGAGGTGCCACCTCTCGGAAAGATACCGTACAACCCTCGCCCCAAGACAGCGCCATTGAAATGAGCAAGTCCAACGGCGGTGCTACCCAAATGGCACTCCATCCCGGCTCACCGACCGCCTCCGCAAAGAAGAGGTCAGCGCCTGAGGTGGATGACAATCCTACGAAGAAGCACAAGAAAGTCCAATTCGATGTGCCTCCTTCATCGGACAGCCACCATACTCCCACTGAAGAGGCGGGCCCGCCAACAAGCGACGATCCACTCATGTCGGAACCGACCGTGTCAGCCAAGGCTGCCAACAAAACTCGAGCGGCAAACACAGCAGCTGCAGATGCCAACAAGGAGATTTCGGAAGAAGCAGCTCATGAGGACGGTGGCTCGAAACGAGGCTCTCGCAAGCGAAAAGCCTCCGCCGCAGATGAGAAGCCAGCTGGGAAGAAGACCAAGATGAGGGAGTTGCAGGACTTGGGCCCTCTCCCCGAAGCTCCTTCTCCAGCGCCTCCTGCGAAGCGGACTCGAAGTGCCAGGTCGAAGGCAGGAAAATGATGTGCTTCTCAGCATTGCTTGCATATCTAAATGTTGGATCAATAGCCTGGGCAAAATCCTTCGTTACGGCAGCCATCGCGGTGGATGCAAGGCATGCTTCTCGGTCAGAGAACCAAAATAATGAAACCTCATAGGCCCAATCCCTTCTCTGCTGAGATCTCAATCCATTGTTGACTGTCTCCTATCTACTGGCTACCTTCCCCATTCACGTGCGAGTCCCTGTCGTCGGCCAGCTCCGCCTAAACCCTGTCGGCTGAACTCTAAATTAGCGCCGGCTAAAGACACTAAGCCGCTCTTCTTTCGACTTCATTTGTTGTTTGTTGACATTCTTTCCTCTTCGTTCACTTCACTTCTCGACATACTTCCAATACTTCCAAGATAAAGATGAGCTCAGTCGAAGCAACAGACGAGCGGCCAACCGCCGTCAGCGTGAGTCTCCCAGACCTCAAAGACGGCACTGTATCTCTCGAGACCCTCGAACAGGCCTTTGGACCTTCTTCTTTGGGCATCATTATCGTTTCGGGCTTGCCTGAAGAGTTTGCTGGTTTAAGAAGGAAGTTGTTGAGTTATGCGAGCTATTTGGCGAATTTGCCAGCGGAGGAGTTGGGTATGTCCAAATATCACTAACTTGTCGCGGGCTGTCAGATGTTGATTTGTGGGGACAGCTAAGGTCGAAAAGCCCGAGGCGAGATATAATGTCGGCTGGTCTTGCGGGAAAGAGATCCTCTCGAATGGACAGCCGGATACGTTTAAGGGGTCTTATTATGTTCAGCCGATTCATAATGAGGCGCTTGAGGCCAAGGCGAGGCAGATGTACCCTCACATCCCCGATATGACGAGTCCAAACGTCTGGCCCGACGAGAAAGTCCTCCCTGGATTCCAAGAAGTTTTCGAGACACTCTGCCATCTGATCGTTGACGTCGCAGCTTTAGTAGCCCGAAGCTGCGATCGCTACGGCGTAGCAAAACTAGAAGGCTACAAAAACGGCACACTAGAAAACATCGTCCGAGGCAGCGTGAGCACAAAAGCTCGACTTCTGCACTACTTCCCTCCGCCACCACCAAAAAACCGCCCCGACTCCGCAAAAGACGTCGACGACGACTGGTGCGGCACACACCACGACCTCGGCGCCCTGACGGGCCTCACATCAAACATGTACGTCGACGAATCTCTACACCCACCAACCGGTCCCGTTGTCGACCTCCCTGAGATGGACTCTCATCCGGATCCTAAGGCGGGCTTATGGATCAAAGACCGCGCTGGCCGCACGACGCAGGTGCATATTCCGAGGGATTGTTTGGCTTTCCAGACGGGGGAGGCGTTGCAGCATATTACGAGAGGCAGTTTTCGAGCGGTCCCACACTTCGTCAGGGGCGCTGCGCCGGGGCAGGCGGGGAGGATCGCGAGAAATACGTTGGCGGTGTTTACGCAGCCGAATTTGTGGGAAATTGTGGACGAAAGTAGGGGGCTGGATTTTGCGGGTCTGGCGAAGGAGATGTTCGAAAGAACCTACTAGACGGGAAAGCGGTCGAGGAGGATGTGAATGGTTCGTTCTGGGTAAGATTGTGAAGGCTTTCGATGTTTGTGCAGCTCACGAGCAAACGGTAAGAATATCCTGGCTGTGGCTGCCTACGAACCTTTGTCTCGCCCGGTATACATATACCTCAACACATCCAGCTTCTTCTCTCCTACTTTCCACCCACCCAACACCAACACCACCTCCCAAGATCTCCATAGCCAGCTCAGCGAATTGCTCGATCGAATACTAACCTTCTTCACAGAGACTCGCCAAATCAAGCTCGTCCCACCGCCAGTCGCGCCAACATGTTCTGTGTGTAAGTCCCTCCACCTCTTTCCCTTAATAATCAACAGCTAATCACCTCAAGCTCCGCCAGTCTTCAAGCCAGAAAACTTCTGATGGACTTCAGATCGCTCCGGCGAGAATTCCTGCCCTCCGACCGACTGACGGAGCGCGATTCTACTCACCACCCCAACCCCGGCACGAGGGAAATTTTCCTTGTGCCGAAAACCAAGAAAAATTGCTTTCAGGGTGATGACACGAGCCCTTTGCGTCGAGAAATGTTTTGCTGCTTTTACTTTGGGGTGGTCTACGTATTCATGGCGGGATCGATGAAAAGGGTTAAGGAATGTTGTGGAGGAACCACCGGTCTCGGAGAACAAGGTCACGGGGTGGTGAAGAGTAAGTGGACTTTTTTGTTTTTTCGGTTTGTTTTTGAGGGGGCTGTGGATATTGTTGGGAGGGAGTGTTGGTTGAGAGGGAAGGGAGTGGCGGGGATTGAGGTGAGTGGAGTGTAAGGTTAATTGGTGATGGAGATGCTGCGCTGATGGTCAATAGTCATCGAGAGCTCGAAACACAACGTGTGGGCCTTCTCAACGTGCATCTCCTCTACGAAAAGAATGCCAAATCCGAACGTGCCATCGCAGCCTCGCGGCTGACATTTCAGAACCTTAACTTTCAGCTCACTGATTGGTAACTTACGTTTATATTCTAGGTCACTGATTTCCAGCGTACTGACTGTGAAAGCATTCTTTGTAACGTCCCCTCGAGACATTACGGACTTGCACGTGGCCCGTAGGTTCCGCGCAGAATCCTCATGTGAAAATTACGCTAATTCGGTTCGAGCTTCGCATACAGGGTCCCAGGTAGGAAGATTTTTCTGTCCGGCATTGCAGGATGCACGACTTAGGGTTTCGACGGCTGCATGTCATGTCACTGGACTGAAATTGCCTCCTGAGATGAGAATGACGAATGGCAGCCGTAAGACATTTTGGGAGCTGACATCGCGAAAGGAACCCGGATCCTCACACCCAAGATTGAATGCCTTAAGAACACTCCCTTACAATCAACAGTGACCATTCCCCATGCCCCTTTCCCAGAATGTCTTCAACCAAACCAAGAATTCTCTTCGTCCCCGGCGCCTGGCATTCCGAATTCCACGCCGCACCGGTCCTCCCGTACTTTCAGAAGCAGGGCTACACCGTCCACGTCCTGACGCTCGCCAATCTAGGAACATGCGAGGGCATTGACCCCAAACCCACAACCGCGGACAGCGTAACCAAAGTCATCGCCGCAATGCAGACCTGCGCCGTTTCAGGACAGGACTTCATCTTGATGGGCCACAGTGCCGGCGGTCTGATCTGCGCCATGGCAGCCAATACCTTCCTCTCCTCATCTGAATACAATGTAGAGCAGAAAGCCAGGCTGAAACACATCCTCTTCCTCGGCTCCTTCATAAACACCTCCCGCCACGACATCTCCCACTGGCATCACATGGACTTAGAAAGGGGGTTGTCGTATGCAACGAGGGCTGATGAGATTTTCTACAACGATATGTCTCTCGAGGAAGCTCGACCATATATCGACGCGCTGGAACCGACGTATTTGAGTGCCAGGCCGGATGAGATCGAAAAGGCCTGGCATGCGGTCCCAAGGACGTCGATTGTGTTGCTGCGAGACCAGGCTATTCTCCCTCACAACCAAAAGCTCGAAGCTGAGGAGCAGGGGATGAAGATTGTCGAAATGGATGCAGGGCACTGTCCTTTTATTAGTCGGCCGGAGGAGTTTGTTGAGGTTGTTGATGAAATCTTGAGGGCGAGCGGGATTGCGAATGCGTGATGGAGGATGATCTGGAAAGGGGCCGCAGTAAAGGCGTTTAAACAGTGGGTCTGAGTAGCTGAGTTGGAGGAAACTCACAATGTCCATCGCTGAGTCATTGCGGTCCTGAACAGATAGTGTAAAACTCACCGAAGACTTTCAATTTTTCAAATACCTCTCCGCGCCCCAAAACTCCTCCCCAAACCGCACACCCGTCCTCCGAACCGGTACCCCCGCCCCATAAGCCTCCATCATCTCCCCATTTCCAGCATACATAGCAACATGATGAATACTCTTTGCGTCGCTGACATTCGTGGCGTAGAATAGGAGGTCTCCAGCCTGGAGGTCAGCTTTGTCGACGCTCACTCCGTGACCCGTGTACGTCGCCTGTGCTCCAGAATCCCTCGCCATAGAAATCCCATGAGCGCGGTAGAGCGTGCCTGTGAAACCTGCACAGTCGAATGCGAAACCGGAGGTCCCGCCCCAGAGGTAGGGTCGGTTGAGAAAGAGGGCACCAGCTGTGACGAGGTCGGAGCCCGTGGGATAGGGAATTGAGGATGTGGAGGAGTAGATCGTAGCCGAGTCGCGTGCGAGATATCCGGTGCGTCCGGAAGGGAGTGCGACTGTGATTGCTCTGCCGATGTGGGAATTGAGCACGGGCAGACGGGTGGCGTAGCTGATGTTCATGGTCGTATTTCGCAGAAAGGGGTCACGATAAATTGGAACCGTAGCAGCCTTATCCACCTGCGCAAAAGGCTTCCTCTCTTGAAGTCTCCCAAACCCTTCATTGAATCCGACTTGGACAGCAGGAACCCACCCCGGATATCCCAACGCATTCTTAGCCGTTAGTTGATCCGGAACTGCGATCTCGTACCAGTCTTGGGTTGAGTTGAGGATGTGGACTTCCGTTCCATAGAGAGCCTGAGTTTGGGTGCGGTCGCTATCGGTGAGGTCGAGGTATTCGGCAGTTGTCATTGAGTCGAGCCATTGTTGGATTTGAACAGGGTTGGTCAGAGCGGGAGCGTCGATCGGACGGGGTTTGGAAGGATTGGTCCAGAGTGTGGCGACGGAGACGGAAATATAGCCGGTTTTGAGGGTTGATTGGGGGAGTGATGCGGCGGTGGTTGTGAGTGTGGCGAGCAGGAGAGCGAAAAGTGATCTCGACATGGTTAGGAGTCGTCGAATTCGGCCCAGGGTGTCCAAGTCTGATGTTCAAGGCCGGACGCCATGGTATTTGACGTCGAAGTTCGCGGCCAACTCGTGCCTCATCCTTCGCCCGAATGAACTCACACCTTCCCTTTTTGGATACATATAGGCGAAGACAAGCACTCTGGTCGTGTGCTTGTTCCGGATAAGGTTTGACTATGCAGTAGCTTGCTGTAGCCCTGCTCTACGACCCTGATGATAAGAGTGCACTGTTGCATTTGAGGTTGAGCTTCAAGTCGTGAAGGCAATAGGATCGTCGTACTCTCGTCAAGTGGTCCTCAGACGGCTGTAAGCTTACACCTCAAAAACTTCCTACCCTTCCCAATACCCTTCTTCCCACCAGGTCCAACACCCAGTGGCTCGGCCATGTAGCCGTTGTTCGGGACCATGCCTTTGTCGTCCACGATATCTGTATTGAAGCTGCCCCACAGGCCTACGACTGTAGCCTTCATATCAAGCATGGCGAGGTTGCTTCCGACGCACATCCTGCCTCCTGATCCAAAAGCCCAGAACCAACGAGACATCTCTCGCTGGGCAGCAGCGTCGCTCGTGATCCACCGGTCTGGGTTCCATGTGTCGGGATCGGGGAAAACATTTGGGTTACGATGGAGTGACCAAGCTTGGGCCTGCACGCGAATACCCGGCGGAAGGGAGGCGAACATGATTCCCGATTCTGCGTCTCCAAGAGATGTGGGAACTGTGGGTGTCATACGAGGCTGATTGCCAGGAATTGCGGCATGTAGTCGAAGCGTCTCCATCAGAATTGCATGCAGGGTCGGGAGGCCGTCAATCGCTTTGGCATCAAGGCTGCCATTCAGGGTCTTGATCTCTTCCTGTAGCTTTCGCTGCCATTGCTGATGGTCAGGTCGACTCAATTGCCACGCCAGCCATGTCAACGTAATGCCTGACGTGTCAAAGCCCGCAAGAGTGTGATCCAGGAGCTCGCTGGCGATCTGAAGCCGGAGGCTCTCGACTTGCTGTTGGATGGACAAGTCCATGTCCGCTTTTTCAGATTTCATCGCATCCTTGAGAAGCGTGCTACGCAGCTGCGAGTATACTGTAGGAAAATTTTCCGTAGCAACCTGCTCGCCTCCTTCAATAGCTTTCATCGTTGCTTCGGCTTTATCGCACATGCTCATGACCCAGTCTTCGAGTTCCTGGTTGGCCTTGTCCACCCAAGTGGGCACGAGAATCCACTTCAAGCCGAATCGCTTCATGAAGTTGGTAAAACCGGCCATTTCCTGCGGCCAGAAGGTGTACTTCTGTCGAGATTTGAAGTCTTGAAACAGTTTGATACCTTCTGTCTTTCGGCGGATGTGATCGCTGTTGTTTTTGAGGCCAAATATGTATGATGTTACAAAGTCCATGGTGACGGCCGAGAAGATGTCGTACAGCTCGATAGGATCTTGTGATTCCGAGGTCAGCCTTTCGTGAAGTCGCTCTCTCAGCAAAGTAGGAGTTTGCTTGTGCAAAGCTTCACTCTTCTGAAGCGTCGACTTTGCATAGATATTTGACAGCATCCGCTTCCGCTTCGAATGCTCGTTGTGACATTCCATGGCGAACATCGGCTCGACGCCATAATTGGAGAAGACATTTGAGTACCAGTTGCCCTTTTCAAAGCCTCCAGCATAGACAGTGCGGATGCCGCCATCGACTGAGTTGATAGAAATCTCGTTCGGCGCGAGTCGAATGATTGGGCCAAGGCGGGAATGTGCTTCATGGATGGTAGTTGTGTCATTCTGTTGCTGCCGATGGTATAAGATCCAGAATGGCGAGAAAGGTGCTGTCCAGTGGATGTTGGGAATCTTGGCGAGAGGTGATATGAATGCGGGGAATATGATAAGTTTGTAGATGGTGAGGCAAACCAATGCCAGTCCCGCCACGAGAGGAATGATTGGGACCGCCATTGTCGATGGCTGTGTCGAAGCTAGGGGAAGGAGAGAGGAGCTGCTCTTCGATGGGTTGGTCAGAGCATCGCAGCGCAGGCAAGAGACAAGTTAAGAGCCAAAGGAGGAGACTTGGTGAAGGCGTGGACCGAAAGTGTTGCCAGAGGCAGTCGTGAAGAAGGAGGGGAGGTTGAGATAGGCGAAGACTAGGGCGCGTGGGTTAACCGCATTAGGAAATCTGAAGCAGATATTGACGTAAAAACAACCATCGGCTTTCACATGAAGTCGGCGGCGGCATTGACTTTCAACTCTCATGCGATAGCGTAGAAAGAGGAGGCTTATTGGAGCGTCAGGTATGAGCGGGTGGTTGTGCGATCTGAAAATGTTGATCATCGAAATGTTATGCTTGCCATGCCGGCAAGTGAGAGAGCTGCTCTCCTAAAGAACTGGGAAGGGACAAGCCTGCCTCTTACCAGTACCAGGTACTTGCAATTTGCAATACAGTCAATGAAACTATTCCAACGATCTCACAGATGAACGAGACAAAGCACATGCATTCAGCAGATAGATATGATGGCGGCCTGAATGCCTCAGGCAGCAATCAATCTGCCCCCGCACCTTGAATCCTCCATGATGAGGGCGTGGGAGAGCATCAATCGGGCCTTTATCATTGGCGGTAGACTTCACCTCCTCCTCGCCGCACCGCCCTTCCATCACCACTGAATTGCAAGATAATAGCATTGCAAAGACACACATTTGTTGCTTGTCCCGCCGCAAGCCATTGACGACAGTCGGTTAGCGCATTCCAGATTGTCTCGGCCTTTGTCCCAGCGTGCCGTCTCTCTGTGTTGCTACGGCCGGGCGCATACCTGCTGTTGCCAGCTCCACCCTCTGCATCTCCTCTCCCTGCCACCGCCGCCGCCCTCAGAGATTCATCGTCTCCGGCAGTCGATATCACGAGCCCGCGGATTGTGTCAGTCGCCGTCTCACCTCGCCCGCCGTCCGTCTGGAGCAGCTGAGACCATCGCGCGGAGCTCCAAAGCCAGAGAGCTCCCACAGCTCCAACACCTGCATTGCGCTGCTGTGCCGACATCTGGCAGCACCACCCCAGCAGCACCAGCCTGACCCCAGCCCGCAGTCGCACGCAAACGCGCTGTGCGACAGTAGACCGACACACGCAGAGCGACCGTCTCGCTGTGCCGCTCTTGCTGCTCGTCGTCGCCAAGCGCCCGCCGGACAGTCCGGCATTGCTTGCTTGCGGCTTGCGTCACAGCCCGCCGACATCACCGCCCTCAACTCCTCCTCCTCCGCCGCGCCCACCTCAGGATACTGCGTGTCTCATCCTTTGTGCCCGTGAAAGCTTCTCTTGTTGTGCTGGGCTGCGGCTGCAACCGCTGCCGCCCGCATACCTTGCCTCCTGGTCGGTCTCTCGCCTGCGCGCGCCTCTCATTCCGCCCCTCACGCCATCACGGCGCCCACGAAATTGGCGCCAGCCGATCCGCCCTGTCTCCCCAGCAAGCGGAGAGCCTCATCCTCCCTCATGCCGTCGCTCGGTTTCCTCAAGAAGAAGCGCACAAAGGACTCCTCGCAAGGGTCTGACCAGGTCACCTCGCCCACTTCGCCCACCGTAGACAAGGGCGGCTCGCCAATCACCCCGACCCTCTCCAAGACCAGCAACCTCTTCTCCGAGCCCGAATCCGCCGACACGCCGCAGACCTCCAACTCCACCACCGCACCGACTGACACCACCAAGACGTCGAGCGGGATGGGGGCCCAGGTCCAGCCCTCCATCCAGAACCTCATGAACCAGCCAGGATACACCGGGTCGCAGCACGACTCCGCCTATTCCGCCCAAGGCGATGGCAATGTCCCGATGATCAATGCGCCCGCCGCCAAGCCCACCACGAATCCTCTGCGCGAGACCAAAGGCAAATACACGCTGCAAGATTTCACCATATCGCGGACATTGGGCACCGGCAGCTTCGGAAGAGTACACTTGGTCCAGAGCAAGCACAATCAGCGCTTCTACGCCGTCAAGGTGCTCAAGAAGGCTCAGGTTATCAAAATGAAGCAGGTCGAGCACACAAATGACGAGCGCAAGATGCTGCAGCGCTGTCGACATCCATTCTTGATCACGCTCTGGGGCACATGGCAAGACTCAAAGAACTTGTACATGGTGATGGATTTCATCGAGGGAGGCGAGCTTTTCAGTCTCCTGCGAAAGTCTCAGCGCTTCCCTAATCCCGTGGCTAAGTTCTACGCCGCTGAAGTCACCCTCGCCCTCGACTATCTGCACTCCATGAACATCATCTACCGAGATCTTAAGCCGGAGAACCTGTTGCTAGATCGGCATGGACACATCAAGATCACTGACTTTGGTTTCGCCAAGGAAGTCCCAGATATCACCTGGACTCTCTGTGGGACCCCCGACTACCTCGCACCGGAAGTTGTCAGCAGCAAAGGGTACAACAAGAGTGTGGACTGGTGAGCAAAATGCGGTTCTTTTCGTGCGATTGTTGCTAATATTATCATAGGTGGAGTTTGGGCATTCTCATTTTCGAAATGTTGGCCGGATTCACGCCCTTCTGGGACGCAGGCTCACCTCTCAAGATCTACGAAAACATCCTCAAAGGCCGTGTAAAGTACCCGCCTTACATCCATCCCGATGCGCAAGATCTGCTTTCGAAGCTCATCACTGCCGATTTGACCAAGCGATTGGGTAACTTGCATGGCGGCAGCAAGGACGTCATGGACCATCCATGGTTCGCAGAAGTCACTTGGGAGAGACTAGCCAAGAAGGACATTGATGCTCCTTATGTGCCACCAGTCCGCGGCGGTGCAGGTGATGCCAGCTTGTTCGACAAGTACCCTGAAGAGCAAGAAGCATACGGCGCATCAGGCGAAGATGCGTGAGTCTTGCTCTCCCAGAATGAACATTCAGTTTTACTGACTTTATCACAGACACGGACATATGTTCCCCGACTTCTAAACGAAGAACGATTGACATTGATACATCCTGGAATACCCGTCTTTGCAACGCGAGAGCACGATATCCAGCGAGCCATCTATGATCGGCGTATTTGCACCTTACAGGACCGTAGTCCGCCTCCAGCATAAAGGTGACACGGGAAAAGACATCCATACGGCTGAGACGAGATCCTGAACCGTCAGGCACCACAGCTTCGTTGAGGCACGGCATACGAGAGAGATCTAATTCGAACCACATTACTTTTGTTTCGCGAGAAGCAGAAAAGGGCAAAAAGGGCGCAGCTTGGACATTTCAATTTTTTGCGTATGGATGGGTGAGGCACAAGCGAGGTTCTGGTTCGATCCATGAGCAAAACGTTCGGTGTTCTGTCATCTTTTTGGGGGCCTCATTGGGATTGTTGTGAAGCGTGTATTGTAAGGCTCTCGAGCCCGCCTACTGACCTGGAAAGAAATGCATGATGTGAGACGTTCAATCGTAGCCGGATTTCCTGACATTTGATTTACTTTGACAGCTCGCGCATTGGTTGCCGAAACTGGTTGCATTTCGTCAGAAACCCTATGCCGTAATGGCCAGTGGTGAGTGAGTTGCGAAACCGAGCGATGAAGGATTTAAAGCCGTACAGGATTCCTCGCGTACTGGGGCTACACGGCGAGCACATCAGGCAGCTTTTATCCTCGGGGTGGTACGCAACTGACTGACGGGATCTTTCTAACAGATTCACCTTTACGGATCTCATTGTCCAAGTCTGCCTTTGGAGTTGTACGAATCTCTGCTTGGCCCTATCCAAAAAGTGGAGCATTGGAGCAGGCTGCGGGATTCAACTAACGTGTTGCCTCGAAGAGCATCGATAAAAGGATCTCAACCGGAACAGAAAATCTGACGACCAACAGTTTCGACAAGAGATCACAACAAGGACCATGACGTCCTCAACCTCGCCCAAATTCGACCCAACCAAAACCGTCGACTTCATCGTCGTCTCGGGCAAAACCGCCCTCGTAACAGGCGGCGCCTCAGGCATAGGTCTCGGAATCGCCACCGCATTAGCAGAACATGGAGCCCATGTCGCCATCCTCGACACCAACTTCGAACAAGGTCGAGAAGCAGAAATGACGCTCACAGAAAAAGGCCTCCGAGCGAAATTCATAAAGACTGATGTCACGTCTTGGGAAAGCCAACACTCCGCGTTCAAACAAGTCCAAACCTGGTCAGAGACGGATAGAGTGGACATCGTCGTCGCCTCCGCCGGGGTCGTCTCGCCCAACATAAAACACATCTGGCTCCCGCTCGAAGACTCCCCAATGCCCCCCGAACCAACAAAACCGCCAACGAACAGCATCCTCACCAACCTCCTCGGCAGCTACTACACAACCCACCTCGCCCTCTCAACTTTCGTCCGCCAAGACCCCTCCCCCTCCCAATACCCACCCCAACTCCTCCTCATCGCCAGCATAGCAGCCTACCACGGCCAAGACTTCAACCCGGACTACTGCGCCTCCAAACACGGCGTCCGGGGCCTCTTCAAAGGCATCCGCTACACAGCGCCTCATTTTGGAAATTTTCAGGCGAATTTGCTGGCTCCGACGTTTATTAGTACGCCTATGGTGAAGCCTTTTGAGGAGATGCTTACGTGGAGGGGCGCGAGGGTGGGGAGGGTGGGGGATGTTGTTGATGCTGCGTTGAGAGTTGTTGCTGATGAGGGGGTTTGGGGGAGGGCGGTGGGGGTTGTTAGGGGTGAGGGGAGGGAGGGGGAAGGGAATTTTGATTTGGAGGATGAGGGACGGGGTGGGAGTTGTGGAGCGGTGTTGGAGGCGAAGTGGGGGGATGGCGTTTTTGGGGAGATGCATGGGAATGCGAGATGAACTTGGACAGTCGACAGAGCTGTGATTTCTTGAGCCCGATCAATGTCTCCAGAAGTATCGTGGTTCTTACCTTGTCGGCATTTCCCTCCGAACTTCGGAGCCGCCCATTCTGGGCACTCCGCACCCCATTTTCAGACCTCCGCTTGCCGACTTCACCTCTTCCAGCTCCACATCACTATGTCTTCGTATTCATCGCAGCCAATATTCTCGACGTTGCGATTTGTGCAGTCAACTGGTCAGCCATCTAATGAGAAGAAGAGAATCGCTTCGAAGGCTTGTGATGCTTGTCGAAGGAGGAAGAAGAGGTGTTTTCATGCTGTGGAGAATCGGGGTGGGAGGGCAGGGAATCCGGCCAAAGGGTTGGAGAATGATGATGGCGGTCCTTCGTTAACGAATGAGGATTCTGGTTACTCCCCAGCGCCAGCTGGCTCGGAGGGCGGTTCTCGAAATACCGGTCTTCGAGATGGAGTCCTGCAACTTTCCGCGACTTCAGAGCCAAGCGACCATACCTTTACCCCGCTGTCAACGGGAGGCAGCGTATCGGCGACTCACTCAAGGTTCATCGGAGACCTGAACCCAGCAGTCGAACTTCTCTCAGCGACCACGCCAACGAGGCAGCCGAAGAACAATGTCGGAGTCTGGCATACCGAGGCCGCCGAGCAGTCAAATTCTGAGAACACTCCTGGAACATTCTCTCCGATGAGTTTGTTTCATGGTTGCTCAGAAATCGTGCAGAAGCAATTGCAAACTATCGTGAGGACCGAGAGCCTCGATATTCGACCGCATTGGCAGAACTTCGAGATCATGGAGGCGTTTTACTTCGAGAATGTCCATCCAATCTTGCCATGCGTCGATAAGGCTTTGTATTGGGACACACCTGCGGGCAGTTCGACAAAGGTCCTACTGCAGCAGATACTATGTCTTGTGACATGCCCGAGCCCCTCGTTGAAGACTTTGCTGCGGCTTCCAGGTCGCGATGATCTCTTGTCGCCTGCCGATTTCGCCCGCAAGATTGTCAATGCAATGCGGATCAGCATAGAAATGTCGCTTGTCCAGGACAAGACAGTCATCATTCAAGCGTTGACAGCCATGTCACTCATTGCATACGGGCGCGAGAGTCTCGAGCTGACGCCGCAGTTTTTCATCCGTGCAGTGCAGCACGGATATACCATTGGCCTCCATCAGCCGGGTGATGTGCAAAGGAACGAGAAGACCGCGGGTCTATTTTGCAGTGTCTGGTCGATGGATAGATTGCATGCTGCCATTCAAGGGAGGCCGGTGATCATGCATGAAGTCGATATGGCCAAATCGCCTAAGACAGAGTCAGCGAACCAGCATCCCGGATTCAAGGTTTTGGTGGCCATTGCGATCCTGCTAGATAAGGTGATTGCGCTTTACCGACCGGAGGCGATGTCAGTGGAGATTCCCGATGAAGGGTTTCCGTCCTTCGAAGAGATCCTTGAAGAATGCGGCGCAATCGGTCTGCCAGCGCATCTCGTCGCAACACTTGAGCTCTTCTACCATGCAGTCGCAATTTTGTCCTGTCGATACAGTTCTGGCCCAGCTCGAGAGATCCACAAAGCTCGAAACAACCGGCAAGCATCATCGGCTCTGCAGATACTTTCCATCATGGAAGATCACAACATCGCAGAGAAGATCGTTGCGCTCCCGTGGGTGCCGTATGCAGTCTCGCTTTCGTTGAGTACTGCGTACCATGACTTGAGGCACTGCAAAGCCTCGACGCATCGCATCCGTGCAAGGAATCGTCTCGCGCAGGCGTACAAGCATTTGCTACCATTTGGCCAGGTCTTTTGGTCGGCCGCCTTCATTGCTGAGATGGCTGGAAAGATCTTGCAAGAGAGAGAGGAAGATGAGAACGTCGTGAGTGCGAGCCGTCGTCCTTCGGGGCCGGTAGCCACGAATGCGCAGGCTGAATCCGTTGGCAGTTTCGATGCTGATCAGCCATTCTTCGACATTGGCTCTGACTGGAACCTCGATGACCTGGATGGGATTCTCGAGAGGAACTTGGATCCAAGCATATCTTGGTACCATCAAGATCTGCAGAACTTTTTCAACCTGGAGAGTCTGCAATGATTAGACTGCCAGGTGAGATTCTCTTTCAGATCACAGCGATCGTGTGAAGCCGCTCTTCGGAATGCCATTCGACGCATGGAAGCTGCGTGTCTTCTTCGTCGGGTTCTAGTAAGACTGCAATCTGGTCCTGGTTATACGTCGTATGAAGACCGACACGGCTGAAAGTTCCCGACTTTTCATCCTCGCAACGCAGAATGAGCGATTGGAGATAGTAGTGTTCTCCGCTGCTATCATCATAGCACTGTCTTCCTGTCATGAAGTAAAGGCGTCCGTTGTCGAAATCGTCCTTGAGATGACAGCCTTCAGCATCCCACGCAAAGCCCATCGAAAGGAACTTGAAGAACTCGTCTTGGGTATGGAAGTCTGGGATTTTCTTTTGTGCCAGGCGAGGAAAGCGATTTAGCTGCCCCTGAAGGACAAGTCGGGATTCAGATTGCGGCGTGACCTGATCCAAGCCCCCGCCCGCCGCGGCACGCACTTTCAGGAAGTAATTTGCCTTGAGAACGAACGTCGTTCCAAGCAAATTACCGGGAGCCACTGCGCTATCGACAGATGCCCACGACCATGTGGGAGCCGACCAAATTGCTCGTCGCTGGAGCGGGCACCCCTCCGGCAGGCGTTCATGCAGCTTCCAGAAGAGACCATCAGGAAGACCCTTTCGCCAAAGCCCATACATATACTTATCCTGAGGCAAGGGGGCCAGTCTTCGTGCGATTCCCGAGACTGCGATGAGCTTGTCACTCGCTACAGTGAGGCGACATCCGGAGTATGACTCCACCAGGTCGTTCCACAGCTGGAGGACGCAATGGTCGGTTGCGTTGTTGGTGGCTCCTCCATGAAGGGTAGTCTTGGTCTTGAATCCACGTCGTACCGAGTGGCTGGGGGAGAAGGTACCCATCCCAGATGGGAATGTTTCGCTGGCTTCCAGCTCGCAACATTCCCAAAAGATTTGTTGTTGGCCGAAGTAGAGGATCCTTTTGGAAAGAACTCGCTCTTGCACGACCCAACCACGTTTGTGTAGGCTGGCGTGGTGGATCTCTCCGTCTGAGATCTCATCTCTCGCTATGATGCAATGGAATGGGGACTCTCGATCTGTTGTAGACAACTCTGCCTCGGAGCACAGCAGGTCGACATCACGAGTGTGATACAGGCCATCAGCGCCATCAGCAGCTCCTATTGCTGAAATGTTGCAGTCGCCGTGCATATACACCAGCTCCATCCGTGACGACTCTCGCAGCCAATCATTTTTGTCGTTTTCGTCCTGAAGAATGCACAACGAGTCAATCCAGAGGTAGCGTCGTCTAAAGAACCGTGTTACGTGGATCGCATCCTGAAACGTCTTCGGTAGCGTGAACATATGGAAGCCTTCGGCGAACTCGCTATGAGTGTCTCGGGTGAGTTTCACGGGCTGGGGGCTTCCCCATCGATGACTTAGCGTGAAATATGCCAGCTCTTTGGACTGACTTGTGGTGGTAATGACTTTGATGTTGTTGCTTGCGGACTTCTCGACGTCGAGCAGCCTTGTTGGGTTCCAGCCGTCGCGAGGCGGCACAGCATTGCAAATGGGATGGTTGCGACAACAGTCACTTAACCAAGCCCCTGCAACTTCCATCGATTCTTGGCCTCCAGTGTTCGGGCTTGCAGGAGTTCTGATGTGCGTTGACGTAAACTTAGACCCGGCATCAGAGATCCGTTCAAGAGTGGCACAAACGTTCGACTTATTGATGCAATCAGCTCCCGTTGATTCCGTTGATTCCAAAACGAAACGGAGGCCCACATTGCGCGGACGAATCTCGCTGAAATGTATATGGCCAGGCCGAGAGCCGGAATTTATCATCGCGAGGACCTTTAAGAACCAGCGTCCGTTTGGGGTCCTCCTGGCGTGAGGTCTCATATCGTTGGGCGTGACCGTCACCTCGATGGGATGGTTTGATGCTGAGCGCAAAGCATCGTAATTTTGGAGCTCACATTGCAGCAAGACACGCTTCTGGTCTTCACTTAAAGCATTCCAGATGGAGCGGCAAATGAAGCATTTGGTTCCTTCGGCGGACGCTTTTAGGTGGCCGATGTAGCGATGCTGTCTGTAGTCCATTTGGCCTGTGTCTTGATATGTTCTGACGTGGCCGTGTTCTCCGCGTAGCATTCGCCGACAAGTATCGCAGAGCATGGTTGACTTCTGCCTTAAGTGAGTTTCTCGAGTCTTACATACTAAATCACTGCTCTGTATGTCGAAGAGCATGGCCGCATGCTAGTCCTCCAGTCTCGCTTGGGCCTCCATATGCAGTAGTAAGCTGTTGTGTGACCAACCCAGGCGGGGCCGGCCATGTTCAGTATTGTCATTCATGCCGACGGTCTTCTACCAGTTCCAGAATTTTGTGTTCATCGAAGATCTGGTGAATAAGAACATTGCGATGGAGGAGACCGCTGATAACATGTTGTGTCTTATTCATCAAAGAGCGGAGGAAGTTGAGGCGCGAAGAGGTGAATCAGGGAAGGTGGCCAGTGCGAATCGCGAAACTGACGCGTTTCACGAGCAATGTTTTGCCGACGGACATCGTCATTCCTTTCAACAACCTTAACAACACGATGGTCGAGGCTGGAGAGGGCATGGTTATCGAACTTTGCAATTTCTTACAGCCCTTGTGCGAAGGCGTATCATGGCACGAACGTCCGCCGTAGTCAGGCCGCCTCCCAACTACCGAGATGCAGTCCAAGGCCCTCCCACGCCCCTCGACGGTTCCGGCGACTTCGCTCTCATCGGCACTGTGGCAGTGTCTAGGCTCGCACCCGATGGCTCTGAAGTGCTGCTAATGCCTCAAGGTTATGACGATCGAGCAGATGTCGGCGACGATGCAGAGTGGCGTCGTGAGCGTGATGCATCCAGGTGCTGGCAGACTACTTTCATTTACCAGCATATTGAGCATCACCCACGCTTAGTACGGTATGACTCGTCCCTATCTTATCGTCATACTGTCGCAGATTTCTGACCGAGCACTAGCTTTATTTGCGCGGACCCATGGACGTACCTACCGGTAGTGGCACATCCAAAAGGTCCTCCACTTAGGAAAGTCATCGAGAAACATCGAGGAGAGATGTACGAGCAGCGAGCAAGCAGCCGTAGCACAGCAAATTCGCGGATCAAGGCAACTTATAAGCAACTCGCATATCAGTGGGCTCTTCAGCTTGCCAGTGTCCTCGATTTCATTCACGGTCATTCTCGGGAACTCCCAGCTCCCAACATCTCCATCGTGCTGGGCGACTTCTCAATCGACAACTGCTGGCTCACTCTACCCGGCCTTCAACTATCATTGCTCGGTTTCCTAGCCGCTGGTTTCCGGACCCGGAGTGGACCTCTGCATGTCGGTGATGCGACCAGCGGCGAGCCGTTTCACCCTCTCTACCATCTTACGGGCCAAGAAAGACAGCCGACTCTTCAGACAGATTTGTTCCTCTGGGGCTGCGTGGTATATGAACTCATGACGGGCTACTGGCCAGGAAACGGGCAGGGTATGTCTGATCAAGAGATTTCAATGCTTGCGCCGCGCCAGGAATGGCCGAGTCTGGAATCGGAACACCTTGGTGAAATAGTACACATGTGCTGGACAGGTGAGATCGAGGATTCTGCCGAGTTGCTGGACAAAGTCCGTGCCACGATTGTGGCATCTGGGTCCATCATCGAGAACGGTGATGAGATTGCCAACCTTGACATTGAGGGACTTGTCACGTGAGATGTGTTACATTTTGAGGTCAGCGACTGCTGCAAGTGCGCATGGTTGCGTCTTTTCGAGGAGACCTTCGGGCTCATGCCTGGCACAAGTTCATTCAAGCGCTCAGCCCTAGAGAATGACGCGAATGCCCTGAATCAGCTCTTCGGGCGTGCAACCCGCATTAGAACGGGCACCAAAAGAAATCGGTATGCTGGGACTCCACGGTCTTCGAGCTTCGGGAAGTCTTCACGGTTGTTGCAGGCCCGTATCGTCGATGACAGGACCGCTGATGGAATCCGCGAAGCGATGCAGATTGGAATGATATCACAACACTTGCGATCGTAAAAAAATCTGGACCGTGGGAAGTAGTACACGGATTGACGGCAGGCAAGCAAGGTGAGGTCAGGGTGATGGTCAGTGCGAATCGCGAATCCGACGCGCTCTAGGGGCAATCTTTGGCCGACGGACATTCCTCCAACATTATTGAACCTCTGACCGTTGACCATAAATGGTATCAAGCGCGTGAGCTCCAGTCGAGATGTCGTCACCGTTCAAATGACAAGATAAGTTGTTCCTTCTATCCATCCCCTCTGACTTTTAACCACGGCGCCACTCTCTGAACCAAAAACGCGTTCTCCCTACACGACCATGAAGGTCATCCTCTCTGGCGCGACAGGCTTCATTGGCGGCAATGTCCTCAAACGCCTCCTCGCCTTATCAGCAATTACATCCATCGTCGCCATTTCCCGCCGAGACCTCGAGATATCCGATCCCAAACTACAGACCGTGATACTCAAGGACTTCCTGAACTACGATGCGACAACACTCGCCCAGCTCCAAGGAGCAGAAGCTTGTATCTGGTGCCTAGGCAAAGCCACCAGCGGCAAAGAGGTGCATATGGACTACACGATGGCTGCAGCGAATGCCTTCTCGAAAGAGCTGCTGGGCGAGGGAAAGAAGCTGAAATTCGTATACCTGAGTGGAGCCCTGGCGGAGAAAGACCAGAACAAGACACTCTGGTTGTTGGGCAATGCGAGGAGGCTGAGAGCAAGGCTTTTCTCCTGCGTTCTTCCCTACATCTTTGGCTAACTCGGCCATCAGGGCGAAGTCGAGAACAAGATTCTCGACATCCAGACCCAACACCCAGGCCAATGGAAATCCTTCGTCGCCCGACCGGCGTATGTGACGATTGGGGAGCCGGTGTTGCGATTCGCCATGCCGGGCAGCTATATCCCGGTGGAAGAGCTGGCGGCCGCGCTGGTAGATACAGCCGTCAACGGTTCTCAGACAGAGAGGCTGGAGAATGCGGATTTGAGGCAGCGAGGCAAAACAGCATTCACCATGAAATCCTAATCAAAATGCCAGCAGCTGCTCCAACTAATTCTCTCCACCAATAGAGAGGCTTTCTGATATCGATTATGCACGCACTTTACGGCACGAGGACATGGTTCAAGGAAGCTCTCCAAGCTGGGACAGCTCTGCCGTTTCCGAAGCTTCCATCTGCACACCACCGCTCGCTCATGCGAGTCATCCAGCAGCAGCTTCAGCTCATCTGATAGCGCCTGCGTTAACGATGATGGTGACGACCGCGACTCCATCGACTAGGAATTCCGGAAGTCGGTGAGTACGCGTGCTGTGCTGGGAGAGTGGAGCCCAGCAAGCAAGCAAAACGGAAGAGAGCCCAATGCAGCCCGCCGCCGCGGACTGTCACACATCACCAAACGAGGCTGACCTTGGTAGATGGGAAAGCATGCATCCACCAGACAAGCTCCAGTCCGAAACCAAGATTGCGCATGTGCGTGCGCATGACAAGAGGTAAGCTCTCCAGCCTTCTGCATTTTCGACCTTTCTATTCTTTGCTTGCGCGTCGCTCTTTCCCTTCCTTCTCCTTCCGACCATCAGCGCAACCGGAGTTTGCTGCGTCGACGTCTTTCGCTTTTGCGTGGTGTTTTGATTGCGCCGCGGGCGGTTTGCGCGCAGAGAGTGCCAGCGATTCGTTTTTGAGCTTTGAGAAAGAGATGCGCTGCTGAGGAACCAATACCTATCCACTATCGCGGCGCCTACCAGCCTTCCCCAGCCACCGAACCCGACCTACGATTTTCCTGCGCGACGACGGCGATCACAATGACAGGACGCAAAGACGCCGTGCGACCAAGCTCGGTCCTGAGCTTGTATGCACTCCTCGTCTGGGCTTTGCTCAGCTCGCTTGCGGCGGCGCAAGGCGGGACGGAGTACTATATCCTCGAAAGAGATGATGGGGAGACTTTCCTGGAGGAGAGGCAGAATTACCAGTTTACTGGCGCTCTTGCGATTTATGGATCCGGCGGTGGGACTGTACAGAGCGTTGGTGGGAATCAGAGCCCCAGCACTGCTGTGCCTGCGCAGTGTCCAGCCGATCATCCCGTGAGCTGCTCCAACATACAGCAACCATACTAGTAGGTTGAAAGCCAGAATAATGGATTTGCAGGAACCAGAGACTAACATTTATTAGCTGCTGTCCCTCCGATAACTACTGCGCCTGGTCAAACAGCGTAGTCGCATGTTGTCCTAATGGAAAGACCTGCTCGGGGATCGCAGGCGGCGGCGCAGCGCAGACAACAACGTACTGGCAGCCGTCAACGACCTGGCAGCAGCCAGCGGCAACAACCGTTTACGGCGGGGGCGGCTACGTTGCTCCAGCAGGGACAACCGTTCAGACGACAGTGGGTTACGGCGGATACTGTAGCACACTGATCGCAGTTGGACCCGGCCTTCCCACAACGCAAGCCGGCGAGTGCGGCACCATTCTCATAGCTGAAGCGGAAGCTGTGCAAGCTGCTGTTCTGAGTTGGACGAAGCTGATCGCAATGCTGGTGGGATTGCAGGTTCTCGGAGGTGTTGTGTTCTTGCGGAGGTGAGACGGCATTTACCGACAACGACAGCTATGAAGGCGCATTGGCGTGTACAGCTGGTCTGGTCTTTAATGAGGCGGTATACCGTGTAGATACCCAAGGATAGATAATGCTGGTGATAGTTTGAGCAACATACCCAAAGAGAAGAGAAAGTCGACATTTCGTTCAATCTTCGGGCCCGTTCACAGCTGAAAGCTACGTCATTGTGATGGACGATCGACAGGAACGCGTGGGAGTGAATCTTGCTTTGAGTTGGCCCTGTTTCCTTTTCTTCCTTTCTTCTGACACGGTCTAATGGGCGTAGGGCACCACAGTCCCTGCTACAATTGAGACTTACACAGAAATCATGGAGCCGCTCTTGTCACGCCTGATTGTACAGGCCGCGCCGCGTTCGAGCACCCTCGTTCAGCGGTCTAGCTGTCGTACGCCAACTACCCACACGAACCCTTCAAAACGACCGTTCTCTGCATCACCAGTGTCTTTGATCAAAGAGCGAAAACACTTCGACACCGCCTCCGCCTCCGACAGCTCCTACTCCCGCCCCGCAACCGAGCAATCCCAAACCGTAACCAAAGAAGAAAAAGACCACTTCTCCATCGTCGAACGCGAATCCAAACGCCTCCAAACTCGCTCCCCATGGATGCACGAAGGCGCCGACGTAGCCCCCGTCCAACGCTACCGATCCGCGGGCGCGATGACAAAAGGCAAACTCCTCACGACACCTAGCAGGATGCTGAAGTTGATATTACCTTTGACAACACGCGACGCGAATCAGGATCGCAAAGATGTGGAGCCTTTGGCGTTGCTGGTGCATCCGCAGCAGCCGCTGAGTTATTTGGAGAGGTTGATACAGAGTGAGCTGCCGTTTATGTGGGATGAGAAGAAGGGGAGGGAGAGGGCGCCGGAGATTGTGTTTCGGGCGCAGGATAGTATGGAGGAGGGGGTTGGGAAGGAGAGGGTTGAGGGGAGGGAGGAAGAGGAGGAGTTGCAGGATGCTGAGGAGACGGTTGTGGATGGGAAGGTGGAGAAGACGGGGAAGATTAGCGGTGGGAAGGAGGAGAAGGTCAGAAAGGAGGAGAATATGAAGAAGCAGGAGCCTGTTGATGAAGAACATTTACATTTCGTGAGGTGGAGTCCGAGCACTGAGATTGGGGACTTCATCCGAGATGCTGCGAGAGGAAAGGAGTTCGCCGTGGATATCGAAGGCGCTCCAGAACCCATCTACGTCGGAGTCCCGTCCTTCCACGACAGAACCTACTACCTCCGCATGCGCCTCCGCAAAATCTCCAAACGAATCTCCACCATGGCAGACATGAAGCGAGAATGCGACGAACTCGCCCACCGCGGCGCCAAAAACGTCGCCCGTCTCGGTTTCGCCGGCCTCGTAGGCTGGTGGGGCGCAGTCTACTACCTAACCTTCAAAACCGACCTAGGCTGGGATGTAATGGAACCCGTTACCTACCTCGTCGGTCTCTCCGGGCTGATCGGCGGTTACATGTGGTTCCTGTACCACAACCGCGAAGTCAGCTACCGCAGCGCGATGAATTTCACTGTCAGTCGGAGGCAGGATCAGTTGTATAAGGCGAAGGGGTTTAATTTGCCCCAATGGGAGATGTTGATTGAGGAGGGGAATCGGCTTAGGAGGGAGATTAAATTGGTTGCGGATGAGTATGATGTTGAGTGGGATGAGACGAAGGATGAGGGGGATGAGAAGGTTAGGGAGGCGCTTAGGAAGGAGAGGAAGAGGAAGGAGGCTAAGAGTGAGGAGAAGAAGAAGGGGAAGGAGGACGATGAGGACGATGATGATTGATTGATTGAGCGTTTTGCATAGCGCTGTGCTCGTTCTTGTGGTAAATGTATACCCCATTTCTGTTTTGTGCATTGCGGTTGAAGGATGACTTGATTGACCAGCGATAGATTTAGTTGTACATAGTCGACACCAGCGACATGACACGGCATTGCAAAGCGTCGATTCTGGCGTGCTCACCTGTTGACCCTTGAGCTGCGGTCCATGGTCCAGTCCAGAGTCGACAAGAGCAAGCTCTCAATCGCAGTCTACGGAAGTCACTCGATTGCAGGTCAATTGCAATGGCGATCAGTCATTTTCAAGACGAATGGCGTCAGATGAGCGAACAGGCGAGCACACCAATTGATCGTCAGCTGAAGGTAATCCTGCTCTCTTCTTGCTAAGCTTCAGACGCGATCCCACGAGCACCTAAAGGATTGCCACATGCTTGTCAAGCATCGCGGATTGAGCCCTAATAAGATATTTAGTATTCGGGCGGCTCCCGGAACGATAGCTCTCGTTCCATTGCACTTGTTGGAACTTCTGACGACAATCGATCTCGTACTTGTTCGACGTCAAGAATGATACAAAAAAGGTCGGCGACCAGTCATCATCCGGGCCCGAGAAGCTACGACGATGAGGCCATTGACCAAATAAGGTGACCCAGGGCAGCACGCGACCGGGTATTTGAAGATGGGGTGTACGGACTTCTCGGCCCTGTGCGGTTATTACTAGCGTCACTACCCTGCGTCAGACCTCAGCTTACTTTTGGGAGGGCCTATTTATCTACAGAGAAGCCTCCTCGTGCACGAACGTAAGCCACTCAATACTGTTCGGTGGGCGGCCTCTTGACTTTATACAAGCAACGATGGACAGCATCCTCACGAGTCCCACGATCACCCTCGTGGTCCTCCTCCCCTCGGTACTGGCTATTGCGGCTATATCTTCACTTGTTCGAAGCTATTACCGTCTACGACATATCCCTGGTCCATTTATACCCTCGTTGACGGACTGGTGGGCTACGCTCAATATCTGGAGTGGAAAGCCTTATCATGAGTTTATTCAGGAGTTGCATAAGAGTTCCGGACCTGTGGTGAGATGGGGACCGAACAGGGTGTCGTTCTCGCAGCCTGCTGCTGTGTCGGAGATTTATGGGATTCATCATCCGTTTCCGAAGGTTCGTTCCCAACTTTATTGGGAGGGTGATGGGGTAAGGCTGACGATTGCAGGCTGCATCGTACGAACCTATGGTCGTGGTGAATAATGGCAAGCCAGTCCCCTCGTTGATCGCTACGAGGGATGAGAAACATATCACTGAAGTCAAGAGACATATCTCTGTTGGCTTCTCGCAGTCGACGTGGTTGAAGCAGGAGGATCAGATCGATACTGTCTTGGAACTTCTTGTCGAACAGCTTCGAACGACAGTCAGCACGACGATCGATCTTAAACGATGGATGAGCTTCTGGTCTTTCGATACCTTGGCCACTGTTGCGTTCAGCGAGAGTCGTGAGTACTTGAAGCATCAGGAAGATATAGACGGAGTCTTCGCTGGCGGATCGGCGCGATTCAAACATTGGGGCCTGTGGATGTCGATGCCGAGTCTGGAAAAGCTGATTTACAAGAACCGGTTCGCGCAGAAAGCCCAGTCTGGCGGCAGTGCCCTGGTCAAACTCGCCTTGAAAAGAATCCAAGAAAGAAAAGCAGTCGACCAAGACGGCGCAGGCCGCGACCTTCTAGGCCGATACCTCGCCGCCTCGCAACAAGCCCCGAACGTGATCGCCCCCAACGACGTCCTCGGTCTCACAATCTCAACAATCCACGCCGGCTCCGAAACAACCTCCACAGCAGCCGCCATCCTCCTCCTCCGCATCCTCCGCGACCCACGAGTCTACTCCATCGTCGAAGCCGAGATCCTCTCCGCAAACCTCCCGCACCCACCCCCCTTCGCCCTCGTCGACAAACTCCCCTACCTCGACGCCTGCCTCCACGAAAGTATGCGTCTAACCTCCAACGTCAACTGCACCGAGCGCACAATCTCGCCCTCCTCCACCGAGATCTGCGGCGTCTCGATCCCCGCTGGTACAGACGTCTCCATCGCCGAACCGCTCGTTGCGAGGGATAAGGAGCTTTTCGGTCAGGATGCGGAAGTATTCCGACCGGAACGCTGGTTGGATGTGGAGAAGGGGGTGTTTGTGGAGATGGATCGTGCGGCTTTTGGGTTTGGGTATGGGAGGAGGCATTGTATTGGGCAGCATTTGGCGCGGATTGAGATGAAGAAGGGGGTTGCGGCTTTGATTTCGAGTTTTAAGGTGAGTGGCACGTTCGGGGCTGTTGGGGTGATGGGTGCTAACATGGGTGTGCAGATTCATTTGACTGAGGAGCCGTATGTCTGGGCTGAGGATAATCAGCCGAAGGTGCATCTTAAGGTGAGGTTGGAGGAGAGGGTCTAGGGAAATATCCATCTCCAGCGATCTGAGCTGTACCCAGATACTATTTAGCTCATCGTGGGTCCAGTCTCTCACAACAATAGCTGGGATCTATTACGCAATAGTGAGTGAGAGAATGATTGACGTATGTCTGACGGGACATTAAAGCCAACGAAATAAATATGGACACCCCCGAACGCCTGTTCAACATGCCAGAACTTCGCTCAGAACATCAAATAACGCCATTCGCCCTCAAAATCAGCTAACTCGAATCGCAAACGACATACAGCCCGGTCAAAGAGCCTCAGCCTTGCCCCTGATTCTGGTTTCGATACCAATCATTTCCAGGCCCGGCCGTGCGGAGGTCGCCGTTCAGGATCGATGACCATGCACTTCCTTGGAAAAGACTCTGTCCCGGTGTCTGTGGATGCTTGTCTGGGTCTGGACAAGGCCCTTGCGATTCGGGAACGTCAACCGTTCTTGGTTCGAAAGCGCTGGCACAAAATGTCGGTGGGTCGCGAGCCAGAGCGTCATCACACATCTGCCGGTTTTGGCGCCAATGGCCACATTTCTCCCATTGATACAAGACTGCGTGGCACATTGTGGCTTTGAGTTGCAAGTGAGAGGTGGATGTTGGTTTGGGGAGTGAAGTTAATGGTCGATGTTGAATGGGCTGGAGTTGTGTTGGAAAGGAAAGGCTCTAAAGGTCGAAAAGAAGGATTTATATATGGATTTTCGCAGCGTGTTCCGGTGATATTGGTCATTTTCGATTGCCAGATCGTTATCAATTGCTGAAATGCTAGTGATCAAATGGCTATTTGCTCAATGAACATGTCACACTTCACGGCTTTTGCTATTTTGCCATTCCCAGTAGTTTGCATGAGATCTCATGGTGCTGAAGTCATTTTGATGCCCTGATCTTCTCGAGTCGCATGGAGATTCCCGTGTAGGTGGATGTGTGGCTTGATTGAGTTGCAAAGTGGTCTATGGGGGTCTAGACTTCTGCGCAGCACATCACGTCGACAATACGAGAGAGGCAGGGGTTGTATGCCTGTCGAATCACGATTATTCCTCATGATGGTTTATTGTCTACTCGCAACTACTCGCAGGGCCAGCACTTGCTTTTTCCGATCCGCGATGTGTATCACTTGTCACATTCAGTTGACATGACGCAAGGACAGTTGACTGCACTCGGTCAATAGCCTGGTGACCTCGAGAGCAAATGCAACAGTTCATACCAGGGACACTTGCCGAATAAACCCGGACACGATTTCAGCGAAATGGCAAGAGCAATCCACCATGCGGCAAAGAGCCCTCCCGGCCGGCAGCCGACCCCCATGTTTGACCATGCTGGAATATAGCCCAGTGTTCACAGACCGGCTGTTCTGCTCAACCCCTCAGCACGCCTTCCGAAGTTCGACTCCTCCGGAGAAAGATCCGACTTGGGCAGCCGTCCATTCTCGTTCCACGAGCATTGCATGTATCACAGGAGAAGCCTAGATCCCGTCTTTGCGTCAGAATGATGAACGCTGACCACAACATAGAAGAGGACTGACCGCAGACTATATGTGATACCTTGCAAGCTCTTCATCGCCCGCTCCACTCATCGCGAACGGGGTCGTACTTCCGCGCATTGACAGATCCAGCAGCGTCTTGGGACGTTGAAGAACCTGATGTCAGGGTCACAGCCACCGACTCTCTCACAGTCTCTATTTCAGTTGGAGACAACGCCGACGAACCCGCATTATCTTCCTCTTCTGATCCTGTTCCTCCTGCCGAGCCATCAGAATTGTTATGCTGACGACGGTCACGATATCGTATCACATGCCACAACATCCATCGAATGATCCAGTTGGGCTCGTTGGGCTGGCCCGCGATGGCCGCCAGGTCGTAGAGGATACGGGTCGCTGTGTGAGCGTGGCGATGGATGTTGAAGATCTCTCTATTCATGATCTCCTCAGGAATTTGGGACGTCGCGATAGCACCTTCGGGCATGTTGGGCCCTTGAGGTGGGTTGAGAAGGGCGATTATTCTCTGACGACCTTCGATAGCTTCTGCCTGGAACAGCATGTCAATATCGATTACGACACTCGCAAGATGGATCCGCGGCACCTTCATCATGGTATAGACCTGGCGATGGCGAGGGTCCCGAATGTCAAGGCCCAAACGCTGCATGAATCTGGTCTTCGACTCACTCCGTGGGAGCGATGGCAGCGGTCGAGCCATGACAGAAACCTCGACTGTTCTTTGGGAACAAGCTGTGTCATCGAGTTATGAGCCTCCGCGACCGTTTGCCACTTCTCTGAAAGCAAGTCAAGATATGAGGAAGCACAACACCTTCAGACCCGACGAGACAAACAACCACGCTACACAGATTAGGCGAGACAAGGGCAGATCATGTTGACGAGTGAGTTCCGGACCGTCTCCACCGTGAGGTTTGTGAGGGCTGAGAGTGGAATGCTGGCTCCGGCTGAAGAAAGAAGGAAGACCATTGGCGAACGAAACCCTCGCACCGATGCTTCACGGGTCGGCATCGATCGGCAGTCCAGCATACACCGAGATGAGGCTCCCATGCTCCTCACTCCAGCGCTGGGCCCGAAACAATCTGACAGACTGCTCGAGCGCCGCGCCAGGGCTCGTTGAAGGAGACCGAAGGGATGCTCGGACGTTCTCTGGACTGAACAGGCGCCCTGCAGCATGTCCTCTGGCTTCTCGTGTGGCTGTTGGCCTCGAAGACGTGGCATGGCAAAGCGTGTTAGGACCCAAGACTTGCATCAGCATGACGACCTGAGCTCGCCAATCGCTGCCGAATGCCCTGCTGCTTGCAGGCCACCGTGCCAGCGCATTTCATCAACTCCCTACTGTGCGACTGCCGGCGCCAATCACTCGTTTGATGGCGGGTCGAACTGAACCACGAAGGCTGCTGGGTTCGAAGCGAAGTGGCCGAGGATGAGGGTGGCGAGAGGTGTCCTCGCAGAGCAAGGTGGCCCCGTGAGACAAATGCCGGGCGCTGGCCCACATAAGGTGTGAGGGAAAGGTGGTTCGTGCCTCAGAGCGAAGGAGCGGCGTCGAGCACATTGTCAAGGATGAATTGCGCCTGAACCCGCTGTCTCCTGTGACACGAAAGGCCTTCCCAAGAAGACGAAGATGCTCATCTCGATGTTGGAGGCTCTGTACGCATGCATGCCACGCTTGGCCCACAAGTTGCACCCTCAAAAGTCTGTTGCACAAGCATCCAATTGTCACACGCTACAGACGTCCGCACTCAACTCCGAGTGGCGATTCACTATCCAACGTCGATCGACGATCTGTATTCGGATGCTCCCGAAAATGGAATTGAGCACGTGATGCACGTGACGTACAAAGTAAGTGAATTGTCTCGGTATCGGAATCTTGCAAAAGCTGTGTCTAATCTCAAACTTCGAGTCTATGTGGCAAGGAAGTAACACTGTCGATACTGCTTACATCTACAATGTGTACTTGAACGTGACCGCCCGGTCACCCAAGTCGCTTAGCTCTTCTGAAGTGAATGCCAGGTGCTCTCCATTCGCCACCCGCTTGGCTCTTTGCTTGTTGATCCTGTCATAGCTTACGATCAGAATCGTTGCCGCAATCATCCCACCACAGATGAAACCAATCTCAAGCGCATGGCCAAGAATATACCTAGGGGCATCGTTCGATCTGTAAAAGTTGCTCGCCATTGCTCCTGCCATGTTGCCCATTGCGATTTGGATTGCGACTCCAACGGCACGCTTGTACGATCCAGCCAAGTTGTTCGAGAGCCATGTAAGGTTGGTAGGATGTGTCGGATAGATGGCACAGGCTGCGATGAAGACTCCGGCGTATGTGACTCCAAATTTTCCGGAAGATATGCACATGATGAAGCCGACAAGCTGGAAGACGAAGCAGACCATAATGAATGGTGATCTGATGCGTTTCCTGTCCGCAGCATAGGCCACCGCTATCGTCAGGGCAGAGGCGGTAACATAAGGAGGCACCGTCAGCAGTTGTGAAGATGTCGTCGAGAAGCCGAGTTCCTTGATAATGGTTGGCATGAAGAGGCTGACGCCGTACAGAGGACAGACGTATCCCCAATAGACGAAGATATTGATCCAGATCTGCCAGTCGAGAAAAGCGGCCTTGACGGATTTCCAGTCTTGCTTCTCGTTCTGTGCTACTCGCTGACCGTGCGATGTGTTGTCTTGGCCATCGTATCGGAGTCGGTAGGTAACGAATGCTCGTTCTTCCGGGGTCAAGAAAGATGCGGTCTCCGGAAAGTCGTAAATGACAAAGTAGGCGGCGACGGCGACGACAACCGTTAGGATGCCTTCGAGAATGAAGCTGAGATCATCAGCAACGATGCAATCTGGCAATCGACAAGTGCTCACTTACATCCAACGCCAACCAGCAAGTCCGCCGACTCCGTCCATGAAGGAGATCCCGTAAGCTAGTAAACCGCTGAAGGCTCCTGCAATCGATGCCGCTGAGAAAAAGTACGCTTGACGTACTTGCACTTCATAGCGAGAGTACCACATCGTGTTGTAGTACACGACTCCCTAAGAAATGGTTCAGCCTACAACCATGTAATGTGTACTTCTTGTAAGCTTACGGGGAAGAGCCCAGCTTCAGCAACGCCCAAGAAGATTCTTGCAGCGAGTAGCCTATCAAGCAAAGAGCACGTCGTTAGCTAATCACTTTTGTTGCAGTGAGGGCTTTCAGTCGCGATACGAACCCGCTGTAGTTCTGAACTATCCCCATAAGCGTCATCACTATGCCCCATGCAACCATGATAGTTGGAAGCCAGATGCTGGGCCGAAATTTCTTGAGCAACATATTACTCGGGACCTCAAAGGCAGCATAGGTGAAAAAGAATGCTGTTAGACACCAGTTGTACTCCGCTCCGGTTAGGTTTAGATCTTCGCTCAGACCCTCTATCTTTGCGTTGCCGATGTCTATCAAGGCAAACCTCAGGGTTAGCAGAGATTCTTACGGGAAGGCCAAGCTTGGTTTTCTACGTACTTCCTCGGTCAAGGAACGATAGCAGGTAGAGCAGCGTGAGCATTGGGATCAGACGTAAATCCATCTTCCGAAGGATCTTTTTGATGTCCAGATGCGCAAAGGACTCAAGTGTGACATTGGGGTCGTCGACGGCCGCATCGATCTCGCGAGCCTGCTCGTTCTTGGATGCCTTGTTGATGTCTTTCTCAAGATGAAGGGGTGCATGTCCTCCTTTTTCTTGTGAAACATCATCGCTTTCATGATCTGCTATGCCTTTAATATCCATCGTCGCGGACGGTCGATGCCGCAATGGTAGAAGATCCAACGAGAGACAGTAAAGAAGAGTGTAAGGTGAGGTGGAATTCCATCGCCACGTAAAGACGGCAGACCTATTTAATGCGGTGACCTTCCGGCCAACCTGCCGTCGATTACCGTCGCATTGTGGATATACCAAGACGGCCTACCTGCTACGGATCCTTCTTCGGACCCGTTGAGCTGGAGACTCTTGCATTTGGTTCGTCAATTCGACGCCGCTCTGTAGATCCCCCACTTGCACGTGTGTTTCTCCGCACCAGCGTCCCATGGGGCAGACCCAGATCACATGATGTAGCATCGTGAACCGATCGTCTCGAACGGAAGCGATGTTTGCGTGAGAGGGCTCCATAAGTCAGAAACAGGCTCCATTGGAAAACTTTACTTCTCGACCATTGGAAAACTTCACTTCTCGACCGAATCGTAATCTGGTAGAGCAAATTTGTCCCCCTGAGAAGAAATGTCCAAGACTTTCCAGATCCCAGTCCGTGCAATAAGCCAGAAGATGGTCCTGAGCACATAGATACCCCAGCTGGTTTGGGGATTCAGCAGATTCGGAGCATATCCACCAAGTGGTATGGTTTGCGACTTCGTAATGTATCCTCGAAGTCTTTGCTCATACATTGCGAATGCCTTTTGAAGGTCGTCTGGGCTAGCGGAAAGCTCTCCAGCAAGGACATAGGCTCCGAGAATACCGCACGTCGTGCCTTGGCCTGTGAGGGGAGAGGGAGCATATGCAGCATCGCCGGTCAAAGCCACACGGCCGCTCGACCACTTCTCCATCTTGATCTGAGCTGTGCGTTCGAAGTAGAAGTCTTTGGCTGAACTGAGGCCTTTCCGAGCTCGTTCGGCTAGGCTGCCGGTGACATCTCTGAATATTTCTGTCCAGACTTCCTTTTGTCTGTCCTGGGGTTCCGACAGAGCGTCTATCAGCTTTTTCGATGCCGCTGTGACTAGCAAATAGCAAGAAGACCGCTCGTGATCGATTGGTCGCACCAGAACACTGCGTCCGCCCACCGCATGTTGGAAGCGAGAGTTAGGTCGGTCTCGTTCGTCGTAAGGGATGCTGAAATAGGCAGCGAATTGGTCTCTGCCACGGAATGCTTTACTGGCAATGTCGGTCCCAAACGCCAGCTCCCGAGTCTTAGATCTCAGGCCATCAGCTCCGATGACAAGGTCAAAGTCTTCCGCCTTGTTGGTATCAGAGAACACCACCGTCACAGTCTTCTCGCTCTGCCTTAGCTCGGTGATCCGGCATCCAAAGCGACGAGTTACGTTTCCAAATGATCCAGCAGCAGATCCCAGTATTCTTGTCAGGTCACCGCGCATGATTTCGATTTCCTGTGTGAGCGTGGCTTTTCCTTCGGCGGCGGTTCCCAGTGCCGCGATCTCGTTGCTGTTGTCGTCGACAATGGCGAAGCCTCCTTCCTCTGTCGTATACGACCGGATGGTCTCCTCGAGACTCATCTTGCGCACAATCTGAAGCGCCGGGCCTGTGATGTCGATGCCCTGGCCGGCGGTGGGAAGTTGTGCAGCCCGCTCGATGACCAACACCTCAAATCCAGCTTTGCCCAGCCAGTAAGCGGCGACTGAGCCAGCAATGCCGGCGCCGACAATGAGAACGCGGGAAGCAGGTGGAGTCATGTTGCAGTCAGTTCAGGAGAATGTTGAAAATGTATCGAACAGGTTGTCCAGGTTCAGGACTTAATACATTTTGGTGGACGTTGCATGACGCAAGCCGTGGTCGGTATCTTATCGTGCGAAGTCAAATATAGTACGAAGAACGGCACAGAGCGCGTCATGTTCTTGAGGCGTTACGCATGTGTGTATGCCAGATCCGCGGTGCCGATGGAGCACGAAAAGTACCGCGCATGTTGATGTGAAAGTGATGAAAGTCGTCAGGAGAAGAACCGCCGTATCTGCGGCTCTGCATGGAGCCCGAGCGTCCGGTTAAATTTGGCCGTCTCTGACAGCCTTGTCCGACCATGTCCTTCCCCTCGCAAAGCTGTTGAGCTGACCCATTAATTGCATTCATGAACATCGCATGGCTGTAGCAACCACTTCTCCAACTTTGCCACTGCATCAAATGTCAGGAATTCCCACCTAGCGAAGCATACGGCTCCGCTTCCCGTTTCCACCTCCTTGTTCGCAACCATCTGCAGCCTCAGTAGGTCTGGGCTTGCAACAGAGGATTATTCTTTCCGAAATATGGAGCTTCTACACCTGGACCCATATTCTCGACATAGCTGAAGGCAGAATGTTAGCCGACTTTCGGGCACCATCTTCGCTTGTGCCGTTTCACTTACCTGGTTTGCATTTTCCACTCCCCCCCATCGCAGACCCAGATATCGTCACACACTATCCAAAGTGAAGGGCAGAAGGTCAGTATATGTCTCAGACATGCATCGATATGCCTTCCGTCCTTTAGACTTACTGTAGTATATCCTGTACGTCTTCTTAATATCCTCCAGTGCATCTTTGTGCCATTGCGAGCGGGTGATCCTGCAGAGAGTATCCGTTGAGTCCTCTATTCCCCGCCATGGCGATTGAAGACTCACTGCGTCAAGACTCTTGCCTTCCCAGGCGCGACCATCTCCTTTAGCCACAGATTGGTAACGATACGCTCTGTCTTTGAGTCTTTGCTGGCCTCTTGTAAAGCCTTTGTAGTTTCTTCGAGACCATCGCTGATGCCTCCGTAGTCGCCCAATTGGGTACTGTCATAATGCAGATCCGGCATGAACACTTCCGGGAGCGCTGTCCAGTTCTTGCGATCTATGATCCACCCTGCGTGATAGCCGGCTTGGGTGAGTCCTTCGATTGCTGATGCATACGTTCCACAATTCTGCTTGTGTTCAGCCGTCGCTGAGACTAACGAAGCGATGGCCAACAAGATAGAGATTAGTTGCATGATGGTGAGAGCGGAGGCCTGAGATGATGTGATTGGCTTCTTCTCCAGTGGGACGAAGTCGGACTGGCTTCGTACATGAGGTGAGAAGGCCCAATTTATGTTCCTGCAGCACGTGTATTGAGCAAGCTAATAGGGATGTCCCTGTCAGTACGGCCGCGATGGATCAAGGATACTCGTCGTCACAAAGCCCGCCTCACGACTCACCCAGCGGACTGGGCTCAGCATCCGAGAGTGTGCACACTCTCAATCTTGTACCATGCTGCTTGTCTCGACGTCTTGCATCAAAGCCTCATCCACAGATGATATATATACGAGTTCTCGTCAATGCTGTCGCGAAGCAAGACTCTCTTGAGGTCAAATCGTCACATTAGAGGTATCGGATGGCTTGGATCAAGAAACCTGTAAATTCTGTTGCTTATGCAGGGATCGGAGAAAAATATCATGATTGGGTTTTGGAGGAGATCCGACCATGCAAGCCGGCTCACACAGCCTGAAACACCTTGCGAGTTGAAAGCATGGGCTCCTGGCCTGGTTGATGCCGGATCAGAAACACAAATCAAGTATTCTGGTCGTATCGGGAGCACTCAATCCTTGACGGATTTGCCGGTTCTGGAGTTTGCAGAAACCCTAAGTTTCTCTAGATGTGATCATGATGCTGCTCGTTGGAGCAAAGGCATGGTCAGATCCAAGTCCGATTGTCCGTGTTGCTGCTACGTTCCTGGCGAAGAGAACCAATTTAGTTCCCAAGCGATTTGACTGGGTTTCCCTGTCAATTCCAGATCGAGTCTTTTGATATGCCGTGGAGCACCCGACATATCAAGCCAACGTGACAGGAGTTGGTTTTACTGCATCCGTGTCAACGCCCATGGCCGTCTCAGGATCTTTCTCGACACCAAACATGTTTGGATGTGAGGCATGATAACCAGGCTGGACGGTTCGGCCTCCTTTCGAAGTCAGGACGCCACCAGTGATGCCACCTTTCTCGAAGAGATGATCGATGTCTTCGAGCTGCAGGCCAGCCGTCTCTGGAAAGAATGCGTAGACGAGAGGTACCCAGCAAGCATTGAGGACCTGTAAAATGATCAGCACCGCGCATAGAAACTCTGAGATGAGACTTGCCGCAAAAATGATGAAGGTTCGCCAGGCGATGTTGTCGATGGCAATGGGCGTGATCTGGACTACCGTGAAGACACACATCCAATTGATGAAGCTATATTGGGTGCACGTCAGCGAGCGTCATTAGATTACAGGCCACTTACATACCCTCCGAACGCCTGGCCACGAGAACGGATTCTGGTCGTCGTCACCTCGGACGGATAGAACCAAGGAATCGGCAAGTAGCCCACACCCAAGAAGAGCTGGAAGATGAAGACCATCGCAGTCGCTCCATATGCCGCTCCACGGCTGCCGATGCTAAGAAGAATGGCTGCCAGGGAGAAACAGAGACAAAGCCCAGTGGCAGAGAACATCAGCAACGTTCTCCTTCCGAAGCGATCCATGCACCACAGCGGAATGGCGGAGCCGACAAGGTACGTCAGTGAAGTACACCCGCCCAAGATCAATGACAGGTTTCTTGAGAGGCCCATGGCATCTTGGTAGACAACGGGTGCATAGTAGTTGATCATCTGTGACAACATTAGCAATCGGTGGAGAGAAGAAGCGCCAAAGACGATACATACATTGCTTCCCGTGAACTGCTGCATCACATTGACCAGTCCGCAGAGCATGAGTCTTCGGAAGTTCTGGATTTTGCCGCCCTGAAGCAACTCCCTGTATCTGAATGGTCCACCAGCGGATTCCAACTCGATCGAAGTCTCGATCTGTCGTCTCAAGAAAACGACCTCTTCATCATCCGGAGAAGCATGGCTGGACCTTAGACGGGCGAGAACGTCACCGGCTTCTTTGACCCGGCCTCTTTCGCAAAGCCAGCGAGGCGACTCTGGTAGCGGGAGCATCTGGATGACCAGGCATACGGCGAAGAACGCTTGGAACGAGATTGGAAATCTGGGAGGCAGTCAGCAGTGATCAGCCGTGAATGGGTGATCGTCTCTTGCCTCCACTGCGACGTGTTGTAAACGAAAGACATCCCGTAATCGATCCAATACTGTCGTTCGTTAGATGGAACTCCTGCCAGTGTCTGCTTTGAGACCACTTACTGCGATGCAGAGTCCGACTATTGTCACGGTGCCCTGCGCTGTCAAGAGCATTCCGCGTCTCTCTGGCCTAGCCATCTCTGATTCTGACGCAAGGTCAGCTATATCCATCATCCATCTCTTAAAGTACAAACGTACGATACATCGGCACAGTGGAGCTATTGAAGCCATTTCCGATTCCAGTGACGATTCTTCCCACGAGAAGCTGAGCAACACTGTACGAAGACCCGAGCAGAATCGTGCCGATTATCATAATGCTCCCACCGGCGAGGATCATGCGTTTGCGACCGATTCGCTCCCCGAACATGAAGCTGAAGAGGCATCCTGCAGCACAGCCAATATCTAGACGATTACAGGGTCAGCGTGCGCAGTTCACCATGAGGACTGGTGACGAGAGATGGTAGCACACCGTAGATTGACGTGATAATGCCCTGAAGGTTGGGATCAGGGTTGCCGAATTGTTGTCCAAACTCATTGTCCGCGCCGATCAATCCACTCATCACTCCTGTCATTCAATCAGCGGTGTCCAGAATAAATCGTGGGAGAAGACCTACCTTGATCGTAACCAAGCAGGAGAAATGCTTGACAAGAAGCCGCTATGCCCCACGATCAGTACAGGCATAAGGTGGCTGGAAGATGCGATCACACCTGTGATTGCCCAATTCAAAGTCCGACCCTTCAACGGCCCTGAGCCTGGAAGAAGCCCCATGGTGATGTTGTTGCTCGGGGATGAGAGAAAACGTTTGCAGACCCATCACAGACCTGCCGTTGAAGTTCAATCCATTTGATGTGGTGCTCGATGCATCAGCATCCGAATGCTTGGCCATCCTTGACTTACTGGAGTAGAATGACGATGGCGTCTCCATTCGACGCCACCCGGGAGTTGAAGGTGGTTGTGGATGAGTGGTGAAGTCGGCAAAGTCGGCGCGTTCCTCTCGGGTGGAAGTTGAGTCGAGTCGGGTCAATGCTCGCCGAGATCCATGTGTGTGCTCGAGACCCGCGCATGTCTCCCGATTGCATTCTCTTCATGTTGTGTCTCTCTTTCGAGCACGAAATGATGAGATCTTGAGGTCGTGATGGAATCGTCGAGATTCCACGGTGGCAAGAGCCTCGACCGGTGGGCGAAACGTGCGATTTCTGGACCCAGTTTCAATCTCTATTTTATGTTGCTTATGTACATGCAGCAAGACAGGATACAGCGTAGCCAGAAACATACAACAAACTGGATATATCCGCACATTAGCATTGCTAAGGAACCTCAATGCAGACGACACAAACTCTGGCGCATGAAACTCATCAGTTGACGTCCATCAAATCACGAAGTATCGGACCCTCCGATCCACTTGCGTTTGCAGTCAAAGTACTGCAGTCATTAATTTGAGGTAGTGAGGCTCGCGAGTGCGGCGATAGCAGACTGGATATCATCGATGGCGCCTTGAATGATGGCAGAAGCGGTGTTGTCCATGCGCTTGGCCTTGCTACCAGTGTTGCCGTTGAACAAGCTTCCGAGCGCCAGCATGCTGTTCTCAAGGTCGTCAATAGCCCGTGTAATGACGTCGAGGAAGTTGTCACGCTTCTCCTTGGTGTTCATGTCGGCCTCCCGCTTGCTCGTTGGCGAGTCGTTGGTCAGTCTTCCCAGGGCCAGGATGGTGTTCTCGATGTTGTCGATAGCACGAGTGACAACATAGAGCGTGTTGTCACGCTTCTCCGAGCGTTCGTTAACAAGGTTGGCGGTATTTCCGGCTGTCAATTGATCCCCGTCGACGGCCTGGCCAGCAACGGAAGTGACGCTATTGTCATCGCGCTTTGAGGGTGCGCTGTTGAGGAGGCCGCCGAGGCTCAGAACACTGTTTTCGAGATCGTCGATAGCTCGGGTAACCGCATCGAGCGCGTTGTCTCGCTTGGTAGGGACGTTGTCTCCGGCGATGAGAGCAAGAACACTTCCTGCGCTGCTTGGATCGGCTTTGGGAAGAGTCGAGTTGGAAGCCGCGGGTACGAGGGCAGGGATGGCTCCGGCTGCCACGAAGAGCGCTGCTGAGATTGCGAGGAACTGCATGTCGGATGTGATTAAAAATTAAGGATGCTCGTTAAAAAGTATGATCGATGCCCTGAACGAGTGGAAGGGTTTGCGAGTGAAGAGGAGGAACGGAAAGGAAGGGCGAGAGACGGCGAAGAGTTTTGAGTATCGCATCGCACAGCCAATGAAACCTTGGGGGTTGAGAACCAGTGTGCAATGAAACCTTCCAAGATGGACTGTATCGCCCACAAAGATGACGGTTGCGCATCAACATTTTTGTGCGACCAGATCTCTGAGGCAGAACAAGGCGAGCCGCAGTTTGGTGAAACACATCGTTGTTGCCATGAGATCTGTGAAGAATCGGAACCATGGGTGTACTCATGTCGATCGACCGAACGCTTCCGCTTTGGGTAATATCGGCCCGAAGCGAGCGACATGTTTCGATTGAGACGTTGTTGTGACCAATCTTTGAGCAAGGACTCGAGTCCGGATGCCTCTTGATACGTTCGTGCTCTTATGCAGAAGACGTCTTGAGCTGCAGACTTGCTGCTTACAATCGTTGCGAATTTCCATGCTCTGTGCCGTGCCTTCCCGGAGCTGAGAGCGAACGAAACGCATCGCGAGCATGCCTACTGCAAAAGATGAGCCACCAGACACTGAGCTGAGAGACATACCTTCAATGGATTGCGCGTCGTCCTGTCGCTCGAGAGCTTCAGTTGCCGTTTGATGCCCATATCAAAGACAGGGGCATCTTTTCTTGTTCGAGAACGGCCAGGGACGTTTTGAGCCGCCAGTCGGTGTGAAGACTCTCTTGGCAATGGTTTCACCCAAGTTCAAACTTCTCCAGGGCATCCGAGTGTGATCGGTCGTATTGATTGGTTGATGTCGTTGCGATGGCGCAACGTGAGGTTGAAAAGTGCCAAGATCTATTCTGAGACTAGCGTGTCGCGGTAAGACTTTCCTCGAGGCGCGTCTCCCTCGTCCTCTCCCTCCCCTCAACAACATCAAATGTCTCTCACTGACATTGACGAAGCACCGCCAGACTGACATTGCACGCACTCACTTCTAATCTTCACGCCGACAGATCAGTCTCAAGAGGAAGAAGCGACAACGAGGCGAAGGTCTCCAGGTTCACTCCATACCGGTCCTGAGTTGGGTCTCGGCGATTTCGACTTATCTTTCGCTGGATCAACTCCGGAGGACAATCAATCGTCGGCAAAGCTATGGACAAGGCTTCCACGAGGCTGGATGCCTATGCCTCCGCGTCTGACAGTGGTATATCAGTACTCCAGCCGCAATGCGCTTTGCCAGGTCATCTGGCGTCTCAAACCAGGTCATGCGTAAGAGAATATGTCTTGCGCCTCATCCATATTGCTACCGACAAGCAGAATGGCTGGGAAGAAGAGTAACCCATTATCATGCTTGATCGTTGTCAAGAGTAGTATATTCCGCATAGCCGAGCTCACCGGGAGCATCTAGCAATGCTGGACCTTATCTCTTTCGGCAATGGACCTGACGCCTTCCTCAGCTCTCGTTGCACTTCTCGGATGCTGTTGATGGATTTCCGTGCACCTTGAGGCCATTGTCTGCAGATAGTGGACGTTGTTCACATTCGCCGGCTAACGCACCCACTGATCTTCGGCTAGTGCACTGCTTAGACCTCCACCTATCGCGGTTGGCCGAGAGCTGATTCGGCCAAATTGTAAGCATCATTGTTAGAGTCTTATCTCGACCTCATCGAAACAACGATCTACCCGAACATCTCGGAAGGGCTGTGAGGCTGACATTACTACTCTCAAACAAGCTGACATTATTGCCATTCGACCTTCTCCAGCCCCCCTTCCCTCTCCATTCCCACCTCAAGGCCTAACAGCAAAAGCAAAAAGCAAAGCATTGAATCCACCCAACATGCCAGAATTTGCATACGGTTCGGATCCGCCGCAGCCTGTGGCACCGATGAAGCCAGAGCCAGTGGCCGATGGAGTCACGCTTGTGAGACCTCTTTCACGCAAAGGCGTCGGTCCTGGAATGATCATTCTGTCACCAAATGACGAAGCGGCATCTCCTATTGAGATCGAAGACGGAATCCCATCTTTCCGAATGAAGTGGGCGGAAGAAGGATACTGCGTTGTCGAGATCCGGGCACATGCATCATCCTCCGCCTTGAAGACTGCGGTGGAAGCTCTGAGCAATTGCCACGAATGCCAGCCCAACGACAAGATGGGTCTGATATGTGAGTATTAAGCACCGCTCAGCATTGAGATCAGATCTCCACTAACGATTGCAGGCTACGACACCAATCTCTGGTCTAAAGCAGCACCAGCATTGGAAACCTTGAAAGACCGAATCGTCTGTGCAGCTCTCTACGCCGAGGCCTCACAGTATTCACAGCTCGCCTCGCAGGCATCCGTTCCAACCATCTACCATTTGACCGGCGCATCGGACACCAAGCACACCCGTGCGGCTGGCTCTAAGATCTACGAGTATGGGTCAGATCGACAGTGCACATTTCCCGTTCCGTTTCACAAAGACTTCCACTACAGCACAGAAGCAGTGTCGCATTCTCGAAATCTTGGCTTCCTCAAGCCGATCATGGGCGGCCCATACTTCGACCTCGAGCTCTTGTGGGACGAACACACTTACTACGAATTTGTTGCTCGAGATGTCGAGAACACGATGGCCACGATGGTGCAAGAGCCATACGTCAACCATATTCCCACCGTCACGGGTGGAATAGGTCGAGAGAAGCTAACAGCCTTCTACCGCGACCACTTCGTCTTCAGCAATCCTGACGATACCGAACTCGAACTCGTCAGCCGCACCGTTGGTGTCGACAGAGTCGTCGACGAGTTCATCTACAAATTTACGCACAACAAGACCCCTGACTGGCTGTTCCCTGGCGTACCACCAACATATAAATACGTCGAGATCCCCATGATGGCAGTCGTCAACATTCGAGGAGATCGACTTTACCATGAGCACATCACCTGGGACCAGGGGACGGCTTTGCGCCAGATTGGTGTCATGCCTGAGAAGCTGCCTTTGATTGTTGATCCTTCAGCGGCGAAGACGAATGGCCATGTCAATGGCAATGGCGTCACGAAGGAGAAGAAGTATGAAGTGGACGTGCCTATCACTGGAACGGATACGGTTGCGAAGATGAGGGATAAGAATTCCGTGGAGAGCAATCGGATGTTTGTGTATAAGGCGAAGGAGATTTGATGGATGATGTACAGAAGTGAAGAAGATGTATGAAACGTGATGTGATGACTAGTAGTATGCATCACCCAGGCTACCTGACCGTTCAGACCGATGCTAAGCTCTGTCTTACTTCCTACTCACAAGGAGTAATAAGAGAGTGATGCAGCTTACTCAGGAAAGTTTCATCAGACCAGATTCTGTTGCAGCTTACGCTTCGAATTACTATCCCAAGCTCCAAGATAACTTCATTCACTTCGTGTGAATGGCTGGTGTAGAGCTGCCGCTAGTTCATGTGTGTCTTGGCAGAAAATTACTACAGTAATTACTAGTAAGTCTTACTGGTATTACTGTTGGTATTACTACGCTTACTACCATTGCGTCTCTATTACTGTGTCAACAGCATGAGGCAGAAAGCACTTTGGGGCATCCTTCTGTCGTGAACGACAAGTATTGCCTTCATCATAAGTATCGGAGATTGGAGGGCCTCAGGGATATGCAACCACACGATGCTTCTTCTTACACATGTTTGATGAAAAGATGAGTTCACGGGCAGTGACATGAGCAACATACTTCAATAGGTATCTGACAAGGAAAACACATATCCACTTTCCGCTCTCAATCAAGATCATTCCACCCTCACTCCGACATCACCAGATCTTCAAGCCTTCGCAGCACCGCTCTTCGTCTCCAACCATTCCTCCACCAACCCATCATAATCCGGCGGCCCATAAGGCTCCGTAACGTCCGCCCACCCCTTCTTCCGATTGACGTTCAATCCCAAATCGGTCAAAATCAAATCGAAATACGGTACAGCATCGAAAACGAAATCTGGGAGACTAGCGCCATAGCCTGTAGGATATCGCCACTTGCCCCATTGTGTATGCAGCATGACCTCCTTGGTGACTTCGGCGTCGTTCTGCGCCAGACGCGAGAGTCGGCCATCAAGGTAGGCAGAGATCCAGAGACCCTGGACGTAGGCACAGATCGAAGTCGAGACGGAGGAAACCATGCCGGCAAAGGCGATGTTTCGGTCGTTGACGCGGGTGGGAGGGACCATGAAGCGGTAGAGGCGGAAGGGGTCAGCTTTGGGTTTGAAGTTGAGAGGGGGCTGGTTCTTGAGCTTGGGGTAGAGTTTGAGGATCTGGTCGTCGTATTGCGTGACGAGTTTGGACTGTTCGGTGGGCGTGTGATCGAGGCCGATGCCAGCTGTGCCGAAGTTGAGGAAGCGGATGGACGGTTCCTTTTTCCAGCCTGTTGAGCAGACAAGCACATCGGCTTCGAGGTCGGTTCCGTCGGTCAGGTGTACCGTGTGTGAGGAGAGACGTTCGACGTCGGCATTGTGTACACGGACAGCACCGCGCTTGACCATGTCGAAGAAGTTGCCGTCGTAGTTGTGGATTGAGAGGCCGGATCCGATCCAGAAGGCAGGGTTCCAGGGCTTGAGCTTTGCCAGTTCGGCGTTGGTATCGTATCCGTTGGCAGTGACAACTTCTCCAGCTAGGCCGCCCCAGAACTGGTCAACAATGAAGCGTCCGACTGTGGTACCGTGCAAGAAATTCCGCATCTTGTTCCCGAGCCAGGAATCGTATCCGCCCCAAGGACACGGAGAAAACCAGGTCATCCAACGAACGTGTAGCAGCTTCTCTAGCCTCTTGCCTCCCATGACATATGGATATGAGATCCAAACTGGGCCGTTACCAGTCGGTCGAATGACCATATCAACTTCAACGCCTTCGTTGGCATATGCAAAAGCCACGTCCATGGCCGATTTGCCACCGCCAACGACGACCGCCTTCTTCGCACTTTTGACGGTGTCACCCCTTCGACAGAAGTCCTTGGCGTGGAAGTAGTCGGCACCGAATGTTTCGGCGCCTGGATATTGAGGGCAGTTGGCCTGGCTGGTAAGTCCGGTGGCGACAATGACTTTCTTGGTATGAAGAGTCTTCTCCTTCTCGCCATTGGTGACGGTCTTCAAGGTCCAGCCGCCATCCGAAGCTGGCTCAAGGGATTCTACTTTGGTGTTGAATCGAGTCCTTGAGTAAACACCGAACTTCTTAGAGAAGTCCGTGAGATACTTGTGAAGCACACGACCTGGAATGTGATCGTCGTGCGTGATGCCGTACGCGGTTGGGTCCATTGGAAAGTCGGGATACTCATAGCTTCCATGGAGATTGTTGGACTTCAGGCCAGGATAAAGTCGGTCCTGAGACCAGGTGCCACCGCAACTGCTCTCAGCTTCAAGGACTAGAGTCTGTTCAGAGGGATGGAGCTCGATGTAAGTCTTCGCTGCTGCGAGTCCGAACCAGCCTATTGTGAAAGAGTGTCAGCAAATGTGCTCATTGTCCTTGAAGAAACAAGGTCCTACCGGCCCCAATAACAATCATATCATGTTGTTCAGCCATGGTGACAAAGCTTCAATACCCAACAGACAGCGCTTCAATTCTGTTCCAAAATCAAAAGACTGCCGCGAGTCCAGGTCCGCCGTCGTCGTCAACTCCTTATGAGTGGTATGGCACACATCCGGATGAAGCCCCAAGCCGTTCCACCTTTGCAAACAACCGATGATTGTCCACCGCAACTGATAAGAGGAAGCCCAATCTCCTGCGCGCCTGGCTTGTCGTGAGGAGTAGCCACGCACACCCACTCAGCCGCGTGAAGACTATCTCGCTCGACCCTGCCGCGGATAACCTGGTTCTGGCCAATGCCTCCGCCAAAATGGGTGCGCGGTCCGAGCTGACCCCACAGAACCGTCTCTCTTCACTTCGCGCTTCTCCGCATAAGTACCAACTCAATTCGCACTCCATCCAACCCGAGAGCCTGGTCTGACGAGCCAGTGAACTTTGATAAGCGATCAGTACCTGCGTCGCCAAGAGGTGCTCCTGACGACCACGACAATAGGGGTACGGACCGAGGCCTGTCCTTTTCGACGACATGTCGTGTGCTGGCTGCTTTGTGAAACAGCAAGATACGAGGGAAGTGCGAAGGAGCCTTATCTACGACGACGAATTGAGAAAGTTCCGACCGAAGACAGCAGGGTTCTTGTCCGAACTTGAGGAAGCAACGACCAGTCCGGATTACGGCCGAAATCGCAGACGATTCGATTCCGCTCGAGAGAGCTTGCCAGTGGTGGCGAAAGGGGATTGAGGAATATATTGAAGCGCAGGAGCATCCGACTCGGAAGGCAGGAACGACCCTCCCACAGCAAACATGGCGTCCAAAGGAATCTCAGAAAAGTTCAGCCTCAAGGGCAAGAGCTACATAGTTACTGGTGGTGCGATGGGAATCGGCTTCCACATCACCAAAGATATCGCCGAAATGGGTGGCAATGTTGCAGTACTGGATCTCCGAGATACGCCTCTAGAAGACGTCTACGGTCTCGCCAAGAAGTTCAATGTCAAAGCCGAATACTTCCAAGCGGACGTGAGCAACGAGGAGAGTTTGAAGGCTGCATTCGACAAAGCCGTGCAGTCATTAGGGAAGCTGGATGGAATTGTCACGGCTGCTGGTATTGCAATTGACAAGCCGTTCGTGGATCAGAAATGGGAAGAGGTGAACAAAGTCATCCAGGTCAATGTATGTCTCCCTCCAAGGCATCTTCATCGAGAAGACCACATTTCTAACATTTCTCTAGTCCATGGGCTCCTTCTTCGCCGCCCAACTCGCCGTCGCCCAAATGCAAAAGCAAAAGACTCCCGGTAGTGTCGTCTTCATCGCCTCCATAACAGCCCACGTAAACCTCCCAGGGTACCGAATGGCCGGCTACAACGTCTCCAAAGGCGGCGTCAAAATGCTCTCCAAAGTTCTCTCCTCGGAACTCGCGCCCAGTGGCATCCGAGTCAACTCTATCTCACCCGCCTTCATCGACACGAACCAGACGAGAGGTGCCAAGGAGCACACGACGAAGGCTGCGGGCGAATTGATGAACTCTGCGCCCCCGATGGGGAGGATTGGGCAGCCGGATGAGGTTTCGCCTGCGGCGGTTTTCTTGCTTTCTGATGCGGCGGCTTATGTTACTGGGGCGGATATTTTGGTTAGTGGTGGGATCCATACGGGACGGGGAGGGGATTATGATATGGTGTAGGGAGGATCACATAAGATGTGAGTGTATCTATGGAGTGATGTCGAGAGATGATAGATATCAGCAGATTTGCCCCTGGCGTTCAACCCGTCTACTCGCCATTCCAGAAACTCCAGACGCCTCGCCCGATCTTACCTACAATCATGTTTGCATCGTACAACCGGCATCGTCATCATGCCATCTGCCCATGACCTCAGTATCCATCATTCAAACGATCCGAGCTCCTTTTCAGCTCTTTGAAACAGACCTCACCAGGCTCCCCTGGAAACCTGAACCGCCACACCATCCACCCTTCCACTCGTCGACCTCCTTGCCGGAGTCTTTGGCTCACAAAGCTCCCTCTGCTTGCTCGCCTTTCCCTCGGTGCCCTCATCATCCTCTACCAGAACCGTCGTCTGGGAGAGCATCGATCGTCTCCGTTTATGCCTCGTCATCTCCGCTATCAACACATGAGTCAATCAACTTTCCCTTTAATGTCTCGCTAGCACAGTTGACTCACAAGAATGCGGCTCCGAATCCCAAAGTGCAGCAATCGCTTCATTCGCATATTCCTCCTCATGCTTCACCCTCTCCACGGGCGAAACACATTCGTGTTGGGGTGTATGACGAGGCCGTCGGAGGCCTTCTGCTTCGAGCTGAACGGCTGTCGGACTCATGGCATCGTACCAGAGAGGCCCGTCGAAATTGTCGATGCCGTCTTCGTAGCTGGTGATGGCGCTCATGTCCAGATGAAGGGGCTTGGCGTTCGGTATGTCGATTGGTTTGGTAGGCATTGATGTTGTCTGCTTGGTTTCTTGTAAATGCGTTCTTTCTCACTCACTCACCTTCGTGGCATTATAGACCCACTCGCCCATCGTTACACCAGGCTACGCTTGGCGCGCTTTCCGCCGAAGACCGGGGCGTTCACAAGCCCGCTGGCGTGATCTCACGCTTCATGCCTCCCCACATCCGGCTGTCACGCATCTGGACCTAAACATTGATCAGAACACTGGGGCAGATGATCAAGTCTACCGAGAACTGACTTCGATCGTCCAGTTCGTCATTCATCATGCCTTGGCTGCTGGACTTCGTACTTTCCTAACTTGGTTAGCGCCATTTCGAACATTCACTTGATTTCGTTCCAACGGGCCATGCATGTTCAGAAGGCACCCATGGTAAGAACATCAATCCGAGCCCTGTATCCGCAAATAATGTGTGCAGTCCTTCATAGCCCGGTGATGCTCGCGTTTTCGACGTCAGCCTCTTCCAAGACTTTACAGCCACTTCAGCCCCAGCAAGCAAACGAGGCCAAGATCGATGCTTGGTCGACACGTTCTCTGTAAACCCTGTTCGATGATGGACGAATATCGCGGTGAGATTGTCGACGGCTCATTTGAACACGAGCGGTATTGTAGAACCCATGAGAAAGGCTAAGGATACCCTTCTCAGCACTCTCGATCAGAAAGCGGACACGCATCGTAGAGCATGAATCTGCTCGTAGTTTTTCTGCGAGAGTCATTAGCCTCGACCACACAATCTGTCTTTCAGCAACGGTATTAGCCCTCTTCACCGTCTGCTCAGCTCTGTGCGACAGTAAGTCGTATTCAAGCCCCGTGATGCCTCCTACCAACAACGGCCAGCTGAGCCATGATGGCGCAGATGCAAGCGATGACGAACGATTTCGATGTGAAATGAGTGATAAAAGCCTCCTTGAAGGGTATATTAGGAATCATCTCCGCAACTTCTCAACACAAACTCACCTTCAACACAAGCAAGCTCAGCAACTCCCTGCCTCAATACCTCCACAGAACCAAACCCAACCCCAATTCGAAGACCGACCTGATCTCCAAAATGCAACTCTCCACAGTTCTCACTCTGACGACCACCGCCCTCCTCGCCACCGCCCAGCCAACATTCACAACCCGCTCAATCGCTCCCGACACCCAATCTTGCACGGCCGTTCAAAAAGGCTGCTGCATAGCCTCCTACGGCATCCACATCGGAATCCCGTTCAACAACGGCGGCGGCTGCAACAACGTCTACGACACAATCGAGAGCGAGAGTTTCCTGATCAGTAACTGGCAATGCCAGGACGATGGCGAGGGGATGACGCAGTTGTATTTCAATTTTCCGACGGGCATGGGTGGGAAGACTAATAGTGCGTTGGGGAGGATGTATCCGACTGTGGATGGGTGGAATTGTCCGGATTATTAGATCGTTGAGTTGGAGATGATGTTGGGGATTGCGATGGGGACGGAGTTGGAATAGAGGTTGTTCCTGGGGTTCTGCGAACTGTAAATTACAGTCTTTTCGACATCCATTAATTGAAGGACGGTCTTTGATCTCTCACATCTCTTTCTTTGATCGATCAAGTGACCCTACGCGGCAAGCTTGAGAACTACGCCTCACCTACCGAGAAGTCCCACGCCGCTGACATCGCCGTATGCAGCCAGGTAGATCTTAAAGCCCATCTGAAACACTGATACACCTACACCTTCTTATCAGTAGATCTTCGACCCGGCGATATGCAAGCCCAAGTTAATGACTCGTGTACACTGCAGTCTTATCGGAAGCCTTCGCCAAGCCTGAGGGACCAGAACGATCCTGCAGTGACGATCTTTGACCTCGGAACAAGTAGGTGTTCTATGAAAGAATAAGGATGCCAGAGGCGTGTTGAATTCCGCTTCCGCAGTCGGCCGAGTACAGTTTTCGTTGACTGACGACAGCGATGGTTCGAGATTTCTCAACTCGCCGGCGTGCGAGTGACTGCGTGCAATCGGCTTGCCAATCGATGGTCCATGGAGGTGACTTGATAGCCAGAGGTTGTGTTTCTCTTCTCCCAACACATGGCTGTAGCTTGAGTACTACATCGATAGACTGATGAGCCGCCGCAAGGTCTGGTGCGTATCGCCAGTGTCCAAGCCCCCAGGATTAATTGATGCTAAATCCATGCAGTCTCCAGTGTGGCAGGCGCCATACGGAACAATGGTGGACCAAAATTGTCCGAAGTGGAGTCTTCCCAAGCCGCCGTAACATCTTCAAAGACCCAGCAATTCGTCCATCGACTCAGTACGCTGTGGAGGCCAGACCAGCGGCCAGGGCGCCTGCAATGAAGTCGCCGTTGAGAATAGACACCGAAAATGGCTACTAATAGACCGTTGACCTCTCATCAGGTGATACAAGACCCTCACGAATAGATGGTCATGGCAGTCGTACCGGCGGCTGTTTCAGGTTCGCCAAGCCGTATGCGTGGGCGGCTACTCACGCAGCAGAGAAAAAGTCTCTCGTCCATATCTGCGACAGTGCATCGGTTTTAGTAACTAGTTCTCCACAGCGGGCGTTTCGCTTGGGCCTTTTCGTGGTCTTGGTGGTGCGTCTGGAGCGGGTGTTGCTTTTTGACGTCAAAGGGTAGAGATGCATGCAGCCGTGACTCGAGAAGCTCGGCGCTGTGATGCAGAATGAGACAGAGCGAAAGTTTACCCACGTGATGATGGATATGCCCAAAGGGCATGGATGTAACTATCGAGGGAGTGATCTGCTGTCAGCAAAGCCATCGATGGTGATCAGGCGAAAGTGTAACATGGTCTGGAGCTCGAGATGCTCTGGAAGCGCCTCCCAAAGGCTCAGCGGGGCCACTGGTGTCACAAGCCAGGAGTAAGGCACTGCTTTCTCTCGTCTCCCTATCTCACATTGGCAATCTTCGAGTGGACAAGCACAAGCCTGCAGTTGAACAGGAGTCGGCATGCTGCGTGGCCCCAAATCTCTGTAGCTCGATGGGAGCGGACGAATGATCAGAGGTGAGCATACGGCGAACCATGGGACCAAGCGCAAGGATGCGGGTGGTGCAGTCGGGAGGTGCTTTCCGGCCTATAAGGTTGATCGTATGGGATGTCTCGAGGGCACGTTGGGAGCATGCGACGGAGTGTCTCATCTCAGGAGAAGAGAGTCAGAGGTGCATGGTCGGGTGTGATTGGGCGCAGGCGATGTTCGAGAAGGAAACTCTGAACGTCCTCCGCAAACTCAGTCCTTCGCACAACGCCGCCGTTAGCAGTGGCTGAAGGCCCGCACCGCCACGATGGTCGCTTGCTCCGTGGGCCCTCCAGCTCTTCATTTGCTACACGCTTGACGATCTCCTTTCACACCATCCCACACGCCCTGGCAATCACCGCGACACAGCGGGCATCGACGTGCATCGCCAGACGGCATACGTACAGCGCAGACAGGTGGAGCCCGGAATGGTGCGCTGGGTGATGGCTGGCGGCAGCACACGCATGCATTCATGCCGACAGTCGTGTTTGCCACCGACTTGTCCAATTTTCGAGCATCGCACAGGCAGGACAGTGGCATGCCCAGCCGCGCGCTGTGGGGATTGCACTCGCAATTGCAATGAGAAGCAGCCCCACCGGCGGTCGTCATTCATTTCGCTGGCAGCCAGGTGGTGAAAGCGATGCTGCAGTGCACTCCAGCTGACGCCGACGGCTCAATTTGATACGCGAGATTTCAGAACAGGCGCCACACGCAGATATACGACCAGCGCGGGTTGGGCCCTGGGCAGCTCGCTGGAGCTTTGGGGGGCCAGCGCTATCGAGTCATCTGCGGTGCATTGCAGCAGCCCCGGATTGGGGGAGGATTTGGGTGTGACAGAGCCCAGTTCGTCCAGCGTGGCGATCTCGGGCGTGCTCCTGGCGTGGATGCGTTCTTTGTGCAGAGCGACCTTGCAGGCGAGGCACGACCGGACGACACGTCTTGACGAGCGTGTCGCGACGGGGCCGTCGACCGTCTATCTCCAACACCACCAACAGGATACTGCACGACGACTGGCGTGGGTTGTCTGCTGGCGTGGACGGTGAGCTGCACGCAATTTCTGAAACACCGCTTGCCGCCTGTCTAGTGGGCGTTGGAGGCAGAGCTTAAAACGGCCGGCAGCAAGCGCGATGGGCAGCCGGCCAATGAAGGCGCGATCAGCGGGCTCCACCCTCCATACCCAAACGCACGCTTTCTCCTGCAGACGCCAGCTGCGCTCCTAGGGACCAGTGGACCACACGACTGCTGGCCAGCGCCTTGCCTCCCACGCGCGGGCGTGTAGTAGGGGCATATTATAATGCCTCCCAGCCCAGCATGACGCTCTCCTGCTATCCCATCGCTCTTTCCACCCTCCTCCGCCCCTCTGCGCCTGCCTCCCCGGACTGCAGGAAACAGCCACCGCCTGCACGCAACCTCGCCCGCCAGGTACAGCCATCTCACTTGTGCTGCCACCACCCACACCAGCACCGCGCGCCCACTCTTTGTCCGCCGTCCCGTACTTCTGCGTGCACTTGTCCGCTGGCCGGAAAGTCTCCGAATTAATCTGTCAATCTTTGCAAGAAGCTTCGCTGTTCTGCCGCCAAAACCCAAAGGCTATACCCCGGCACACCACCGCAACCACACACCGTCATTTCGCCCCCATATCCCGGCCTCTAGCAGCCTCTGTCTTCAAGTTTCATAATCCAAGGACCTTCCAGCATCTGCCAGGCGCAGTTCGGTCTTCCTAATTCTTGCTATTGTCGACCGTCCGTATTCACTCACGGCCTCTACCTGGACCTTGGTATTATTGTCGACTTGCCTATTGTGGTCGATTCACTCAACATCCTCACGAGGATTCAAGTTGCTATTGTCGGTCGATCAATAGTAAGAATATCTGCTGCCATTTAACTGGAATCTCTCTGGTCCGTTCCACTACATACCATCAACCACCTCGCGACATCTTGGACCTCTCTATCGACCACTCGATATCGACGACATGGCCTACTCCCCTCCAACCCCCGCGCAGAATGCTGCCGCCCTGGATCATTTCATCTACCTGCCCGTCTCGCAGGAGATGATCAACTACCTGGCCGTCAAGGCCGCTCAGGTTATCCGATGCGAAGGCCAAGTTGCCAGCTCACTCAACAAGAGCCTTCCACCGACGCCACCAACAACTCCACCTCAGCACCAGTCCAACGCATACTTCGAGCCTCAACTACCCTCGCTGGAGCTATTCATTGCTACTCTGGTCGAGCGGTCACATGTGCAGGTGCCTACGTTGATGACGTCTCTGGTCTACCTTGGCAGGCTGCAGGCTCGTTTGCCTCCAGTCGCCAAGGGTATGAAGTGCACTGCTCATCGTATCTTTTTGGCCTCGCTCATTCTTGCGGCGAAGAACTTGAATGACTCTTCGCCCAAGAACAAGCACTGGGCGAGATATACCGCTGTCCGCGGTTTCGAGAACTTTGGCTTCAGCTTGACTGAGGTCAACCTCATGGAGAAGCAGCTCCTGAGCTTACTGGACTGGGAGCTTCGTGTGACCGAAGATGACCTTTACTACCACCTCGATCCTTTCCTTGCTCCAATCCGCACATGGCAACTTCGCCAAGCGGAGAAGCAGAGATTACGGGAAGAGATGGCCGCCCTCCAGCAGCGAGAGATGGCCTTGGCTGCCGAGCAACAACGCCGCGCAGCAATGGAGGCTCCTCGGTACTACGATTCCCCTCGATCGATGAACCAGTACACCCATCAGCGACCCATGTGCTACGCTGCATCCAACTCGTCGTCGCGAGCCCCGTCAAGAACGCCTTCGCTCTCACCACCGACTCGAAGCCGATCTGCCGCCTCGCACTCATCGAATGAGTCCTACGCCTCATCGTCGTCGCCCGCCAGCCTGATCTCGTCCTACACCGAGCACATCTACGAAGAGCCTGCCGTCCACGTCCAGCGATACGACGGGCAGACTGTTCCTTCGATCGTGCACGTCCAACACAAAGCTCCAGCACCCATGCTCGCCCACGCTCTGCCCCTCGAGCAGACCGATCAGCAGCCGGCCAAGAAGCAAAAGACCAACATCTTCTCCCGCTTCCTGCCCACCACCCTCAGCCGGCCCCAACCACCACAGATAGCCGTCACCGGCTACTAAAAAGTTCCTGCTTTCCATGGTTCGCTTCGATGCACAACACGAATAGATTACAACACCCACACCTAATACAGTCTTTACCGACAACACCAACGAAGGCACCCGCACAAGTCGACAGTCCTTCCATTTCGGGCATTTGGAACGGACGAGAGGCGCGGCGCGAAATGACGATGACCTTACGACGACGTTGAGGACGACCACTACAATACTACTTTACTACTATTACTGTCTTTCTGCATGAACAAGGGAGGCACACCAAAAAGGAAGAGAGATACGAGCTCGGTTTTTGTGGACTGGATCCCTTATCCGGTCCGTTTTCTTCTATGTTTCTGATTGTGTTTTTGATTGAGAGCCCAGCATTATACCACTTTGAGTGCATTTTGTGCGATGGGGTGGGGCGTTTTTTGATTGAGGAGACAGGCTTCCGAGTGCTGGAAGCTCACGCACTGCACTTTGAGTTGTGATGAAAGAGATTTGAGGATCGACAGAAGATGAGGCAAGGGCAGGCAGGGCATGAAAGAAGATTAGATCAGTACTTTGGGGTGAAATGAAGGACTTCATTGACTGATCACACATCTTCTCAATTTCCTCTCTGTGACTTGTCCACATCAATACTGTCGTGGTTGCGACTTTCACATGCCATCACCCAACCTCTTGGCAGCGTCATTCCTGAACCCTTTCGTGTTTCTTCCTCGAGAAGCTTCACCAGGGTTGCTGCTTGTCCATGTCGCCAATCTAGGTTTCGGTATACCCTAAATTCAGCGACCACGATGCGATGACGGAAACCTTTTTCTTTCGAATCCGAAGAGCGAAGGCCGAAAGGTGTTGCTTTCTTTAGCACGTCCACATACCTACCTCGACATGGCAAGTACTTGTACCGGAAATTCGAATACAAAGTGGCTGTGAAATCCCCGCCAGAACCGTCGTATACCGGCCGCCGCCGAGATTTCCGATGTGTCTTGCGGCTGGACGGGGCTGGTCCTTGTCAAGGGTGGTTCACGTGTGGCGGGCCTGAGTTGAGCCTTTTGGGGAGCGTGGGGTGGACGTTCGATCGGTAGGTTTGCAGGTTGGGTTGGTCTGGGGAGGGGAGATCGAGAGATCTGCAAGTCTGGGAGGGAGTGGGTTTCGGTCTCGCCTTTTTCGAAAGATAGAGCTGGATGTTCAGAGTCACCAGACGTAAACGCCCGAGCTCTGAGCTTTTGTGCTTGAAACTTGTCAGTGCTATGCAGCTTATAGTGAATTCGAGCAAGTCTCGCAAGTCTCGCGAACCTCTGGCTTGCACATGCTCGCAAATAGAGACTAGTGCATTTGGGCCTCCATGATTCGTCCGGCGGAGCTCCGGCTTGTGAGTCTTGGCATTCAAGTGAATGGAAAAACCCCCCCAAAACACCGTATCAAGCAATCCTCAACCCCTCGGTAACGTACTCACTAACCTCATTCGCCACCCTCTTCAATTGCTCGGGTGCATATTTGGAGTTTTGCACATTCCAGACACTCAACACGACGAAGAACCTAGCCACACTCCTTCCTTGCACTTCCATAAACCCCTTTTCATCACGACCATAGGAGAGCAGTGCGTGAAGGCTGGAAACGATGTTGCTTGCGAGAATGCGGATGATCTGTATCTCGAAGGTGATGCGGGGCTTGGAAGGGTCGAGGAGCTCGATGAGGGATTCGCGGGGGGCGATTTGGGAGGCGAAGTGCAAGTTCCACATGTATGTGAGCCAGATGTCCTTGTACGTCGTTGGGCAAGTGGAGGATTGGAGGGATTGATGCGTAGGATTGATGAAGTTGGTGAGGCTTAGGGATTGGAAAATGAAGCTGAAACCTGATCCTAGCAAGACGATGATGTAGGGCTTTTCTTTTCGTTTCGCCTCATCTGAAGAGGTATATGCTATATCGTCTATGTCCCATTAGTCATGCTAGATTCGGCAGCAGTCATTATGCCGAATTGGCACCCTCAGCCGTCTGAGCAGTGCTCAAATGGGTTGCAACTGCCCGTCTCGTCGCACGCGTGCCAGCCAATTGTCGAAACACACGCTCACCAACTAACAATCCCCTTCTCCCGATCAAATCCACCCCTCAACTGCCGATCCGGTTTAACAACCTTCCCCTGCAACACAGTATACCTGACCACATTCTCAATATCCTCCGGCCGTATCCTCGCCAACCAAATACACTGTGCCGCCTCCCCGTCCTTCTCCTTCTTCTCTCCATCCATCTGCTCCTGCACCGTCTTCCCCGGCTCCGCCTTGCGATACACCATCATATTGGCGCTGTACTTGTGTCCTCCCACGTGAGAGATGAAGTATATCCCGACACCTCCCGGTCGCTCGTCGTCGAGGTCGCGGTAGAGTCCCAGAGGCCGTAGTTGGCGCTCGAGTTCTTTGCGCAGGAGAGGCGCGGATTGGCCGCAGCGGGCGTCGCGGGTTGCTTGGGAGCAGAGGAGGATTATGTACTTGTGAGGGCATGTTCGTAATGAGAGGCCGGCTGGGAGGTTCTCTGGAGGGGAAGGGATGGGTGTGAGGGGGGCTGTGGCGCCGTTCGTGAGTGTGCCGTTTGAGTGTGAGGATTCGGAGTTTAGGAGGGTGGTGTTGGTGGGTGCGGTGTTGATTACGCTCTTGATTAGCTCGGGAACGTGTTTCGGCGTGACATTGTCGACGTAGGTGAAGCTGGGCATGAGTAGGACCGTAGTTGGTCGATCTTGGCCGTATGGACCGTCGTACTGTCCTTTCAGATCTTCTGGTAGTGGTATATTGCTCGCGCTGAGCATCAACTTGCCGCCCTCGACATGTGAACCATGTTTGCCCACGGCCTCCATGACACTGCCCTTCTCATCCTCCACATCCCGCACCCAGTCGGTCTTGCCTGTCGCAACAATCAGATGCCGACTCCATCCCTTGATCGCCCCAAACAGCTGATCCTCTTCATCAATCTTGAATTTCTTCGGATACGAAATCGAGCAATTGGCGCAGTCGTGCAAGCAGTCGTCGCCATCTACGTCAGGTTTCGTAGGCGGAAACAAGGCCTCATAGCCTTGCGCGGTATTGAAGCCATCCCCGCGCGGTTTGAGAGCGTCCGGTGCAGTCGGCGTAGAGAAGAACGAACGTAACATGGTCTTTGCCTTGCCCATCTTGCAAGTCCGGGGCGTCGTCGATCTGATAAGCGGTAGGGCGGAATTGAGCCGCGTCGTAAGTCCGACGTTATGTTCGCCTGAGCCGACGGCGGTGCTGCTTTGAAGGTCGGATCAAGTGGGCGGGTGGATGTTGACTTAGGCGAATGGCCACCGGATCAGGTCAGCGAGATTCGGTGGTCGTATGTGTGGTGGTAAGCAGGTTCACTCAATTTATTATACCACCCTCGCTCACTCACCACTCGGCGATCGTTGCTGCTTCGGCCGAGCGCTGAGCCAACGCCGTGTTTCGGAGAGGGCCTCTTCCTCCTGCCGTGCCAGGCATCTCTTTTTCTACATGCAATCGCTGCTAGACATCGCTCTCCGGAATCACATGTCACGCACGTCATGCTCGTTCATTTCATGCAAAAGATACTCCGCGTAACGTGTTGAATCCTGATCCTTTGCCATTGCCGACGAGCCGCCACGGGTCCTATTTCTAACTCGAGCACATGCTGAACCGAACAGGATTGAACGACTTGCATCGCCAGGAATCAATTTCGCCTCGATGTCATCTTCGTACCAGCTGCTGTACCTGCATATTACCTCTGTAGATGTGCTGGCCGATCGCATTCCTGGTCGTGGCCTATCTCAAGCTCGCGGGCGAGTTGTTCAGGACATCTGGTCGAGATCTTGCAGTCAATGGAGATACTGAAGATACGGCTTTGCCCATTACCCAACAGTGGATGGGGCAAGAATCCTCAATGCACTGGATCGAGCAATTTGCTGGCTAAAACGTAGGCAAAACCATCAATGCTGTTCACTGATGGAGATCCTCTAGGTCGAATCATGAAACTCCTCATTGGCGGGCAACTCCCCTGCTACGCATTTAGGCGTTCATTACTCAGCGTCCCAGTATTGTATCCTAGGCTCTCTTGCATACAGATTGGATCTTGCTACTTGGGTGCTGTCGGGTCGAGCTGCCATTCTGGTAAGAAGTAGCACCAAGTCAAACACCACACAACCGCCTTGAGTAAAGTCAAAACCCTCTATCATGGCAGACATCGTCGACACGATCATAGTCGGTGCTGGCCTCAGTGGCTTGCAGGCGGCTTTATCTCTACACGAAATTGGACGCTCTGTGCTCGTCCTCGAGGCACGAGACCGGGTTGGCGGCAAGACATACTCGGTCAACCGTCCAGATGGCAAAGGCATCCAAGAGATGGGAGCAGCATGGCTGAACGATAGCTCTCAGTCCATGGTGTGGAGCTACGTTGAGAAGTTCGGCCTGACTCCCGTTGTGCAGAACATTGAAGGCTCGATTGCTTGTCAAGATGAAGACGGAAGTTGCCACATGTTCCCTTTTGGAGGGCTTCCAAAGGTCTGACATTTCTCTCTCAGCACCTTTCGCCGAGAAGATCATATCTGACTATCTCATAGTTCGAAGAAGATGTAGTCGACAACATAATGTCCTTGCGGGACTCCGTGGAAACAATGTCTCTCGACCCTGCAACCTTTCAGCCTCCGAAACGCGACCATCTCGACAACATCACCTTCGAAAAGTTTTGTCGTGCTCTCGGGGCAACAACAAAGGCTCTACAAAGTGCTCGAGTCTGGTGTCGCGGTACCCTAGGACAGGATCCATGTGATGTGTCGGCTCTCGCGTATCTTGAAGTCTGTCGTGGTGCTGATGGAGTCGTCAAGTTACGACACGACGGCAAACATGGCGCTCAACATCTCCGTTTGAGAGAGGGCACGCAGTCGATTTCCGTCAATATGGCGAAGCTACTTCCAAATGATGCCATTAGACTCTCCAGTCCGGTGGCTTCGATTTCACAAACGCCAGACAAAACATACAAAGTCACTACAACCACCGGAGAGACTTTCACTGGGCGGACAATCGTTATGAGCATCCCGAGTCCAGCGTACAAATCCATCGCATTCGATCCACCTCTTCCGGAGGCGTGGCAATCATACATGGCTTCGGCCTACTACGGCTGCTTCGTCAAATACATCTGCACATTTCGCTCTCCCTTTTGGCGTCGAATAGGAGCTTGTGGCCTCACACAGAGTTTCTGCGGACCCATGAATCACTGTCGGGATACTTCTGTCGACCAAGACGAGAATTATGCCTTGACATGTTTCCTGTGCGCAGGACCGGGGAGGGAGTGGCTTAGTCTTGGGGAAGAAGCTAGAAGAGACACTGTACTAAATCAGCTGTCGTCGCTTTTCGATGTTGGGTATGAAGAGATCCAGGCCGAATTTCTGGGAGCCATGACCTCGGAATGGACGGATGATCCTTTTGCTGGTTGGGGATGTCCTTTTCCTGTTGTGCCCATGGGATCGATGGGGAAGGATGCTGTTGGTGACGTGATTAACGGAGGGATCGATGGGATTTTCATGGTTGGGACTGAGTGGACGAACGAATGGCGTGGTTACATGGAAGGGGCGTTGCGAAGTGGGAAAAATGGAGCGAATTTGGTTCTGGCGAGGTTACGCAAAGGGTGACGATCCGTTTCGAACATTTTCAAATTGTGTTATGATCGATTCCACCATTTTATCGTTCAAGCACCCAAGAGTCTCATCCCCACCATCCGCACTCTAAGCACGTGAAGAACCAATATAGACTTTCGTTAGCGTACGGCTGCTCCCGGCTGAAGCCACAGCACCGAACGCGACTTCTTCTTCTTCTCTTCACTTCCACACATCACGACGCCATCAAGAGACTCCTCTGCAGAAGCGTCAAAACTCCTCACGATGACTCCAAGGCCGCCTTTCGGACTTGCCCTGCTATTAAGATGGACTCCGTGATCTTCCTCGCTGGCGCGCCAGATGCAGACGCTTTGGCATGGGACGACGAATCGCAACTCACGCCATACTTCACAGCGCCAGTCCGCAGATTCCTAGGAGATGCAGTTGATCAGGACGAGACCACTCAAGTCACCACATTAGACGCATCGCATCCGCTGGCGAAATGGCGGGTCGTGGATATGCCCGGGCAAGATGACCCCGTCGCAGGTCCTGCGAAACCGAAACCACGATCTGAGAAAGCGCAATTTCTCTCCTTTCACGAAAGTCCCGATATCGAGCATGAGGACTTCCTCGAGTACTCGTTGGCGATCTTGCAGGAACTGGAATCCTCTCAAATTGACGATGGAGACTCGACTTTCCTGGACGAGACAACGGTGCTGCCCTCAACATCATTCAGCACCAATGCATCGACCGAGCTATCTTTGCAAAAGAGTGACGAGTCCATGGGGCTGCCTTCGCAGCAGGTTGTTACGTTCCGGGGAACGATATTGGATCTCAAACGAGTACCGAACGCAAGGCACTTGCAGATGATGCATCCGCAGACCATGACCATCAACATTCTTGCCAGTGTGATCTCGGTTCAGCCACCGAGAACAGTTCGTGTCCGTCGTACTGGCGCGGAAATGGACATTGTCGAGGTCCTCGTTGGCGATGACTCTCGAGCCGGATTCAACATTAGCTTCTGGCTTACACCAGTTGACAGTCAACGACCATCCCAACCGTTCACAAAGGACAGTCTGCGCGGCAAGCTGAACGAGTTGCGCATCGGCGACGTTGTTCTAATAACCCATATCGCCCTGAGCCAGTTTCGAGGAAACGTCTACGGTCAGAGCTTGAGCCGACGCATGAGCATCAACACTTCTATCACAGTCCTGTCCGATCATGTGGGAGGACTGTCTGGACTGGCTACAGCCAAGTTGGAACGAGTACGGAGTTGGTCGAAGAACTTCATCGGAAAACGACCGACGACGGCCGAGGACTCGCCCGACTTGCTGCGGAGTTCGACTGCGAAGAGGCGACGATCGGAGATGGAGCTGCCACCGGATACTCAGTTCTGAGGACCATATGATGAGTAATGTCACATCGACAGTGAAGTCGAATTGATCTCGTCAAAGATGCTCGACGGCATTGGCCAATATGCCCTCTTGTCCCTGCATCACTAGCGCGGCCTGGCTGTTGACCGTGGTGGACACTCTGGAACAATATAAGAGCACTGCAAACTCCACAATGTCCTACTGCTCCCGATTGTCCCCAATCTTTGGACATCGATTCAACAATCTGCAAGCAGCAACAAGAAAGAACAGACCGACCCAAGAAACGGGTCTCCTCATTCACACTACCGTACCCCGCATTCCACGTGCCAAAGCAGCGGGGTCAGGCCATCGACAGCACCACATGCCGTGATCTATCTTACCACAGCACCAAAGGAGCCGCGTCTCGGGCAAAAGGTACAAGTGATCTTGCACGAGCTAGGGTGACCGGGTGACGGAGCACGTAAGGTGACGAAAGATCCTAAACATTGTTCTACTTTTCTTGATCTTCCGTTACTTTCACTTCCATTCTCCACTGTATAAGAACAACTGCACCCACTTCCAGTCCCACTCTCCTACTGCAGTACCCACTAACCAGGAAACCATCAAATCGACCATCCCATTAACCCATACCACGGAAGAACATCCACCCAAAATGAAAGCCGCCCGCTATTACGGCAAAGAAGACATTCAAATCAAAGACGACATCCCCATCCCCGAATGTGGCGAAGGCCAAGTCCTCATCGAACCCGCCTACGTAGGGATCTGTGGAACTGATCTCCATGAATACATGGGCGGGCCGAAGTAAACCACCCCCCCCCTCCCATCCACCACCCTGCTGATGCTTCGCGATAGTTTCTCCCCAACCTCCCCACACCCCGTAACAAAAGAATCCATCCCCATAACAATCGGCCACGAATTCAGCGGGACCATAAAGAAACTCGGCCCCGGCGTCTCAAACACCTCCCTAAAAGAAGGGCAGAAAGTAGCAGTCCAACCCACAATCTACTGCGGGCACTGCGGCGCCTGCAAAGTCGGCGCCGAGAACGCCTGTCCGAATGGCGGTTTCGTCGGCCTCTCGGGTGGAGGCGGCGGGATGAGCGAAGCCGTCGTCGTGCCGCAAGAAGCGATTTTCCCTCTACCGGAAAACGTGGATTTGGATATCGGTGCTCTTGTTGAGCCGTTGGCTGTGGCGTGGCATGCCGTCGACGCGAGTCCTATCGCGGAGCTGGAAGAGCCGAAATGTCTCGTTCTCGGCGGGGGACCGATTGGACTCGCTGTTGTGCAGGTTTTATTGGGGAGGGGGGCGCATACGGTTATCTGTGCGGAAGTCGCGAAGAAGAGGCAGGAGTTTGCGAAGACGTTTGGCGCGCATCATGTGCTTGATCCGAGTAAGGTGGATTTGGCGAGTACGTGTCTCGAACTCTGTGGGGGTTTGAACGGCCCGGATATTGTGTTTGATTGTGCGGGTGTGCCGAAGAGTTTGGAGAGTGCTTGTCAGACTGTGCGGTCTAGGGGGACGGTTGTGAATGTGGCGATTTGGGAGAAGGAGGTGAAGATATGCCGGTTGCGCATCCCCATCACACTGCTCGCAGCTGACTTTTTGTCGTGCAGGTCCCGTTTAATCCGAATTGGCTCGTCTTCCGCGAAGCGTCGTATAAAGCCGTCCTGGGCTATCAGAAGAAAGATTTCCAAGGTGTCGTTGATGCTCTTGGAGCGGGGAAACTTGAACCGCATAGCATGATTACTAGCAAGATTAAGATGAATCGGCTTGTCGATGACGGGTACCTGGCGCTGATCAATGAGAAGGACAAGCATGTGAAGATCCTGGTCGATGTGCAGGGGTCGTTGTAGGCGGCGAGTTCTAGACAGTCCTATTTCTGTTTCCATTATTGGATGGACTCTCGGCGAGGCTTGTCGTCTAGTTGTGTCTCACTTCTCGGAAGGGCGGATCTTGTGGTTTAGTTCATACAGCATCCCAGTCCAGTATACAGGAGATTATGTCAGCTTGGAGGTGAACTCTCAAAATCCCATGGAAAGTCCATTGGCCCTTCGAACTCGGACATTGCAAACTGCGGAGGGTATGTGAAAGATTCTGTGATTCCAAATGTCGAAGGCCAGCTGTATTGTGAAAAGTCGAACGGGATTTGCTGTACGTCCATGTCCGAAGGGGCGGTGGGAGCGGGAACGAACGACTCCGATGCCGAAGAGAAATTTGCGAGCGTGGCATCCGCGGTGGTGGGAATCGAAGATCGTATTTCTCGGGCTTGGGAGGATGACGATGGTTCCGACGCTGTTTTGTGAGGGTGGTCAGTAATCAATTGATGGTAAAAGGGGATTCATCCCAGGGTCGATCTGTCAGACCTACCTGATCGTTCGTGAACTCGCGAGTCTCGCACCGGTTGTGCTGAGGCTGGAATATGTTGTGTTTGATCGAACGACTGCTCTGCACGAGGACTAGGCGAGGCACTCTGCGAAGTATCTTCTGGGCTTCGCATCGGCTGGTGTTGTTGATGTTCCAACACACCCGCGGGCAATGTCATTCTGATTCTCGAAAGCCGATTGTCCAACCAAGCACCTTCTTGAACTCCCATTTTATGACGCAATTCGACAAGCAAGTTATCGTATGCCTGAATCGATCGACGGAGTGATGCTACATAGGATTGAGGTGATACATGACCCGGTGTTGCTTGGATGTTGTCGTGAGTGAAGCCGCGACGTCCACCCATTTCCCAGGTGCAGTGATAGCCGTATGTCTTGCAGCGAGAGCAGTTGGGTTGCGCTCCATCGCATTTCGACTGTGTTGTAAGGTAAGTAAGTTGATGGGGTTTGATGTGATCAGCAAGTAGTTACCTTAAGCGTCCGGCACCGATCGCATGCTCTGGTCACTCTCTGTCGTTGATGCGCCATCGAAAGCGATCTGATATCCTCATTCTCCTCATCGTTGTTTCACATCGCCTTTTGAACGATTGATATTGATCAAACACCAGGCCACGTGACTTGTTATACAACTCGGTTCTCAATGCCGCGAGCCGACCAAGAGTGGCGATGTTCCTGCATGTTCGCCAAAGTCAATCCACTCACAGTGGCTTTGAAGTACGCGTTCCTGGCAGATCATGTTGAGAATAGTTCTGTACCTGCTGTATCGGTAGTAAAATCTTGGATCTGGCCTTTCGACTGCATGTGTTACATTGGAGTTCGCGTGGTGGGTGGAGAGAGCTCATATCCAAGAGCTCAGCCACAGCCTATTCGTCTGTTAACACGTACTCGAGCTGATGTGAAGCTTGAGTTTCAGCTCTGTCGCTGCTGCAGATAGCTGATCGCTTAGGCATTCTCGCAAGGCAAAGTGTTTCAGATTGTGCATTAGAATGTTCGTTGGCCCTGTCAAGTGGTATGCCGCGGAGTGTGCGCTGGTATTTGAGATTACATCGGCAATGTGCCGAGCTTTGTTGACGTGTATCCTCAGGCTGGAGGCATGAAGCTGGCATACAAGCCACCTTGTATGATCGCATACATTGCCATGACTCGAATGATCCACGTGGAATTCCGGCTCAGCCAGCTCAAGAAGAACCCGTGTTTCTGTGCCGCAGTAGGCGATGTATCTGCGTGGATGGCCAAGGCAAGGACAATGTACCAGACCGGATACCCCGAAGAAATGCGGTTGATAATCTGCACGTGGAAGCTCGTCAAAGCCAGTACGACGAGAATAAGCTGTGGCAGAGCGAAGCGAGCTATGAGGCTTTCAAAGCGCCTGCGGGCTTCGATGGCAGGAGACGAATCTTTCGCGGTTGTTTTGTCGCCAGCGACGACATCTTGAACCAATGCACTCAGCTGTGTCCGGTTCAATGCAACGATTGCACTTCCGAGCAGGACGATTGCCATCGGGGCAGCAAGAGCGAACAGGGGCAGATTCGAGAGTGTCCAGTATCGCAGGAACCCGACTCCCCAGTAGTGCTGCTGAACCCAGGTGTAGATACTCGGCGGCAGCCAGCTGCACCAAGGTCGCGAGTTGCTGCCAGTACAGTATTCCCTGTAAGCCTGGCCCTGTAGCAAGAGCTGAAAGACGAGCATGACCAATCCCCCAAGGAGCAATCCAGTCAGGCGTTTCGCATGGTTCCACTGCTTCTGCTGGAGAATTCGCTGTAGGGTCGGAAGGTAAGCCACGGCATCCCATGCCAGAATGCTGCCGCTGAAAAGGCCATTGCTTCGCACTATAGATGACAACCCGAAAGCGATCCCACTCGCCACGGTCTCGGTCGCTGCGTAGAAATTGTGTCTCCGATCAAGTCGACTAGGATCCGCAGCTGCAAAGAGAAGCATGCCGCTGAAGTTCAGCAAGGCAAACACACTCTCGCCATAAAAGGATGACAGGAACAGCCCGCCGGGCGAGATGATGTGAAGGCATGCCGTGGTGAAGGCGATTCGGCGCCTTCGGGCATCGCCTGCGGGTATGAGCTGATAAGTGAGAGCGAATAACACGAGGACGGCGCCCAAGTGTGAGACGTGTGAGAAGAGTATCCCAGCCCATGCGTTGCACACGATTCGAGACCCGCAGAGATCAGAAGGAAATACTGGAAATCATACTTAGCCTTGGTTTGGATGTTTTGATCCTGACGAGACTACGCACCTCTCGCAATGATAGAGGTGACATTAGAAAAGATCGGACTGAATGCCCACTCTTGTTCGAATAGGAGACCGCGCGCGGCTGTGTTGGTGAAATATATGGCGTCCCATCTCGTCAGCTTAGCTGTAAGCCACTCAGCTCCCTCAGCCAGCCAGGTGGTGGACGAAGACCGGTAGCGATCAAAGAGGATCTGAGTGGACGTATCATAGCCGGGACCCGGACTTGCGGCCGCAATAGTCAGAAGTAAGGCCTTCCAGAGCCAGAAGAGGCGGATTAGTCGTGCAATGCTCGTGTCTTCGGGAGTGTGTTTTGCGGTTGCCTGGGCACTCGCGGCTCCACTGCGAAGATCCATCTGCTGGAGACCGTGGAGCGTCCGTACGACGATGCACGATGATGTTGAAGATGGCGCGGGAAAGCGGCCGAGCAATGCCAGGAGAAAAGCTGGTGCCTCATCAGTCGCGAGGAGTCCAGGAGATGTGGTCGCCGCGAAGCTTGGCGCCCCGTTAAGTTACCTCATCTTCCGGGTAAATTGCTTACGGCTAAACCGGATTGAGACGAATGCGCTATACGACGAACGCGCGAAGAAGGTTGTCAAGATGGAAGTGGAGGGAAGTGTATAGGTGGCAAATGGACGAATCAGCCAAGTGCGGACGGTCACGAGAAGCAATTGAATTGAGGAATTGAGGCTACGATCACCAATGCATCCGACTTGGCAGATTCGCCCTCCAGCTCGCTTTCGGGGACGTCGAATCCTTCACATCGGGGACTCTGGGATTGTTGGACAGGAGGACGTGTGCAATCGGATTCCGCGGCCTCTGCCACACCAGCGTGCCACGAATGGTGCGATGGATTTGCTTTTCTGCAACCAGCGCTACAGACACTGCGCAGGGCTCACTCAGCGCCAGTGAGAGGGTTGGTGAGCGAGCAGCTGATGATGAGTAGCTTCTGCGGTCGAATCCATCGGCGCAGGTCGACGTCGTGCTGGTTCCTGCTGCGCGCTCAAGGCGGCATGCGAGGCGCACAATGTTGCCGGGCTGGGATGGTCAGCCTTCGAGGCAAGCAAGCGTTGACAAGCTGACCCAGCAGTACACCAGGGCTTCTTCCTTTGGCGTGATCAATCGCCAAACACGAGTTCGTCGAAAATGCTACGCGAGGGGCACGCCTTGCAAAGGATTTTCCGGTATCCTGCGCAGCGCACCGGTGAAAAGTGCAGCGTAACGTTGGTCGAGGTGGTCGGCGACGGGGGCATGGACAGTCGTTCGTCCGAGCCTCCGAGCAGGTGGAATCTGGATGATATCGATGGATGACGGTTGGCGTGCAGACAGGGATGGGCGTGGATGGGCTGCTGCCATGCGCGAACCCGTCGATTGCAGCTTGGCGGCGACGGAGCTCGATTGTCTCCGTGAAGCCTCGCACAAAGGCACAACAAGCGTGGTCTGACGCTACCGCAAACATCAACCCCCGCCCAGCCCGCCGTCTCACGCTGCTTGTTGTTGCTGGTACATCTAGCCTGTCTTCCCATTCCATTGCTTTGCTGCTAGCCCTTCTTCCTGCTTTCCTGCACTGCGCCTCGTGGTGTGGAGGGAGATCGCGCGCAAGCCACGGCCACCCTGTCGATCCGGTGCTTGCAGCGGGAAAGGATCGCTGGCCTGAGGCTGACCAACTGCGAGCGCGCCCCGTAGTCTGTGTTCACGTCAGACTACTCCTTCGCTACCCGTTGTTGTCAAGCGTCTGCCTGCCTCGGGTCTGCTGCATTCTGTCCTTCATGTCTGCTCCTATCCGTCGACACCCCCTCGAGCATGAAGCATGGCAGCCGCTGCGGCCACGACTGCCCCGGCGGAGGCCAGCCTAGCCAGATGGACAGCGTCATTACCAGCCAACCTCATCACCCTCCTCAATCCCTTTGCCAGCCTCGACGACGACGCAAATAAGGACCCAGATGCCGCGCGCAAATCGAATGGCGACGCGCACAATCAGAATGCCTCTGCGCTGAAGCGACCGAGTCTGGCCACCGTGCCGAACATCAACCAGCACAGTCGAGGCCCGCCCTCGCCAAGCAGAAGCAGCGGGTCGATCATGTTCGCCGAACCAGACACCCGGAGCAACAGCGAAGACGGTTCACGCGAAGGCAGCTTTGACGGTCTGAAGCGCGCAAAGAAAAGCGCGAAGCCCAAAACACAGTTCAGCATCTGCCATCCGCCGACAGAATCCAAGACTTTACAAAAGCTTCATCGACGACCGCGATCGTTACTTCAATTCCACAAATTGAGCGCCAATGCGAGGCCCCGGCCTGCGCTCGAGATCATTCCATCGATTAACTTTAGCGTCAAGTTGCAGCGCGCGATTACGCGAGTATTCAAGTCAAAACACAGCCTGTGTACCAATGACTTGGTCGTTTTGAAGGCGGAGAAGTACAGTCGCGAGGAAGCAGACGAGGATCAAGAAGCACGCGATGTTGTCGGGTTGATTTGCAAGGGCAAGAAAGATGATAGTCAGAATGCCAGCGGCAAGGCCCAGATTCATATGGCATCTGGCAAGGTCTGGGAAGCATACACAACCCCCAATGGCGGATACGAGTTCTTCACACAAGACGAGCATGGCTTGGGATTGACTGTGAGATGGGTGCCGAAGAAGTCGAAAGAGGGCAAGGTAGCCACCAAGGCCGGGAAGCGTCGGTTCAACTTTAGCACAATCTCCCCCAACAGTCGACGACACCCGATCATTGCGACTCTATCGAGCACCGGACTTGATGTCAACGACACGTACAAGATGCCCGATCCCGCCGCAGTCACCCCCCTGAGCTCACCCAAGGTCAACAGTACTGTTCTCGAGGAAGCCATGGACAACGAAGACGAGCAGGTGCAACATGAGACCGACGACCAATTACGCGAGATCATCACTATGACGGCCATCTGGATTGTTTTCAAGGAAGGCTGGAGTCCAAACTTCAAATACGAAGAGAAAGACGGGGTATGCGTTTCACCCGGAAAGTCCGGATCCACCCCAGTCAACACACCCCCGGGGTCGCCTGCGCAAATGCCCATGGACAAAAGAACGAGTTTGAAGAGCATTGGATCTGGAATCATCCGAAGGACCAGCGTGCTCAGCAAGAGCGCAAGGAGTAGTACCTACTCGGTCCGTGAGGAAGACGAACCAATCGACTCTCCCGCTCCAAGCCGGTCAGCGAGTGTGATCAGCAGAACAGGCCGATCACGAGCCGACTCAACAAGCACAGTTCTCGTACACCGCGCAGCAAGTAACCGACGAAAGAACAACCAAACAGCAACTTGGCGTCCCGACCTCGTCGTCAACCAGGACCCCCTACAAGAAACCTCTCGCGAGGATCTATCTCGAGAATTCAATTCCACGCCAACCCCTAAGAAAAAGTCCTCTCCCCTCGTTAACGGCGAGAATGCCCACCGACGGAAAGAATCTGTTCCTCGACGCTCGCCACCGCCTCCGGCTGAAGAGGAAACGGGTTCCGGCGCAGAGACGCCTACCAGGCAGCCGCGTATACGGGAGTCTGTTGACAAGCCGGAGCACCGCGAGAGTCTGGCGACGGATACGTCGGCGAGTTCGACGCCTGCTAAGGGCGACGCCGCGCCCGTCGATCCGCCTACGTCGTCCGGGACGGTGAGGATTAATCGGAAGGCGAAGAGGAAGAGTGGTGGGTGGAGGAGACTTTTGTGTGGGAGTAGTGATGTGTGAGAAACATGGAAGGCGTACAAAAGGAAGGGAGTGAGCATTGCATTTGCATTATACCATGCGTTGTTGGTGTTGGATTGTTGGGAATGTATTATGACTTGTATCACCTATGCTGTGCATTGCATGGAGAGGCCGAAATGCCATCAACGCCCACTGAGGGTTGTATTTTTGGAGTCATTGAGCCTTCGCTTTCTATTGTCTAGTCGGTCTTTGCCGGCTCTTGGGTGTACTTCCCACCCCAGTGCCAGCCGTAGGCCATGAACGCGACGTAGATGTCGATGATCATGCCTTGTGCCGTGAACTCTGTAGTGAGATATCATCAGCCTTTGAGGTCCAGACGGCCGGCCCAGTGGAGGCCGAGTGCCCAGTGGAAGAGTCTGTAAAATCAAATCAGCAAAGCACAGTCGTCCTCAATTAAAGACCAACTTACCGAGCATCCACAATCTTGCCCTCTTCCTTCGACAGCGCTGCGACTGTTGGCATTCTCCCAACACAACAAACAAGGAAAAGGGCGCAAGACATACCTTTCAGCTTATCATACAGCTCACTCAACGGCACAATGATCCGCTCGATGTGTTCGCCTTCGTCAAGGTGTTGCTCTGGTGGGGCCTCGCCTTCTTTGAGGTTGACTTCGATGGTGACCATCTTGCACACACACAAATATCAGTAATGAGAGTGAGTGGGGGAGGATAAGGGATAAACGTACCTGCATATTCGCATTCGTCAACCCCGGATCGGCCACCACCGTCGGACTCACATCCCTCACCTGTAAATTCGCGTTCGTCATTCCCGGTTGACAACTCAGTGGAGGAGTTGTGTTGCTTACCGTGCCCTCATACCTAGCAACCTGAAAGTCAGCAAAACACCACTTCAATCACCGCCGTCAATGCTCTGAAAACTTACCCCGTCTCCTCCTTCAACTCCCTAACAGCAGCCTGCTCCGGCGTCTCGCCCGCATCAATCAAGCCCGCCGGAAACTCCACACACACCGCCTCAACAGGCGGCCGGTACTGCATCACGAGCATAGTCGAGATGGGTTTGCTCGGGTGCCGGAGGATCGGTGCGATGGCGACGGCGTCGATGCCGGATTCTTTGCGGGTTTTGCGCGCGGCGGATTCCCAGACGCGGTCTTTGCCTGACTGATCTGTCCACTGTGATCACATGTCAGTGGGGTGAAGGGGGCGTTTGAGGGTACCTACTTCGATCTTTCGCAACTCGGTCCATTTCGCTTCGTCTGGTGGAAGGGGACCGATTTTGTTGATGCGGGGGAGGGAGGATGAGGAGGACATGGTGAAATGTCGGGCAAGCTGGTGTGTTCGGGCGATGGAGCTGAAAAGTTTCATGTGGTGAAGTTTAAGAGATGAAGCAAGAGCAAGTGGTGACGTGACTTCTACATTTGGACATGGCGGGNGGGTGCTCCCGCCACATTACATAAGCAGTGAAGACATTCACTTGATTGTTAGAGTTTGATGTATTCAGGACGATCCTGAAGATTGTTTCAAATGTCAGAAGGCCTTTTGATGGTATAAACCGTGTTTACATGAATTTCCAAGAAGATCAGTCGCGATGCTACCTAAGACATACGATCAAGCAAGGTACGTTGTCGAAGTCGTTGTCCATTGCGTTGAGTAAATGTGACGAGACAGAAAAGCATCGCAAAGTAGAGTGAAGGGAGTTCCAACATGTGATGATAGTAGGGTTGAAGAAGCGATGCGGAAGAGAGGCCATCGGTACTTCCAATGCCCGAATGTCCATCAACCTCATCCATAGCTTCACATGCCAACCCTCCGACATTGGCTGCCAATCCTCCGAAAACCTTCGCCCCGCTTAGAGAACAAGCTCTTTGTAGTCGTCGTACTACAGAATGTCGTAAGGAACGTTCGATGTGGTCAAAGAAGCCATCGCATCGAACCGCAATTCTTGCATCATGACTTCCTGCAGCTGTCCGTTGTCAGGGTCCATGACCTCTGCAAGCGTCACTGCTACAACAAACATATACAACTACACGTACAGTCAACATTCTCGTAGATCAAGATCAAATCAACAACCTTCTCAAGATTTCGAGACTCGCAGTCAGAACCAACCCTTTCCAAACCTCACGTACCTTCACCTGCCAAGCAACCCTCAGAATGCCCGAAAAGGTCACCCCAATCGATGCCTCGCGGGATCCAGCGACCTCGAAGCAATATGACACGCAGTCATCCACTGAGACGAAGTTCAAGGACTTCTATGAGCTTGTGGATGGTATGAAGATCGCCATGATGGGTACATACCGCAATGGAATCGGCGTATGTCCTCCGTCACACCCATGCCTGCTCATCGCCACTGACAGTATCTCCAGCCAGTCTCCCGCTCCATGGCCATAGCCAAACGCTCCGGACCAGACTTCCTCTTCCTCGCCAATACCAACAGCCAGAAGTTCAAAGACCTCGAAGCGAGTAAGGAGGTCAACCTCAGCTTCGAGGACTCGTCGAAACATGACTGGGTTTCTGTCACCGGTGAAGCGGTTACTGCTTCGAACGAGGACCCTCGGATCAAGGAGATCTGGTCAAAGGGTATCGCAGTTTGGTTCGGCGATGTCGGCGATGGCGTGCATAATGGCGGTCCTGAGGATCCCAGGATGAAGCTCATTGAGGTGCAGCCGAAGTGTAAGTTGTGATTCGTGTTGTGTTGAGGGGGTTGGCTGATGTGAATGTTAGACATTACTTACTACAAGCGGACGACTGGAGCGCTTGGTATGGCCAAGGAGGTCGGCGGTGCGATGCTGACTGGCGGTGTCGCGAATACTGGCGACTTGCGTGAGATGAAGGAGGACGAGATCAAGAAAGCTCGCTCGAGCGATGCTACTATGAGCAAGTAGTCTGTCAGAGTGACAGAGCGATCGTCCAGTACTCTAAACAGAGTAGTCGTATGTATAATATTCGAGCATTGTGTAAATTCGAACGACGAGATCTCAGCTGATTGTTGGGCTTTGACATCTCACCACCAGATCCTTCGGCATTCCAATGCTTTTCATCTTTGGAGGCTTGGTCACCTTTGTGGTCTTTCGATCGCAAGAAGAATGTGCGTCGTAATGAAGAATGAAGACGAGAGCAAGGGAGTGTCGTTTCAAGTCGCCCAGGCCAAAAGCTGAGTCTTGCCAGGAAAGTCGCATACTGGCAACGATTAGCGACGAAGTCGATAGGTGGAGGTGGATGATTCGCTTCCCAGCGGAATGGAATGCCAGAGGAGATAAGGATTCTGGTCCAGGCTCTTCCATTTCAATGCTTCCAAGCTTCTACGCAGGAGATCCGTGCGACCATGTTGTGCAACGATGTACGACCATGCGACCAGAGAGCGCGAGAAAGGTCGTGTCGATGCCAACGTTGCGATTGAGTGTAGATTGCTCGTCTGTCAACTAAAGCAACGAAAATGTCAGCGCAACAACGACCACAGATACTGGCGGCGTTCGTCATCATCGCAGCGATTTTAATGATATGGGCATACTTCCCTCTCTCAGCGCCATCATCTCAACCCAATCGATTCGACACCGCGCTCCAATGCCTCAACTTCGCAAAATCCAAAGGCGAAGCAGCAATCGCAAAGTCGGGGCCAAACACTGACCTGATTATGTACTCATACTTCGAAACGCCCGAGGCAGACAAGAACTTCGCCTTCTTCCAACGCCATGCCCTGCACTCCAAGGCCGATTTCATAATCATGCTAAATGGCGAGTACAAGATCGACATCTCGACTCTCAGAGCCCTGCCGAATGTCCGGATTATTGAGCGGCCGAATCGATGCTTTGATCTTGGCGGGTTCCATGAGATCCTCACTGCGGATCCGACTCTGACGACCAAGTACAAGCGATTCATTTTCATGAACTGCTCGTTACGAGGACCGTTCTTCCCGGCTTGGGCCAAGAATACTTGCTGGAGCGATGCGTATTGGGACCAGTTGGATACGAGGACCAGACTTGTCGGTATGAGCTGGAATTGTGCGAATGGGATCCCGTATCCGCCGCATTTGCAGAGTATGATTTTGGCGTTTTCGCAGGAGACGTTGAATGAGATTCTATTGCCGAAGATTTTGAAGTGCTATGAGGATATGTGAGTTGGATATCCTGTTGGTGATATGGTACGATTGCTAATTCGTCTTCGCTCAAGGCACAGCGCGATTGCCGACGGCGAGACCAAGATGGCACAAACCGTCATGGACATGGGATACGATGTGTTCGCCTTCGAGAAGCGCTTCACTGCCCACGCTGGTACCAGCGGCAAGAATGCATCGGCCTTCCTGGATTGGTGCGTGGACCAGCCCGGTCAAGATGGTCCTAGCGGAGGCGATGATATTCTACACACGGGCAACTATGGCGGTAGCACCATACATCCGTACGAGACGATGTGAGTTTTGATAATCATCTGTGAGGCGATGGCTGACTTTTTTCGTAGATTCGCGAAGACGAATCGTGACTGGGACGAGAGGGATCGGAGGCAGATTGACTTGCTGTCTGAGCACGCGGATGCTGAGGAGTATTCAAGTTTTGATCGATGTGTATGATGAGAGTGCCTGTCGTCTGAGCTTTTGAGCTCGCCAACATCTAGAGAAGATGAGGGTTTCTCATGGCTGCTGTCGTGAATCAGTGTGTTCTGACGGCATGTTCGCCTTTGACTGGATCGAGGAACCCATATCTGCCTGTTGCCGCCATATCGACAGCCATTGCTAGAGATGGATCTCTGATTCATACGTGCCGCGGGTGTTTTGTATGATCTTTGTTATGTCTTCGATGATGATGAAGAAGACGGTCGGCGAAGATTTCGTGTCAAGGGAAGCCGCAACCGAAACCTCTGGGACGGCGATTCGTCCGAAGGATTTCAGCTGCGCGTCCTTCCAGCTCCTTCTCCTTTGACCACACACACAACCACACCCAGACGTTGCTCAATCAGCCTCAAACTTGGAAGTGGTGGCACAGAATGCTGTGTCTCGAGAACTTAGCCCTATATTCCCACATATCCGCCTTACCGTCGTCAAAGGGGACAATGCCTCGCGTCTCTTCATACCACCACACACGATCCTTCATCTTACCTCATCCGCGCCATTGTGTGTAAAACAGGCATAACGTGCGACATTCCCACTTCACTCCATCTCTTTTCTCTCGGTCTTTGATTTCCTATCGGTTGTTGAGATTTTGTTGACAGGACAGCCATCATGCAGCGGTTTCTGGAGACAGTGGTCTATAAAGCTCCGGACCCACCGCCACGAGTCCGTGATCCTTCAAAGCCTATGCAGGTGATCTGCCCAGGTATGCATGTACCTACAGATGCAGAAAATTGGTAGCATTGCTGATGGTCTCTGACAGGCTTTCCGCGATGCGGTACGGAATCTCTACAGGTCGCTCTGCTCAGGCTTGGATACGACTACACTTACCATGTAAGCATCTCACTGCTTCACGAGACCAGACAAGGGGCTGACGTCCGCCTCAGGGCTGGGACATCATCTTCGAAGAGCCAAACTACTCCCAAGCCTGGGTCCGCCTCGCTCGCAAAAAGTGGTACGGCGACGAGACCGGCGACTGTACAATCACAGCCGCCGAATTCGACGAGATCATCGGCCATTCAGTCGCAGTAACAGACGCCGCCGCATCAGTCTTCGCCACCGAGATGATCACTGCCTACCCTGAGGCAAAAGTAATCCTGAATGGACGTTCCAGTCTAGACGCATGGCACTCCAGCGCTGTGAAGAACATCGCCGCCATTAAGGAAAGCTGGCTCTTGTACCTCATCTCAAATTTCACGAGGATGGGCTTCTGGTCATGGACGGTGTATGAGACTTACCTCTGGAAGGAGCTCTTTCGAGGCGATCCGAGTCGAGGGATTAGATGTAATGGAAAATGGATCTATCGGGAGCATTATAATATGGTTCGGGGGCTTGTACCGAAGGAGAACCTCTTGGAGTGGACTGTGGACGATGGTTGGGAGCCGCTGTGCAAGGTATGTCTTCGATCGATTTTGATGTTCGTAATTACTGATGTGTGCGAGTTCTTGGGCAAGGAAGTTCCAAACGAGCCATTCCCGAGAGTGAACGACGCAGCTGGATTTGAAGGCCGTGTGCAGCAATGGCATAAGCAGAACAACACCTCGCTGATCACAAACGTCGGCATTCTTTGCTCTGTCGTGGCTATAGGAGTTGCCGCTCTCCGCTATCGAAGATCTGGCAGGATCTTTCAACTTTCGAACCATGCGGTTGAGATTTTAAAAGGAGGTTTCCAGAGGTAATGGCCAACAGACCACGCAGATCAGCACATCGACAGGTTCATCGTGCAAGGAGTTAGAATCGCCAAGAATCACAGGTCTTCATTCTTCGATATAGAGATTGACAAAATGACAGGACAGGCCAAGGTCGTATTCATATGATCGATAGTACTTTGCGGGTCTGGACAAGACGCCAACTGATTCCCAGGCTCAAGTTCGGTTCGCATCTGTTGTTCTGAAAATAGCTTTTCGTACTCAACAGCGAAACGAAACAAACGAAAAGAATCGAGCACAATACCCACAACTCGAGTTCATTCAGAATAACGACTTGGAGCGTGTTCACATAGAAGACAACGTCAAGAGCATGCATCTCACCCGGAGCTCAGTCCGCCACAGCGAGCATTGCCTCTTTCCATCCATCAACTTCAGCTCTCCATCAAAATCTTACATTAAAAAAAGATCTCACACCTGCTCGAATTTCATCACTGCTTCTTCGAGTCGTACGAAAGGATCCAAAACAGTGGAGTCCTTTACTAAGACTATCATATAGCCGCTGATAGATATCTCAATCTCGCCCCCCGACAAGGATCTTTAGGCTGTCTCACCATCGAAATGCGGGAAATCGGCAAATCGTGACCAAACTAGCCTAGTACCCTATCCGGGCTGAACAAATATCAGAATGAAGCCTTCCACCTCATGGTTCCCAGAATCACATTCGTACACCGAGACCTTCGAAATGGCCCTCCAAAAAGCCGCCCTCATCCTAGGCTTAACGGCCACCCACGCCTTCGCCCAGCGCCTGCAATGCCCCTGGAATCCCCCCGCCGATGGCCTAGCCTTCAAAATGGTAGAAAGCAATATCGCTCGCGGGAACGGGATCGAGAACAGCGGTGCATCGACTGGATTCATCGAGTTGGGGATTTTCCAACAAGCTCTTCGAGAAAGTATCGCTTATACCAACGACACGGCGCAGAAAGATAAATGGAGCGACTATCTGCAGAACAGCACGCTCAGCGCTATTCCGTCGCTGTCGAATGCTACTGCGGATGCTGGACTGCCGCTGGATCGTCTTAGTATTGGGACGTCGATGATTCGGCAGTATGAGGTTACGGGGGATGAGGCGTATCTCCCTGCCATCCAAGCCCTTCAGAATTCTGTTCTGCAGCAGCCTCGAAATGCGAATGGTGGACTGTGGTATTACCAAAACCGCAATAACCTCTCCGCATACCACAACCTCTCGTACTCGGACGGCATGTTCTCCTACCCGGCTTTTGCTATCCTCTCCGGCGCCAACAACACCGATGCCAGCGCTTTTGGTCCTGAAGCCGCGCTCAAGCAAATCCAGATCCTGTATGATATCTGCAAAGACGACTACGGGCTCGTTGTGCATGGGTACGATGCGTCGAAGGACCATGCCTGGGCGAATAAGGAGACGGGCGCGAGTCCCGCTGTTTGGGCTCGGGCTCTTTCGTGGTATACACTTGGGATTGTGAACAGTCTCGACATCCTCGATCCCGCCTCCTCGACCTTCGCCACTCTCAAAGAGCTTTACAACTCCCTCGTCCGTGCTCAGCTCACCGCCAGCGACCGCAGCCTGCAGATCGAAGGCTCCTATGGCGTATGGCAAATCGTCGACCATCCCGGGGCGACGTTCGGAGGTTATGAGAATTTCATCGAGGCCAGCGCGAGTTGTATGACGGCGTATAACCTCCTCCGGGGTGCCAGGTTGGGTTGGATCGAGGATGAGAGTGTGAAAGAGAGGGCCATTTTGGCTGGTGTGGGCATCTTCCAGAATGTGATTTATGATTTCATGATCCAGAATGGGAATGGGACGTTGAGTTTGAATGGGACGAGTAGTGTGGCGAGTTTGAGTGGGGATGTGGACTTTGCTGTGAGTCGTTTCGATTGTTCTTCGTGGCGGTTGTGAGTGGTTTGCTGACTTGGTGGTGGTAGTATTATGTGACGAGGCCGACGGTGTTGAACAGCCTCATCGGGACGAGCGCTTTCACTCTTGCGAGCTTGGAGGTTGAAAAGATCTGCTAGACGGTGTTAGCACACCTTCCTTGCTTCAGAGGGCCATCCAAGGAGTACACCTTCGGCCCCCCTGCAGGAACAATACTCACATATCTAACCCTCACGTCTGAGTGCCCTGATGGAGAAGGTCATCTTTCCCCACGTCCTTGCAACCGAAGCCCTTCTCCGATTATGATGCCCTCTTTCAAGTATCGATCCAGTCTCTGGGCTCCCTGGATGCTGCTGGGTCCGAGCAGAAAGCCACCGTAAGAGTGAAGCCACTGCGCGTTCATTGCCCTGAGAGAAAGCCCTTCACTTCGGCATCGCATGCCCACACCTTCACTGCGCTCTGACCCCACCGGATTGCGGTCTGGAACTGTCAGCCTCTTGCCCCTTGGCCACCGCACAGGAAGCTCTGTAGCTGAGCAGGTGAGGGAAGGAATCGTGACAAGCAGCTGTGAGGAACGTTTCACATGCTTCTACATCTCCCTTCACTGAAGTCCTGCCTGTTCGTTCATGAATTCGGGTATCTCTTGGTTCCAGTGGGCCCGGTCAGCGGCCGCCTCCTGCTCGATAAGCTCGCGCAATTCTTCGGTGAGCTGGGCCATAGAGGTGGAAGTTGATGCATCATTTCCCGTCTCGGCGACCCACGGTGCCGTATGTGTTGCTGAAGCCTGAGTCGGCACCTCGGCCGTGGTGACGTCTTGCTGGGATTCCAAAGGAAAGGTAGTGTCGCTCGTCTGTGGCGGCTGCTCTCCCATCCGTGGTCGCTGCTGCTCTTCCTCACCCAGCGAAGCGGTCCTGCTACTCGCCACCGAGGGAGTCGTCTCCTCCGGCCACCCCGGAAACGTAACCCCATACTCATCCCTCACAAAATCCGGCCCTACGCAGCACTGCCTCATAACTCTCTCGAAGTCCTGCGCTGACAAGCACGGCGGTTTCTCGCGGTCGCCAGGTGAGGCCAAGTACGCCTGCAGCGCTTGCGAGTTCTCGAACAGCTCCTCCTCAGGCGTGTGATAGAACCAGCGTGGGAAGTTCGTGTGCGTCATGTTCACCCACCTGCCCGGCTGGCCGGTGTATTTGATCACCCAGGCCTTGTCTGCGCCTGGACAGCGGCAGAAGCGGATGCGGACCTCGCGGCAGAAGTCTTGCGGGTGGCGGAACATGGGGCCTTGGTGCACCGGGTCGAAGTTGAGGGGGAGTTGCGCTGCGGTCGCCATGGTGTGGAGATGCGAAGGGAGGTGAGTATTGTTGATTGTTGGTGCTATCTCCGTGGATCGTAGATGTGGTCGGTTGGCCTGGACGTCGTTCGAGTAGCTTAGATCCTGACCTGGAATTCGGGGATAGCGAAAGGAGAGACCAGAGAGTGCGTAGAATTTATACCCAACCCAAGGGCATCAAATTCGCACGGTGCGAGAGGGGTGCGGCGCAGGTGCGCGCGTTGGGTAAAATTGAAGATTTACTCACTCACCCCAAAACTATAAAGAAGCTTTTAGCGAAATCATGTGACCGGTGTACCAAAGAAAAGTTGTGAGCGCATCTTGAAGCAGAGAAGAGATACATCACTGTACAGATTGTATTCCCCGAATTGCGCCGTCGCCATGCCCTGTTTTGATACTACACATCTCACTGTCATGTTGCCTGGCGTGAAATCGCATGCCGCCCGCCGACCGTCTTCGATCGTTCCGCAGTGGCCAGAGACCCGCCCAGCTAAACCGTAAAACTCCGCGCTTGAGATCCTAAGCTCCGGGACAGACCCAAGGATAGACATTACAAAATCGGGTTGTGCTTGGCTCAGTCGAAGACGGCCTTTCTCACGAGCTGGGAAAGACATTAGCATATGCCATCACCGACGCATTCTCTCATGCGACTTACTGCCCAAGTTCCTGCGATAGATGCCACAATACCACCAGAGATCACCATCGGCCGCACACCTCTCGTGCTCTTGAAAATCATGCCGCTGATGCCACCCGCTGCTATGCTGTTCATCGCATCATGCTTCCCTCTATAGTATCCGATCGTGCTGTTGATTCCATTGTACATCATCGCAACAACACCCGCCGAGTTGCCCAAGAACGGTCCTCTTCGCGTGATAGCGTTGAGCGCGGAGTTCAGGCGAAGCTTGGGTGGGGCTGTCGATGGCAATCTGTTCAAGCCCTCCGCAAGACCCCAAACTCCTCCTATTGACAGACCAGTGAGGTATGTGACGCCGGTACCGTAACAGAGATCGTCTGACCACCCTCGTGATGGCAGTAATGATCGCGAGCCGGGAAGATCTGAGAGGACATCGTCGTCGAGTTTGATGTAGTCAAGCGTGTCTTGGTTGAGACCGGCTAAGGGGTGGAGGGCGGCGGGGTCGAATGCGCCGGGTTGGCTGATGAACGAGCCAACATCGTCTGCTTGAAAGGTGGGCTGGACGGTGCTTTGGTGCGAGTCGGAGAAAGAGTCCTGTGATGATGGCGCTGGCGAGGCGGTTTGGGTGGATTTCCGGCCGGTGAAGGCGTCCCAGACACCCATTTTGATTGTGGAAAAGTCGGTCGCTTGGGTGAGAAAAGGAAGAGGACTATGGTACAGCGGTGGTCGCGACGGGGTGGATGGCGTGGCAGAGGGCGAGTTGATGATGAAAGGAGTTGAAGTCGGCCCTGATCGGCCATCTCCCATCTTTTTTCTTCGGCTCGGCGACACCCGCTGCCGAACGGAGGACTGTTGCCACGAAGACCTCGCCTCTTTGGTCCCCCGTAGAGCTACAAGATCGTCCGTCAAAATTTCGAAGACATCCACTATCACATGCACTTCGTCCAACCACAATGCCATCATCTCTGCCATGGCTGCTCCTCGGAATCTCACAGAGCTGAAAGTGCTAGACGAAGAGCGGCTCAAGCAGATATCGAGGTCCATCCGCAGCTTCGTGCCTTCCAATCCATCCCCAGAAGAGGACGTCCACAAGCAGACAAAGTAAGGAAAGCAGAGTCTGGAGTCGCAGCGACTATCCAAGCGATTGAATATGCGAAGGGCTGATAGGTAGGTAGATCCTTCAAGAGTCTCCTTGACCATGCTTTTTACACAGCCTCCGCCCCCAACTTGAGTGTCACCCATCGAGTGGCCGCATGGAACACTTTCTGCTCGCTAATTGACCAGTCCCTGGAATCGACCATACCTGCCGTGAGGGATACAGTCTGGAACGACGATGTCTGGACAGATGCCTTTGAGCTCTATCTACAGCATGGCCAAAACGCCAGACCAAAGTCTTCCCGCCAGCTCCTCGGAACCTTGACGAATGCACTTCGAAAATCAACAGACCGAGATCTCAGCAGTGTGAAGACACACGCGACCAACAAGCTTGTCGAGGCTTTGATCGACTATGAAGATCCACCATCTGCGAAAGTCAGCGCCCAGCTTCTCAGCCAAGTACTTCAGAAGGATGTGTTGGACATCAATCTCGTCTTTCAAGCCTTTCCTTGGCATGACAGTGACCGAGGCTCAGATTTGGAGACCGAACAGCTACTGGTTATGCTGTTCGACTGGCTGGGAAGAGGAGACTTTGGCTCCACCATTGCCCATCTTGTCTCAATCGTATTGGACAAAGTCACCGACTCTGCAGGACAAGCGCCCGGTCAGCCAATATGGACAAATCCTCTCCAAAAGGCATTCGAAAAAGGTTCGATCAACACGGATGACCTCAGAGCACACGTTCTACCGGCTCTGTTCAAACTCAGCTTCGCAGACTTTGCATCCTTCTTGAAGGCTCAGGGCTTGCAGCACTGTACGCAGTCACGCTGCGAGACCCAGGATGAACAAGTCCATCAGGAGCTCCTGTACACAGCTCTCCAGACTGGGAAGGAACTCGGCCTGCTCGACGAGACTGAGGGCGATGAGGTCTTGCAGACCGACGCTGCTTTATTGATACCGATCAGTTACATTGGCAATCTGCCATTCCAAACTTCAAGGCCTGCCCGACTGACAGGTCTGTCTCTACTGATAACATCACATTCAGCGACGAGGCCCTTCTCTAGGAAAAGCCTACGTCTGATCCGCCGAGGACTGGACGTGGTGTTTGCGGACGTCGATGCCGATTTCCGTGGCGATGTCTTTGGCATATTCCAAAAGCTGGTTGATCGCTTAAGAAGCATCACCGCGAGTCTAGTGCGGCACATTGGCACAGCAAATGGTCCCCAAGGGGTCAAAGACCGACTGAACCCACGCACAGCTCAGGAAACTCTTTCGAGGCATCGTGATTTCCTGCAGTGGCTTACAAGGTTCCTTTGCTGGCAGCTTCGGCCGACCGCAAGCTATCAGAGACATATCTCTGCGTTGAAGTGCTTGAGCCCACTAGCAAGATCTGGGCTGGATGGATCGGTTCCTCGCGAAAACTATTCCAAGTCTGCACTCGGAGGCACCAAATGGCCCTTTCAAATGGACATCATCTCAAATGAGATGCAACGTCTGCTTTCAGACCTCATCCTCGACCCTTTTGATGATGTGAGGCAAACAGCATCTGATATCCTCGCGCTTGTCTACCGTCAAGCCGATCAAAAAGCTTCGCGAGCTCTACACGTTGCCTTGGAGCGTGCAGAAACTCTCATGTTGGCCACAGGAAGGGCAGATCACGCCGATGGTGTTGCTCATCTCTACGCGCTCCAAAGTTGTCTACATGCCGACCCTGCGTCAGATGACTCTAATCAATCCAGTTTCGCTGGTCTTCTTGATAAGCTGGAGCAGATGCTACAAGTCGCTCGCAACAGCCTGCCTGAAGCAGTTGCCAGATATCCGCTGCACGGCTTACTCACAAGTCTTCGGTACGTCTTGGACAAGACCAAGATCGAGAACGGCACTTTATACCGCCGACTAAATGTCGACCTGCAGGACATCTGGAATGTCGTCAAACCGGTTCTCTGCAACGATGCACCGGAAGGCTACACACCCGATGAGCTTGAGGAAGGTCTCGATTCTACCAAGGAGACTCTCAGCTACTGCTGGAGAGCTCTGAAGGAGGCCAGCCTGTTAATGAGTACCTTGGTGGCTGCAAGGCAGCTGGACGAGAGTGACTTGCTGGAGATGAGCGACCTCTGTTTTACACAGCTCGCCGAACTTCGACATCGAGGCGCGTTTTCTACTGTCGCCCAGACATGGATCACTTGCTGCATCAAATGCAAAGATCTCAAATCTCCGCAGGGGCTCCCAATGCTGGTGAACTGGTACACCAAAGTATTGAACATGTTGCGTAGAAACGTGACCATCAACACCCGACGTTCGGCTGGCATACCTTCCCTACTGTGCGGCATCTTGATTGCAGACAAATCAAATAAGCTATTGGCGAGCGCAATCGCGGACCTCGAAACAATTGCTCGGCATCCAGTAGACCCGTCATCGGCAGAAGAAGGCAGTCTACCGCAAGTTCACGCCCTGAACTGTCTGAAAGATGTCCTCAAGAACACCAGACTAGGTGAACAATCCGAGAGATACGTTCCAGCGGCTCTCCAGCTCGCAGCCGACGCACTACGCTCAGATGTGTGGGCAATTCGAAACTGCGGATTGATGCTTTTCCGAGCGGTGATTGATCGACTCCTCGGAACAGACCAATCCCATTTCGACGACGAATATGCGTCTCAGAAGCACATCTCAGCCCACCAACACCCTCAGCTCCTCGATGTAATCCTCGACCTTCTTCCCAAATCGACAGAAATCGAAAAAGCCTCGTCAACTCGATACGAAGGCGTCTTTCCTGCGTTGCAACTGTTGCAGCATACCCAGGTTCCAGACCGCCGTCTCGCCCAAGTCCACCAAGCTGTTGAAAAACTTACGGCCAGCCCTTCCTGGCATGTTCGAGATAAGGCCGCTCGGTCACTCGCAGCTCTTCTCGACAAGCTGGAACCATCAAGAGTGGCGCATAATCTCTCCGTGCTGAACGGCGTTGGGAGCCAGAACGCCTTGCATGGTGCCCTCCTCACGGTCATGCACTACATCTACAGACGAAAACGCATGCTCGAGATGCCGAATGCGCCGGTCCTTGCATCGGACGACATTAATTCATCTCAGCAAGGGAACGGCCAGAATGGCTTCTTAGCTGACCTGTGGACGCTGAGCCGAGAAGCTAGAAGTTTTGTTACTCGAGCAGCCGCACTGGACGTGATTAGGGCATACCACGAGGCGTGGCGGGACACGGGCAATGCTATGCCAGGAGCAGACTTCGAGCATCTCCAAATCATGTCGATACGCGATCTGGAGGAATCTTCTCAAGCTGCACTTCGCCAGGCGACCGCTCGTCTGATGGCGCAGCGAATAGGGGCAGAAGAGGACATCGCCCCTGAAGCCATCGCAGGCTATGTCGACTGGGCGATGGATCTGACTCGTATGGACCAGAATGCCGGTGAACATTTCCTCAAGGCGCTCAAGCCTACTACAGGTGCAAGCCAGCTGGTCTACTCTATTTGCTCAGAGATCCTCCGCAGCGACCTGGACGTGGAGCTGAAATGCGAGGCTCAGGACCTCCTCTTGAGGCTGCCCTCCTCCAAATGGGCGCAAGACGCATTTCTACCTGGTGGCGATGCGACCTCAATCTCCGCCGATCCGAGGCCATATCTCAGCGAGCCAGGATGTAACCAGCGATACGCAGATCAATGGCTTCAGATACGTGCCGTACATCTCGAAATCTGCGCTGCAAATTACACCGATACCGAATGTGCCAAACACGTCTTAGTGGGCATTGTTTCTTGGGTCGATGATTGTGTTGACGCTATTGACGGGAACGGATTGCATACGCGAGAGGCTGCCGCCTTGGCCATCGCTCGCTTGGATCATCTGCTAAAGATACTGGCAGCTGACGGGCTCTTCCGCGACCAACTCATTCGGCTATGTATGGCTGTCTACGAGCTTCTCAATGACGATGACGAAGACACTCGTCTGCGTGCTGCTGGGGTAACGCAGAGGGTCCTTGCGGCAGGCTCTACGAGAATCGTTCAAGACATGGAACCCATTACGGCCAGCCGAAATTTGCTGGCATTCTGTGTGACCAGATGGCCGTCTAGTGCCATCATAGCAGAGACGGCGTTCAAGCGAGCCTTCGATATGTCGTTGACGTGGAATCGGACTCTCCTGGCGCCTTCATCCGTGGCGGAGCAAATTGGAGCCCTCTTGCAAGGCGACACTGCACTGTTCGTCGAAGAGAAACAGAATCTCTATATCGACGAGGCGCGGGAGGTTCGAGTTTGGTCGCAGGTCGTACCGAGGCTCTCAGAGGTTGCCATCTCAAAAGAGCTGATCCAGGTTCTGGCTTCTTGGGTGCTTTCGGGTCTCCAAGCACTTGCTGAGCATGCCGAAGCGCATACCGATGGAGCTCTTGGTTGGAGCAGCAAGGCTGATGTGTTCAAGCTGGCTTTGCAGGTCATCTACGGTGCTGAGATGCTTCTTTGCTTGAGCACGAAGGGTATTCGATTACCAGTGAGACCGTCGGAGCTCAGGAGGCAGCTGGTCAACTGTGCGTTGGCTTTTGAGAAAGCAGAGGTAACTTGCTTGCTGCAGTGGGAGATCAAACGAATCATGTCGGATTCTATCGTTCACAAGCTGGCAGCGGTGCAAGACCGAATGATGAAGATTCGTAGCAGTTCGTAGCTTCCATTGGACCCAGAAGCTCAATGCAGACTCCATGCCCTCACTGCACACAATGCTGTCCCGGTATCCCACCAACGCCGCGCTAAATATCAGCCCAAAAGACACCGAATCCGGTAGTCCTCTCAGTAATCATCAAACTCCAAATGCTTCCTCCTCTCCTCACTCTCCTCCATCGCAATCTGATAATCGTCCTCATCAACCTCGCTCCCCTCCTCCCAAAGTCTCTCAAACTCGGCATCAACCGCCAAATTCGTCCCCGGCTGTTGCACAGCCCAGATCCCCTCCCGCGCCCTCTTATGCCTCTCCCGATCCTCCTCAATCCGCTGCTCAATCTGCCTCTTATCCAGCCTCATCCCCAGCGCCCCACCATCCCGCGAAACACTATGCGGCGTACTCCTCACGGCACTCTCCACCTCCCTCTCCCTCGCAACAGAAGGATGCTGCAAAGGCGACCCCACCGCCCCATTCATCCCATCCCGCCCCGCAATACACTCCTCCAACTCCCTAACAGTCTGCCCCCCAAGAACCCCCTTCTCCCTCAACACCCCCAACACCTTCCTCACAACCTTCACATTCGCCGCCCCACTCCCATCATCCGGCGCCACCAGATCAATAATCCTCAGAATATCCCTCTCCATCATTCTTACGTACGCCATCTCGTTGTGCGCTTTTGCGGTGTCGCAGAGGGACGGCAGGAAGTACATTATGTTGGCGCGGTTGTTGGTTGAGGCGCGTTCGAGTTGTTCGAGGATGCAGGAGTGGAGGTCGTCGCTGAATTCGCTGTGCCGGAGGGCGTAGGAGGCGGTTTTTTGGGCGCTGGTGGTGCTGGCGTTGAGGTGTTGGAGGTGCGTTGTGAAGCGCATGCGGACTTCGAAGGGGTCGGCCATTGCGTGGTGGGTGTGAGGAGGTGGTGTGGTTTGGGAGAGGTGGAGGATGAGGTGAGGTTAGGTCGGCTTTGTGGAGGTGGGACGACGCGACGCGCTTTGATTGAAGCTTAATAAAGTCTTCATCAATATTTAGTGGACTTCGTCATGTGGGCAGCGGAAGCTTTCAGCAGCTGAGCTGAGCTTCCGCCGTCGAAAGATCTGAAGGGAGACAGCTTTTTGCTTCGAAAGGCTACGGACAAAATCAGAACATCTCCATCATGACTTTCGATTCCAGTACAACAGACCAACGCGAGTTTTGGAACCTACCGGGCGTTAGGGCTCGCTGTCTACTCGATCATGGATGAAACGCCGGATACCCCCGAACCGCTTTGGAAAGATGACCCATCTGAGTACTTGCAACTTGAACAGCAGTATCCGACTATCGCGCGGCATAGCTGCCAGCACTGCCGCAAGGTCGTACTGGACCTTCGCAAGAGCGCTGACTCGCTTTCGAGACGAGGGAAATACTTGTGGATCATCAGACGGAGACCTACCGGCTTCACACTCGCAGATGCGCTTCAAGCGCGAGAAGAAGGGTGTGCCTTGTTCACAAAATTGATTGAAGACAATCGGGCACCTCTCAAGGCCGAGACTGGATCAGGCCGCTGGGATCGTTCGAGCTTCGCAGATCCAGGGGATCTCAACCGTGAGATTCTTTACACTATCAACATGGACCACGAACCTCATGTCACGTTTGGTTTGCGGCGGCAACGGGAGAGTACGCAGGTCGAGACTATGTCTTACTATCACTTATACACATTGCCTGGCCCAGAACCGATGTATCCATTCCTGGAACGCAATCTGCCGCCGAACCTTGCTTTTGCCTCGCCGCTGGCCTTTCGTCAGGCTCGGGCTTGGTTAGAAAGGTGCCGTGCGAATCATGACAAGTGTCGGACATTGACAGTGGTTTATACGCCTCGTCGCCTTCTCTCAGTAGGAACCATGGAGCATCCGGAGCTAAGACTGGTTGAAGACTTAACAGGGCAGCCATATGTAGCGTTGAGCTATTGTTGGGGAGGTGACCAGCCAGGAAACACAACTAAAGCGAACGTGCAATCGTATCGCCGCTTGATCAATCCTGAAAATCTACCGCAAACGCTTCTGGATGCAGCCACGGTCGCTCGTGGAATCCTGTGCCAGTACCTCTGGGTCGACGCCTTGTGTATCATCCAGGATGACCTGGAAGACAAAATCCTGCAGATTGCGCAGATGCATGAAGTCTATCGTGGTGCTCAACTGGTAATAGCAGCAACGTGTGCAACGAAGTCTACTGAAGGCTTTCTGTACCCGAGACCGCGCTTTCGGCCTATCGAAGTCAAAGTGATCACTGATGAGGATTGCACGGGTCAGATGTTGCTCTCGCCGACTCATGTCTTCAATGAACAGCATGTTTTCCATCAACGCGGCTGGATCTTTCAAGAGCAAGTACTGTCTCACAGAGTTCTTACCTTCGGCGCCGGAAGAATGGCCTTCGAATGTACCGAAGCCTCTTGGGAATATAGCCATGAGGTCCAGGCCAACATACTCGGAAGCTCTGCACACGGTTTGCTGAACGAAGATTTGGCACAAGACCATCCGCGTGGTTGGATGTCTATTGTGACACAGTATTCAACAAGGCTTGTCAGCGAGCCTCAAGACAGACTTTCTGCATTGGCTGCAGTGACGACAATGTATGCACAGGAATCGGGGCCGGACGACTTTCTGGCTGGTCTTTGGCGTAAATGCTTTCTCCAACAGCTAACGTGGAACGCGGTCAATCACTATGAGGATAACAAGCTCACCGGCAACGTCTGGAGACCAGAAGAGTATATGGCACCCAGCTGGTCGTGGGCCTCACTATTCGGACCCTTGTTCGCTGCAGATGTGGACCCAAATGCTCGCTTCACATGCACGTTGCTTGAGGCCGAGACTACGCTACTCTCGTCCGCCCTCCCCTTTGGACCTGTCACCAATGGGCACATTGTGATACGAGGCAGAGGAGAGCGAATGGTGTGGCTGAACTACGACATCCGCATGAAGCAGCGTGACGAAGCAACACGTGATAACGCGCGAGAATGGGCCAATGGACCTGATCCACACAGAATCACCAGTCCTGAGGATGATTTATTCCGGGATTGAACCTTTCCGTTGACGTGCCCAGTGACTGGAGTGGACAGCAAGAAAAACCGGTCTTATTCTTCGAAACATATCAGAAATGCTCTATTCGTAATAGGTATTCCCGTGGGCTTCTACTTAACGCAATAGACCACAAGGCAGAACGCCCAACGTACAGACGCATAGGTACAGCCATTCGCTTTCCAGGGGTGTTCAAGAATGGCACCTCCAAAGAGCAGCAATATGGAGAGAGACGCCTCGAATGGATGACAGTCACTATAATCTAATGGGGCATGTCTATGAGAACTTCCAGTTCAGTGGGCTACAATTGAGTCCTTACTACGGGGACTCTTAGAGGAACTCAAGTCGCTTTTGGATTTCGAGGTCATACGCCCGGTTCACCCACTCGTGACCTCAAGCGACACAGCAGCCAACGTCACCCCATAGACATCAAGACGATCGACTGGGAAAGTGTCTCCATCATGACTTTCATCAACTTTAGCATCTGGATCCGAACTCTCGAACCTCCAATTTCCCGATGAGGGTGATAAGAGGTCTAGAAATGTCTGCGCTATGATTCACGTCGCTATACTAGGGCATCTTCAGACTCCCATCCAGACCGCGGCCGTGGCAGCCGCAACAACACTCCACATGATCGACCCAGCTTTCAAGACCTCTGCACCAGACGATGGACGTACGCAGACCGGTACGGCAGGTCTATCACCGGTCCGAAAGAGTGCAAACCACATCTCTTGCGCAGCGTCATTGTACCGGCTTTCGCTGTCCTTGGGTGACAGGATCATGGAATTGTCGGCGTAGATGTTCAACGGGTTGCTGCCATTCTTGCTACTCATTGTGACTTGTAGTGATCAGCCCAGATCGTATCACAAAACGAGACACGCGGAAAACAACGACTTACACTGGCCAAGTCCTGCGACACCCTCGAAAGCATCCTGGCACTGAGGCGGAGCATAGAAGGAGGTGTCACAGTCCGGCGTGAACCCCTTGAGAGCATTGGTGCAGTCCTCCCCGAGAGCATCCGAACAGTCACCGTCGGCTGAGGCCTTGTTGGTGATACTTCCAGAGAATGAGTTCGCGGTCACGAAACAGGCGGGTCCTGGAGTCTCGAACGTGTCGTTGTACGAAGAGCCTTCGGGGTACGTCACGTCGTACGTGGTAAGGACAGCCCGTGGTTCCGAGATCGATGTATCAGCCCCTGCTACCGAAAGCTCAGTCACATTGACTCGGAAGGTGAAACTATGGCCGCCAGCAAGCGTCACCGGAAAGGAGGCCGTGATGTTGGGGTTGAGGCTCGCATTTCCCAGCACTTGGGCTTGCTCGGGGTTGCGGTTGTAGAGTAGGCCTGGACTGGGTCCCGGAGAATATGACCAGGAACAGACGCTCGAAGCAAAGATCGAGAGCAGCAGTACTGCTTTGGTTGTCATGGTTGGTGTGCAAGATACTGGACGTCGGTTCAACAGCGAAGCGTCGGTTGGAATTGGAGGAAGGAATCTGGGCCGCTGATGAAGGTATGTGAACTGAAGACGTGACCGAACTCTCCTTCGCCATTATCTTGTGGCACAGTAGACCGATCTTCATCAGTGGACATTCATTCACCAACCGTTCAGACCCCTCCCCGCAAGACTAAATTCTAACATGCCGCTAATGTGTTTGAAGGTCAATACAACGTGCTATAGCAAGACGTCCGCGGGATTTTTTGAAGATCATGCGGCGTAGTCACTGCTAGCGCCCGCGGACGAAGACTTCCTTGAGTCTCTTGTCTGAGGGAGTAGCTTGAGAGTCTCGACAACTTTCTACCGAATCCGTGGAATACATTTGGCATACTATCGAGCCTCAGGCACACTCTCTGCGTTGACGGCGGTCTCCTCTAGTGCAATAACGTAGTAAGTTCAGCCAGTGTTGCGAAGACCCTCGGACGACTTAATCTATCCGACCTCCGTCGAATCTCCTCATCGGTTCAAAATACACCTTACTTGAGTTCATTGGAGAACACAGTCCTCACCTCACGACACTAGGAATGCCTGCGAGCGATGGGCCCCATGTCATCGACCTTCCCTTCCGGGACGCAAATGGACTAGGCGAAGCTCGCAAGAGCAGCATTCGACAGGCCCTGCAAGACTATCGCAACAGAGTCCTCGAACAGAACATGAGCGAATTGGTGAAAGCCATCGACGAGATCGACTCGGCGCCTCCAAAGGTCACGATAGGGAAACGCTACACAGAAGACGAGGTCCCAGGATTACGAATTCAAACCCTTTGGGACGAGCATCGCATCTGTTTCAAACCGCCCGATCCCACCATCACCACTGTCCGCGACTTCCTCTCCGACGACAGACGAGAGGCCTTGATCCGAAGTTGCCGGCTAGACGGCATATCTCACGGGGAAGTCGATCTCGTCGTCCGAAAAGCGTGGATCGACGACGTCGAGAGGAGAATGTCCACGGCAGATAGAGCTGTGGTACACCCTGATGGCCTACCAGCCGACTTGAAATATCTGATGACAATAGTCCGTGGTCTCTGCGGTCCTGGACTTCCCAGATTCCGTTTCACCAACCAGCTTAAATTCCTGTCCGATCTAGACGAAGATGAAGACAGAAGCAGGTTAGGCGGTGGGACCGAGGCCGGATGGATCACGGTACCCAACACGGAAGAAGAAGTTGAACATGGAGAACTTGGTAATTTACCGGAGGAATGGGGCGACTGCAAGGTCGCCATAGCGGTTGGTATCGGTCAACGTAGCTTTGCAGTCTACTGTCGAAAGCAGGAAGACGATGACAGCGACGACTATGATGGAGAAGGCAACGGCGAGTGGGGATGGAAGTTCAGCCAGCAGGACATGCCATCTCAGTCCGACTTATACGACGCTATTGAAGCGTTTCTCGAATGGTACGCTGAGTGGCCTGAATGATAAGTAAGTTAAGCAATATGAAGGCGCCAATTTTCGTAGCTCAGATTCATATCACATGCCTTTGGCGAACAGCCCAGCCATACCCATGCCCATCCCAAGAAACATGCTCATCATGAGAACCTTCCCCCGACTCCTAAGACGCTCACTTCACGTTATTGCTTCAAGAAATGACAAAGAGCCAACGTCAGAGGCGTTGAAGAATCAAACGAATCTATAGCACTAATTAGGCGGTCAGGTGCTTACATATGCGAGAGACCACCTTGGATATCTCCGCTGGTCGGAAAAAAAGAAAAGAACGGCAAAAAAGCAAAACATTCAGCACCCGGTATTCCCACGTGGTCACCCACCGTAGTACTAATCAGGCGGTCACTTGCTTAAGTACACGAGAGCGGACGGGATCGTCTGTTTTCAAGTGCCTGTGGCCGAATGTACTGGAGATGCATTTGAGCAAAATATGACGGTCCAAGTCTTTCGCATTCCTTGCCGGCATTACGTGCCAACTTCGTCCCCAAGCCTCGCATAGATCCCAGAATGGCCTCTATCGCAGCCTATGCCAGCGTCTCAACCAATCGTCTCGAGATGGTGCGGCACATCACGAAACTTCAACATGCAACTCTTCTTCACTCTTCACCAACTCCGTCTCCTTGCATTCGACAGCCACAGCCTCGATCTCCTCCAAATCCGCTTCTTCAAACCTCCGTGGTCTTCTTACACTGACTGCCTCTCTGTCCAAGAATACAAACACCCTCAAACCCTCAGTGAAAGTCTTGTCCATGTCTTCCAGCTTCCGGTTCGATGTCTCGGGATAGAACATGTAAATGATCGGGATCGAAGCCCATAAGAAGAAAAGCCAGATCAGGTAGAAGCGCCACTTCAGATTCTCGATTCCGATCGGCGTCACCTGCACGACCATGTAGTTGACGGCCCATTGTGCGGCTACACTGGCGGATGCGCCTTTCATGCGCATGTTGAGCGAGTTGATTTCTGTGTTGTAGAGCCAAGCGGTGCCTTGCCAGCCGGCGCCGAAGAAGATGTAGTAGAGGAAGATCTGGGGAATGGGATTGTCAGCTTGTTCTCCGATTAAAGATGTGAGATGGGAATATACTGACCATGGATGTGGCTACCGCACCGTAATTGTAAGCCGTATGTCCGGTGGAGTACTGCACTTCCCGGATCATCACGGTCAGGATCAGGTACGCGAAGGCACACCCTGTTGTTCCGATCAACATTGCCCCTCGACGACCCCATTTATCGATCAGGAGCATGCCAACGAAGCTTGCAATGGTATATGGTATACCATTCGCTGCAGTCAACAACCTTGACAGCTTATCTGAAAGATTAACAGATGACTGCAGGACTGTTGGTAGGTAGTAGCTTGTAGCATTCACACCAGACAGCTGCACAATGATCTGAGACCCCAGTCCAAGCATGAACCGTCGAAGTGTTGAGAGACCGCCGAATGATTTGTTGGTGAACAGCTCCCGCCATGTCACTTGTGCTGCTTTCTCTTCTTGATACGCCAGTACAATGCTGCGATGCTCTGCTACGACAGACTGAGTGCTTGTGGTGGCGCCGTCGCCTTGGATTGCGGCAAGGACTTCGAGAGCTTCTGCGTGACGGTCTTTCGAGATGAGCCATCTGCGTACCTAGTTAACTTGAGTGCTGTATTCAGGTCTAGACACGTACCTCGGACTTTCTGGCAAGAACGGAGCAGTTGCGGCAATGATGATCGCAAAGACGATCTGAAAGGCAAGGGGGAAGCGCCATGCTACCGGGCCATTAGCATAGGATAGACCGAATGTGAGCCAGTTCGCGAAACAGAAGCCGGCCACATTCAGCACGAGACCTAAGACCACAAGCTTTCCGCGCAGAGATGGCTTTGTGGTCTCACTTTGCCAGACTGGAGCAGCCGCCGTATTCAGACCATTTCCAAGGCCGGCTACAACTCTTCCAACTATCATCTGTGGGACTCCGAAGGCGGTCATCTGCAGCACAGCCCCTATCATCATCACCGCGGTTCCAAGTAAGACAGAGCCTTTCCTGCCCAAACGAGAGCCGATGTAGGTGCCAGCTACAGCGCCGAAGAAACAGCCGACGTCGTAGATCGATGTGATGGTTCCAATGAGATTGGCATCAGGATGCCCCATTTGAACGAGGAAGTCCTGGGTGACAATAACTCCTCCTGAAGGTAATCAGCTACGAATCTTGAGACGATTGTTACTCACGTACCAAAGACAGATTGATCGAAGCCGAACAGTGTCATGGCTGAACATGTCGCGACGGCAACCCATGCCGTGAGGGTGGTGCCAGTTGCACCAAAGTATTTCTTCATAGTGAAGAGCGCTGTGAGCGGTAGGACAGATCCATTGATGTAGCATGGCCTCCGGCGTATTATAGTTCTTGCCCCGTGAGCAGACTTGTGGGGCATGGGGAGAGGATCTCTGGAGATCTTGTGCCGACTGTGGAGAGCGGACCGTGTCTGCTCCGAAACCTGGTCTGCCCGTCAATTGCCGTCGACCGAAGGTCAATCAATGGCTTGACCTTTCGTCGCCAGCATTTCGTGTACCTTCGCATTCCTTTCACACTGCCTCAACAACCATGGGATCAATCGAGGCTGGGCCAGACCTGGCAACAGAGATACCGGGCTTTGACCGTTTGGTAACCAAAGTATGGAGTAAGGGAGAGACAGACCACGACGAACCAGGATGGCCGCTAATCTTGGACGCAGACCGTTACAAGAAGGCGAACCCGGATGAGCGTGTTTTGATAGGCATTTCTGGTATACCTGGCGCGGGTAAGACAAAGATGCGAGCTGATCTGGACTCGAACTTGACTGAGATTGTGCTGTAGGCAAGTCCACGCTCTCACGAGCGCTGGAGCATGCATTGAATCGTCTGCATCCAGTCGAACATCCCACTTCGCAGAATATTGCAGTGGCCGTCCCAATGGATGGGTTCCACTATACGAGAGCGTATCTCGCACAGATGCCAGACCCGGAGAATGCCATACATCGTCGAGGTGCTGCATTTACATTTGATGCTGAAGGCTTCTGCACTCTAGTGAGAGCTCTTCGAGACGAAGTTGCTGGCAAGACTATCCGTGCTCCGAGTTTCGACCATGCTGTGAAGGATCCAGTGGCAGACGCCATCGAAATTCCTCCAAGCTCCAGGATCGTTATCCTGGAAGGAAACTATATCTCGCTGGACATCGAACCGTGGAGTTCAGCAGCAAGACTTCTAGACGAGCGCTGGTTTGTCCAAGTCGATCGCAAGGTTGCCAGAGATCGGCTGGCCGCGAGGCACGTCGCTTCAGGGATCGTGGCAGACCTGGATGCTGCTTACGCCAGAGTTGATAGCACCGACTCATTGAATGGCGATGAAATTTTGGCGAAGCTTCTCGATGTTGACGAAGTCATTCCTTGCTGATCGGAATCGATCACAGGCCACATGTTCATGGAAGGTGACTGATCAATTGCATGTCAAGTCCTAGAAATTGGCGAGAGAATCGATGGAACTTGACTGGAAGCCAGCCACTTGATGAGAAGTGGGCTCAGCTCTGATACCGTTAGCGTAAGGTCGAAGAACTCCTTCGGCAGCTGTGATAGTTCAACAGGAGTCCGATGCTCAGACACAGCTGTACGAATGATAAGCTCGTAATTAGCAGCGATGATCCATCGATCTTTGCAGACATGTAAAGCATATGCCAGTGAACGTAGACCTGACGGAACATCTGCTTCCGAAGCTTTGGTATAGACTGGCGGTCGTCAAACATGGTCACTAGTGTGTTGCATGGCGGAGACGTACCGATGTAGAACCTTGCCGCAGCAAATATCGAATGCAGCAGTAAAGGATTGCTGCAACGAATTTGTTCGTCTGTCATCCGCCGCACTTTGGCTGCCATATTATCACAGGCGAAGACACATCGATTCGCAGCATACAGCCACTGCTTTGAATTAGGACGCAGTCAATGTCAGTCTTGAATCGACTTACTGTCTCGCTCGGGGTCTGTCGGGCGATGAGCATGGGTGCCATCCGCTGCAAGAGGGTTATGACGGCCCTAGCAAGTGTCAGCCTGTTCCCAAAAAGATGTACCTCACAGGACCTTACAGATTGAGCACGCAGTTTGTCATTACGATGTTTGGTTCCATTTCGGCTTGTTCAGTAGCTCCAGACTCCGCATTTATGATACGAAAAACGCATGCCACGAATTCCTCTCGCCAGTTCGTCAGCCGTTCGTCGAGCTGTTGCGCTGCTGTCTGCCAATGGAGCATATCCTGCGTGGCCCGGAGCTCTCTTTGCTCCATGGAAAATTTGCGTACTTCAACAAGCTCCGTCACTGCCAATATGATGCTGAGCGAGATTGCAGATGAGTACTCGTAGCCGCTGAGCGTTCCCACTGGGGTGATCGGGAACTCAATGTCCCAAGCAGAGTCGGCACGAGGTAGTGTGGCTCGCAATCCATCGGGAATTTGCGCTTGCCCGATATCAATTCGCATATCCAAAGCTGAGATAGAGTCTATCATGTGAACAGCCCAGTATAAGCGGATGCCCTGCTCTCTATCTGGGCTGTGTGCATGTACAATGCCATCGGGCATGTCGGCTCGCCAGACGAGCTCGCGCAGGCGTAGCTGCGTAGCCATTCTGAAGCAGTTTGTTAGCTAGGATATACGTTCAATGCCAGTCGGACCTTACTCTCGACAGACACCAAGCAGAGAGCGAAATCTGGCCGTCTCATGTTCCCCATATTCGTGCATTGCAAGAACCACCAGTGCTGCCAACGCATCAAATGAACATACTGCCATTGCTTCGTAGGAGGTGTCTCTGGCTAGATTGGAGATCGAGAGAGTAGATTCCAACACCAATTGTTCGAGCTGACAATCACGCCATGTGAAAATAGCAATGGCCCTGGTAAGGACATCTAGTTGGGACACAGGGAGTCCTTGGTAAGCCCTCACCTTGGTATAACATGTTGGCTGATGCAATATGGGGCACCAAGCATGGTACTTTGCAAACCACGTGTCGTAAACGCGAGCGAGGTTGGCATCGCCAGAGTGGGCTCGTAGCTGGTCTGAGACAGGCTCATATACATCTGAAGCCTGAGTGCGCGGTCTCGTTGCATTGTTCAGAGCGTTGTCGTGCTCTGGCGTCGGGTCCATTTGGAAGTCTTCATCTCGCCCACGATCTTGCATGAGATTTTCATCCACGAGGTCCGTCTGGCTACGAGGGGCAGCTGGCCCATCGTTTTCGATGCTCAGGACACGAGCCTCCAGGCCAGCTACTCGCTTCTCCAGCTGAGAGACGTAGCCTGCTCGGAGTCCAGGCTTCCGCGCAGTCGAGACATATTCGCATGTGAAGCCATTCTTGGAGCACAAAGCGCATGGCTGTCGCTTGTCACACGCGACCTTGCGAGCGCGGCATGCGGCACATCTTTTGGAATCGTTAGCACGTCGATACCTTTCGCGAGATAGATTGCTGACGCGATGCGATGGGTGGTCGGTCCAACTCGTTGCGATAGACCTTGATCCGATTCCATGTTGTGGCCGGACGCGCGCGTCTGAGAAGTTGGAGGTCGGAGAAGAGACGGCGCGAGGGCGGAGCTCCAACGTTCAGCCAAGAGCGTCGGATGAAAGACGGGCCGAGGAAGTTGAACATCAGGCGACTGCAGTGTCCCACCCGACCTCCCACTGACATCCAAGAAGTTCGAAGTATGGTTTGCACTCTCTGGCGTCCTCCTGCGACTTATTAGAGATCTTCATGATAATCGATGCGAACGAATCTGCTCCTTGACAATGGCCATCTCGCGGGCTTCCGACGAGCGCCGTTGGGAGACGAGGACTTCATTGAACAATTTCTCGGGCCATGTTTTCGGCTTGTACCTTATAGAGCCAAACTCCATTTCAGATCACTCGAAACACAGTATCGACTTCCACATAGAATATGCAATCAGCATCGGGACTACAGTCATTGCTTCCAGAGCGATTGAGATAAGTCATGAATAGTCCAAGCACCATCATCTCCATTCGTCTTCTACATGTATGTGGCTAACCCATTCATGTTGGATGAGATGGCAGTCAGCACGTAAAGAGTGTTAAATCATAACCAGTATGGCCCCCCTCCCGCCGTAAGGTGCCATACAAACAGCCCTCCTCACAAATCTCCATCGAATTCGTTCAAGCGATGGGTCTCAACTACCACTCTGGGTCGACTCGCCACTGCACGCAATCCGTATCGACCGTCCCACCCTGCTTTCCCTCGGTGCTGCTGGTGTTGCATTCGTCGACCGCACGGCGTAAGACAATCTTGCACTGGAGGTTTTGATCGATGGCACTGCACTGCTTGGCATAAGCCCCCACTATGACTCTGTGGCCCTGGCTGAACTCGTAGGTCCTTTCCTGGTTGTTGTTCTGCTGAAGCCCGCTGACTCCGACGTCGTCGCAGAAGCGATCGATAGCAGACGCCAGACTCGCTCGACTCATTCCATAGCCAGTGTTGTAGCAGCCGACAGTGTCTCGTTTCTCCAACGGAGTGGCTGAGGACGTTTGGGTCAGTCACGACTCCATAAGGTTCTTTTTTGCGATTTGGTTACGTACCTAAGCCATTCGAAGAGAGCAACAACAAGCTCAAGAGTGCGGCGAAGTATTGCATGGTGGTGGAAAAGGGGTTCTGCTTCGGACCTTGCACTTCTTGTTGTGGTGTGTGGGAGTTGCGAATGAAGTGGTATTCTGAGACTGCTGACTTGCTTTTATATTCAGACCCTACAGGTTCTATCACTCTAGGCATTCTTTGGCCAAAGTCGTTCTATCCAGGGCCCAGCTCAGCTCGCGGCGTACCAAGTGCTCTATCTTGCTAGTAGCCAAACAGGCCGTAGAGACAAGAAACCTCTCTCCACAACCAACAACGGGGACAAAGACACGGACTCCACAGCCAGCGACATCGCAGAGACTGGCAATATCCGACTTTGTTGGTATCTTGCTGAATGCCAAACCAAATTTCGCCCAAATACGTGAGAACAGTCTGCGCCGAGGGACCTACCTTCTCTCAAAGGGAAATCCTTAGGCAAGACCTGTGTAAATGCTCATGGTACCTGATCGACATTCGAATGTTGCAAGCTATCGAAGAGGAGGAGTAATAGTCACCAGCTGAGCGAGTCACCATAAACCCCTGCAAATCGTACGTTCAGCTGAAACTTCAGCCCTTCCAGCAGATACACAAACCCTTGGCTGCGGGCTTGGAGGCAGGGGGAAGAGTTGTTGACCGGTGTGTCTCGACGGCGCAGCAGCATTAGTTGATGCGTTTGGGAACAGATCGGACGAGTTTCGGACATGCAGGCGTTGAGTGTGATGATGGCCCGTCCTACCTTCTTAATCAGACCTTCGCGGACTGACACGGCTGACTTGTTGTGAGGCCTCAATGCAGACACAAGGCCAATGCAGTTGACAGTGCTTGGACTCCGGCGTGTCTTTCGGGCTGAGCTAGGGCAAACACCCTCATTCACTGCTGCGCTGCCGTTCTCAACCATGGCTCTGCCAATTGATCGGTCTGGGAAATCTCGAGTGCGATGCTACCAATGGCATTTCATTTCACATTCTGCAGCTTGAGCGTACGAAGTATACTCACCTGTCGCTCGTACACTGGATCTGGAGAACGTAGGGCGTGGCCAGCCACGCCACCAATGATTGATCAGCAATTGCTGGTCTGGCCTTCAGTTCTCACCCACCTGGAGTCGAAATACACCACACAGGTCTACGTGCGGTATCCTTGCGGATGAGGTCCGCAACCTCACCGTCGAGACTATCTTCAGTCCACAATGACATATAAATCTGGACGCATCCTCGCACGGCAAGTCGTTGTCATCTTACTAAGTCCGGTCAATAAATCATGGCAGGCACGCTTACCCCTGTGTCAAATCAATCGACACTGGTGTCCGGACAACGAATTGCCTATGGAAAACACGGCCAGGGAACTCCAGTAGTCCTAGTACATGGAACACCTACAACATCTCTCATCTGGCGGAACGTTGTGCCGTCGCTCGTGGATGCTGGTTTCGAGGTGTACACTTTCGATCTACTCGGTTACGGCCTGTCCGAGCGCCCAAGAGACCCTTCCGTGGACACTTCAATCACTGGGCAAGTCTCCGTCCTGGAAGGCTTGCTGAAACACTGGGGACTTGAGCAAAAGAAGTTCCATATTGTGGGCCATGATATTGGCGGTGCCGTTGTTCAACGGTTCGCCATTCTTTCCCCTGGGCGTGCGAACATTGCATCCATCGCCATGATCGATTGTGTTAGTTTCGACAGCTACCCGTCAACACTCACTCGACAGATGATGCAAGGAGGTCTTGAGAGTCTCCTACGGGCATCGGACCAAGATCACAGGGCACGTTTCCGAGAATGGCTACTATCTGCAGTACACAACAAGGCCGAATTCGAACGAGGAGCCCTCGAAACGTATCTTGACTACATATCTGGACCCATCGGCCAGCCTAGCTTGGTGCAGCATCAGATCAAACATTACGACCCCAAGCACACACTTGAGGTCTCTGAGCGCTACCACGAATTGAGTCAGTTTCCGGTGAAGCTGATTTGGGGAGAGCACGACGGCTGGCAGAAATTATCATGGGCTTATCGTCTGCAGAGAGCGATTCCCGGAGCAAGTTTAGATGTCGTGCCAGAGGCTGGACACTTCAGCATTGAGGATCGCCCCGAGGAAATCTGCACGATTCTCAAGACACATCTCCAAAGCCTGAGATCTTAAGTCGTAGTGTGATGTTATATGTAGTGGGACTTGACGAAATGGAACCTTTGTATGACTTGCCTCAAGTTCTTCAAGCAAACTCCGGGCTTGCTCCTGCCCCTTAAATTGACGTTGCTTACATATCAAGTACTACCCACAACCACTGGTGAGAGACTGCAGCTGAGAAAAAGAAACGAAGAAACTTTTATTTGAGTGGGAAACAGTTTTCAAAGTACCTACGTACCAAAGTCCAAAATCAATCCCAATATGTCAAGGCGCGAGGACCTACACATGTCCAGTCCAACCACTGTTAGCACGACAGCTAACTATGTACATGTGGTTCGTGATAGGACATCTGCCTCTCGGTCATCTCGAAACGCCAAACGCCTGCAAAGTGGTTCATGTTGCGGTAACGACTGTGGAGGTGGACTTCTGGTTTGGGTCGTTGGGTTTGGTGTCTCGTAATGGTCTGAGAGTGAGGATTAGTTTCTGGCTTCGAGAAGGATGGACGGAAAAGCTGCTAGTTATATGTCAACTATGTCGTTGTGAAGCATTGTGCGTCGTGAGTTAGTAAGTGAGGCTGCCAGACTGGTACAATGGCATTGTCGTCTTGCCGATCACAAGGAACGATTGTGAAAGAGCTCGTAGACAAACGAATCCATTCTCGTTCTAGTCGAAGCATGATAGCATGCAAGAGGCGTTCAATTGCTAGAACAAGGGACTTATCATGGCTTGATCTCCAGGAAAGCGCTGTATAGCTCATCACAATGGCTTTACAGGATGCGTGAGTGAAGGAATTTGGATGGACGAATGAAACAATGCGAATACAATCGAAGTCATCCGCGGTTTGGCAAGAGCCTCCCAATAGACTCTTGACAACTATCGACGACGCTGGGAAGGGATGAAAGACCGTTTGAAAGGCATGATCGTTCGAAAGTCCTTGAACAAGGAACTCTTCATGATTAAGTAATGCGACCTCGTCTGTACTCTTCCCTCTCGACCAACCGCACACGTAAATCACCGGCAAATCCCTAGCATCCCTAGCGACGAAACGACCATCAAATCCCGAGCATGCCAGTCTTCGCGGACTTCATTTCTTGTAGTACCCATTGCCATTGTAGTATCCGCCATTACCATTATAGTATCCTCCGTTTCCATTGTAATAACCTCCGTTGCTGTTGTAACCTCCTGTAGAAGAGAAGAGCGGATGTTCAGCAGATGTCTTATGCCTTCCGAACATTACTTCTTACCGTTATTATACCCGCTATTGTCGTAATTGCCATTGTTATAGTAGTTCCCGTATTGCTGGCAGTAGGGCGGCGTATCGTCGATACCGCCGTCCTGGAAACACTTCATCCCTTGCTGTCCGCAGTCGTCCACTGTTCCCCAGCATAGGTGATTGTTATTATCTTCGGCCTTGTTGCAGGGCCCAGCACCGCAGGCGAGCTGTGGGTCTGATGTCAGTGTGATTGCGACGATTGAATTGGAGGTGGGCAGGACTTACGAGGCGTCGATGATCGTTGCTACAAGTCATTGTTCCGGAGCTGTAGTCGTCGCAGTGAGTTCCTGCCTTGCGAGTCGCTGCTTGGACTGTCGCGAAGACGGAGAGCAGAATGGATAGGGATGTGAGCTTCATGGTCGTCTACTCTGTTCCGGGGAAAGAGCCGTTGCTAATGTTGTCGATTGTCCTTCTGGTCTGATGGGTCTCGGCGGTCGATGTATAGCTGATGGAGCGGAAGGGACTGAAGGCGTGGTCGGAGTAGAAGGTGACCGCAGACTCACTGGGGCGAACATCCTGCTCTTTATGACAACGAAATCCGGCGTTTCCTCCACCAGGCCTGCGATGTCGAGAAATGCTCCGGCCTTGATCGAGAGATGTAGTGAGAGCCGATGCATTTGGCCTTCGAGCAGATATGTGCAGAGCCAGTGCCACGTTGACACGACCATCGTAGACCGCTGCACGTGGATGTTTCATGATCTTGATTTTACAGGCTGCGACGGATGACTTGCATGTGTTGCTGGCAACCACACGGCTCTGCGGCAGGACTTTGGTCTTCGCATCTTCGCCTAGTCAGAACAATCACCATGACTTGGACGCCGTCTAAATGTATTGTTAGTTTATGCGGGTCGCGATGTCACATACCTTCATTCCCCGAACGCTCGCAAGGCTGCGGATAGCAAAACATGGATCGAAATATTTGTCTTTGACAATTTGTCGACGGGTCTGTCGTTGTCATTACCTGAGGATACCAAGCCGCTGAAGTCGAACATGAAACACGTCGTCTGCAGCACGCATAGCTGACGTATACAGCATTCGTCACCTTCAGCGGGAGACGCACGCCTTCATGAAGTCTGTGGGGAGCCGGAAAATTGTCAAAGTCTTGAACTTCTCGCTGGGATGCAAGGCTTGGCGGCATTGTCTTACAAGACCACAGAGTCGCTTGCAATCTCTCCGGGCTGTATTCAGACTTTAATGATGATACTCGTCTTACTTCCGAGTGTTTCTCAGCACCATATCAACCATCTCCTTGCTCAGGCCCAGATAATTAGCTGGATCGCATAATGTCTCCAGCTCTTCATCGGGCAGCGCGGCCTTCTTGATCTCATCGTTCTCCTTTAGCAGCTCCAGCAGGGATTTGTCTTCCTTTTCAGCCCTTCGGCAAAGGTCATACACAAGATCATGTGCATACTGCCGTCCGATCGATTTGCCAAGGCCCATCATGACCGCCTCCGAAACGATGGCCCCTTTGGACATGGCGAGGTTTCGCCTCATGCCTTCTTCGTCAACTTCCAGGCCGTTTAGTAGGTAATGCGTTTGTTTCAAGCAAGCATGGCTCAAAGCACAGATCTGTGGCAGCATGATCCACTCGATCTCCCAAGGTCCGGTACTCCGCTCATGATCCGCCACGATAGCTTCAACCATCCCGTTAGCCATGCTCCGAACGCTGCTCGCCATAGAGCAGATATAGGCACTCCCAATCGGGTTGCGTTTCTGTGGCATCGTGCTGCTGCTTCCTCTATGAGCGACATATGGCTCTCTTGCTTCTCCTACCTCTGTCTGCATCATTAGCTTCAAATCTGTGGCGAATTTGGCACAGGTTGCTGTAAGGATGGCCAGGAAGTTGGCGACCTCGGCGAAATTGTCTCGTTCCGTGTGCCACGCAATGTCCGGCATGGCGAGATCGATTTCTTCGCAGAAGAGCTTTTGGCAACGGATCCCCAGCGGCTCGTCAGATGGCGGCGGTGTCGAATAAGACGTATCTTCTGTGATCGTTGCGAGTGTGCCAGCTGCGCCGGAGAATTGTGCTATCAGGAGGCGAGGCTTCAGTTCTGCGAGTCTCTGCTTGTGTCTGTTGAATGTTGCGAGGAGTCTTGCCATCTTGAAACCGAAGGATATAGGTACGGCTTGCTGGAGGTTGGAGCGAGCTGCCATCGGAGTGGTTTTGTGCTTCTCACAGAGCTTGACTAACGCCTCGATAATCAGATCGAGGGACTGCTCAACCAGCACCAACGTATCTCTCAGCTGCAAGACCGTGGCGGTATCAGTCAAGTCCTGGGTCGTCGTTCCCCAGTGAATCCATTCACCAAGGCCATCTTCAACACCATTGATCTTCTTGACCAGCTGCTGGACTACCGGCAATACGGGATACCCGATGAGTTCGGTCTGTTTCCTCAACTCATCGAAGTCGAGGTGATCTGCTGAGCAATGCTTGACGATTTCATCGCACGCTTTCTGAGGGATGATGTTCAGTCTTGCTTGAGCTCTTGCGAGAGCTGCCTCGAAGTCCAAGTAGTACTGGGTCCTTTGCCGGTCGGACCATATTGAGGATATCTCAGGTGTCGAGAAGACATTGCCAAAGATCTGAGAGTCGATGATGGTCGTCATAATGGCTGTTCGACTCTGGCAACGGTAATACCCCTATCTGGTGGAGATTGCTCTTGGCCTCGGGGAGAATCGGGGCTTGGATTGAGGTTGTCTTGACTTCACGTCTTCAAAACTGGACTTTTGGTCTTCTTTCACGCTCTTGCGTGTGGTTGGGACTCCTTCTTCCTTTCTTCAATATGTTGTCCTCTAGTTGAAGTTGATGGAGGTACTTGACGTCCCTCATGATGAGATGCATCGACGTCCGGTCTCGGCGGCGGTGTTCCCAGCCACGTCGCGACTTCCTCCATGACAACACCCACCTTTCCTTCTACCACCACACGATACACCCTCCAAACATCCAACATGACGACTTGATCTCGCTGACATTCCGGGAGAAGCGCCGAGAAGACTACAAGATGCTCTGCCGCCGCGGTGCTCAGCTACGTGTCTGCCGATGTTTTCGGCCCCCGCGCCACCCTTTCACCGCCTGCTCTAGCCCTCCACTTTCCTCACCGGAGAGCTCTTCAGCTCGGCCAGAAAGGCGCTGCCAAGCAAAAATCTCCACTTTAAAAGGCATCGCCCAGCCGTCAAAGTGAACAGCTGCCCGCTCCTCCATGCAGCAAACATCTAGCCACGAGGGCCGCTGCAGGCTTGATAGGCCGTAGTCCATGCGGCTCTGCCACCTCCGAGAAGCCCGAAAATGTCACCTCATGGCGCCCAGGTTGTACCATGTCCTTCTTCCTCAGCCTCAGCGATACTTCTTTCTCTACCTTTCGTGCAATCGTCTCTTAAACTTCCGGCTGGCGTTCAACACCGCATGCGGAAGCCATGGAGAAGCAAAATCATATTGATCAACTGCTCAGGCAACTTGACGCTCATCGGGACGCTTACCTAGCTGCTTTTCAGAATGCGCACGAAGCCCTTGCGCAAAGTCTGGCCTCTGCTGCCACAGCAGCTGGCCCCGGTGGAACATCGATCCCGTCTCTGCCAGCGCGGACAGCGTCGAGAGAACAACGTCCATCGAGACCTTCGATCACGTTCTCGGACTCGCACACGAGAGTGTCAACCGGAATATCCACACTCCACGCATCGTCAGCTTCGAAGGCCACGGGCGAGGAGAGCGAAGACGACGAGGACGAGAACTTGTATGTGCAGCAGCCGCTGGAACATCGCCTGTACGATCATGATGGATTACGCGACCACCTTCGATCCTACAAATGGACGCCAGCTGGGAGGACCATACTGGACGGCATCGTCAACTCACCCACACGTATGCATCAGCCAACACTATTTCCTACGAATGCAGGCCGAGCAGAGGATCGGAGTCACTTGAGCCATCATCAAGTTTACGACGTCGGGCCAGATGGTGCGCCCTTGCAACTGGAGTTACCTGAGAGTGAAAGCGGTCCGTCCAACGCCTTGCATATCTGGAACTCGATCAGGGAGATCAACCGACCCACGAAGGCAAGTACTTGTGGATGTGATCGTGAAAGTTCCCAGAGGATGCTGCGCAGAAACTTTGTTCGAGCGGTCAAAGTTGAAAGATGATGTTCTGGCACTTCTTCCGAATGTGTCTCTTGTCGACCCCGTCGAACTTGGTTGACTCGCAAGGAACATGTACTAACATGTGTGTAGGCTCGCCGCGCAGTCGGTCGAATCACGATTATAAGGGAGCCAAGCCCAATCCTATTTGGAGCCATCCACCATGTTGCAAACTCGACATTCGACGTCGACGGCCTCTTCAAGCACCTTGTCATGCCTGGTGCTTCATCCACGAGCTTCAACGGAGCTTTCGATGACGATCAGCGACGCCAAAGAAGTTTTGTCTTCAACTTTGAGTACTTCACGCTCATTGGGAAGGACTGCCAACCACAGCCATGGCAACTGGCCGATCGCGATGACACCGACTCGTACCAGATCAAGATCACCAGATGCAGTTCCGTGATCGCTCTATCCTTGGGAGGAGACCCGATCAGGAAAGTTCCGAATCATTCCAGGCGAGCCAAGAACAAGTATGGCTATGTCTACGATCCATTCGGTCCATGGCAGGTGCTAAACGTTCAATGCTACCCTGACTGGAGGAGCAACACCCACGTTCATGACAGCACGAAGCACTATGTAAACGGCGTTGAGGCCTTCTTGATCACACTGCTCAGCGAGTTCCGAGACGCTCAGGCTCGATTCGATGCAATCTATCACGAGATCACGAAGCTTATTACACCTCCAGCAGATTTCATGTTCGATCTCAGTATCCGAGATGCGCTTCAATTTGAGGATGCAAAGTTTACGTACACGCGACGCTATGTGAGTAGACACAACAGAGCAGAAGGAAAAGATTGTTGACGGTCGATCTAGTTCTGGGCATACCAAACCCTGGGCATCATGAACGAATCAATCAAAGCCATGATCGATGCTTACGAGGATACGTTCACCGACGACGTCTGGGAAGGCAAGCACCATACCATCTGGCCGCTTAAGGAAGAAGAATCTCAAAGAAGCCAGTACTACAAGAAGAAGCTTGGCAATCTCCGAAGAAAGTTCGACATCGAGATGGAAAGGCTTCGAGCTGTGATTCGAGAGAATTCAGAGCGGCGTGAAGAGATCCGGGGACTGCGTGAGGAGTTGTTCAGCGGGACATCCATTCAAGAATCTCGAAAGTCAGTTGAGAATACTGAAATTACCATTCAACGTGAGAGCCATCACAGCTTTGATTGATTGTGCAATGCTGACGATGATCATAGAGGGCCACAACATCAAACTCCTAACCCTGGTCTCGATATTCTTCCTCCCACTCACCTTCGTCACGTCGGTCTTCGGCATGACCAACATGCCCACGGAGCCGCACTACTGGATGTTCGGAATTGTCACAGCAACAGTCTGCGTCCCCTTCTTCGTCCTGATCGGATCTCTGAACACAACCCGAGGAATGCACTTCTGGCGAAGCAGAACAGCAGGCACTTTTACCGCCATCTGCGCTTTCTTCAAATGGCTCGCAAGTTGTGGCGGAAGACTCAAGCGGCCAGCAAAAGAAGAAGACGAAGCTGAGGTTGGGCCGAAGATGGAGCGGGCTTCGACGACTGTCTATGATGGGACTTCACTAAGGCTGAGACGGTGGTCGTCTACGCAGAAGGCGGAGCCTGTGTTGAAGGAGGAAGAAGAGAGACCCAGACGGGGTAGTCCGGAACCTGTGTCGCCTGCGATTGATAAGTCTGCGGCTTCCATGATTGCCAGGATGTGGAATGAGGAGAGATCGCGGAAGATTGCGAGTACTCTGGAAGTATAGACGAACCATGTCTATGATTTGATGACTTGACGAACCCCCTATTTTCGACGAGTGCCTGGAACGACAAGCTTCTACTGCCCAGAAGGCTTGATCGGCTTCGGTGCCTCGACCCAATCGAAGTCACCCAGCGGCTTGAGCAGGAAGACATCTCCCGGCGCCTGCGCAGGTTTCGGTGTCGCCTCATCATCAAACAACGTCCCGCTCAAAAACGTATGCGGAAACCCATGATCAAACGGCGCCGCATCCTCGATCTCCCCAACCTCCGCATCCGTCAGAGCGATCGACAACGCCTCCACACTGCCCTTAATATGCTCCAACTTCCGCCCTCCGACAATCGGGAAGACATACGGCGTCTTCTGCATCACATACGCCAGGGCGATGTCCGTAACACTCTTAGCACCTTTCGCCTTCATAAGCTTTTCGAGCGCTTTGGAGACGTCGCGGTACGTGCGGACTTTGGCAAAGAACTTCCTCCCCTCATTGTTCTTCTCTCGCTCCGCGAAGCCCGCTTCGGTTTGGAATTGGCCTTGTCCGAGAACGCCGTAAGGGGCGAGACCCATACCTTCGTCTCGACACATGGGGATTATATCTCGCTCGAAGTCCCGCATCGCGGCGTTCCACATGCCTTGGTAGACGACGAATTGTCGGAGGCCGTGGTCCCGGGCGTATTGATTTGCTTTGGAGACGACCCAGGCGGGTGTGTCGGAGACGCCGAGGTAGAGGACTTGGCCGGAGACGACGAGGTCGTTGAGGGAGTGCATTAGTTCGGGGATTGTGGTCTTGAAACAGGTCAGTATGTCTGAGAATGTTGTGGTGAGAAAAGAGAAGACTTACGGTGTAGTCCCACCAGTGGACATAGAGAACATCAATATAATCCGTCTGCAACTTCCTCAAACTCTCCCTCACAGAAACCTTCATACTCTTACTCGAATTCCCCCCAAAATTCGCCTGAATCCTCCCCTTCTCATGATTCATATACCCCGTCGTATACTTCGTCGCCAGCACAATCTCATCCCTCACGCCCCTCTCTTTCATCCACTCGCCGACCCACATTTCACTTTCACCCGCCTGGTAGCCGTTCGCCGTGTCGATGAAATTGCCGCCTTGCGAGTAGAAGTAGTCCATGATGGCGAAGGCGGTTTCTTTGCTGCATTCGCCGTAGCGCGCTGCATGGGAGACTCCGAAGGTCATGCTTCCAAGGCATAGGGGCGAGACGCGCACGGAGGCGCTTGGGGCGAGTTGGCGGTGGTGCATTGTGCGGGAGTGGGTCATTAGGTTGGCGAAGTATTTTGTTGAGGTGGACATTTTTGCGCTTGGGTAGGGAAGTCTTTGGAGGGAAGAGACAGAGTTAACGAGTCACTTGAGAGAGGGAAGTTGCGTTCAAAGGATGAAGGAAAGAGACATTGGATCTCTTTTCAAGAGCTGAGGTCGAAAGGTAGATCTTGGAGTACCCATCGCTAAACTCCATCTATCCCCGAAACGGAGTTTACTTTTACCTCTTGGTTGTACAATGACTTGTGGATCTTTTTCGTTAGTACATCGGCAATTCAACTCGATACGGGGTGAAGGGGTATCTACGTCCGGGTTAGTAAAAGGTAGTCTGTCTTGGTGATGAACGCTACAATATAGCCTCTTGGAGAACAGTCAAAGGCTTAACGGACGAGGAAGGCTACAGACCAAACGAAACCTCTTCTCTCTGTGTGTAGGAGTTGGTTCAACAACGTGGTGAAGGAATCGAAGGAAGAGAAAGTCAGCCCCCGCATGCCATTGAACCTGCGTCACAAGCGCAACAGACTCCCCAACAAGAACCTCAGATCTCAATGTCACACGGACTTAAAGCATGACGTCCAGTCCACACGTCGATCCGCGGACACAACGCGGCCGCGCGCGGACTCACAGCCTTGGGCTCGCATTGCCTCGCATTCTCAAGCCATCTGCCCGCCAAGGCATATTCTGGAACGAAAGCTCCCCTTTGTGGAGCAGCTCAAACACCAAAAGCTAATAATCTCCAGCGAACAGACAGGAGCCTACCTCATCACTCCCTCCAGCTCTCGCCGTCGACAACCATTGCCGGCTTCTGCGCAAGCTCCTCCCAACGTTGCATTATGCTGTCCAAGAAATCTTCATCTCCTTCAACAACTTCTTGCTCTTGCAGTGTTACACCAAACTCCTCCAGTTCTGGTGCATGAAAATGGATCATATCTGCAATCTTGCACGCCACGTCTTCTGTCCGCTGATTTGACCTAGGAGGATGAATTTCGGCCGGGTCCAATGCCAACGTTTCAAGACATGGGAACAGTGGCGGTGATCCTACGAGTTGTTCTAAGGCGAATATCCCGCTCCCGCCCACATTGCATCTCGTCAGATAGCGGCAATTTTGCCCGATTGCCTTTAGCAGATCAACACTGTTCTCCATGTCGGCGAACAATTCGACGTCGAGCAGCTCAGGCAAACATCTAAAGATGCCACATAGAGTCCTGCAGTCTAGATTATGAAATCTAGCATTCCACGGCAGCGTCAAATAGCGTAGTTTGGTGAATTTTTTCAAGGACTTGAAGTCTTCGGCAATGTCTGTTCTGGGATCCGGATCGTCCACCTTCAAGCTTTCGAGGTCCTGCAAAGTCGAGAGACGGGGTAGGATTTGTTGTAGCGGTCGAAGCTCAAGGCTTATGGAGAGTGTTCTCACGTGCTTAATCATGGGCACGAGAGCCTTTAAACCCTCATATTCCATGCTGATTATCAGTGTCGTGAGAGCTTGAAAAGGCCTTCTCGTAATCTGTGCTGTGTGATGTATTGCACGAGTATGGACCTTGTGCTCCAAAGCCAAACCCCAGAGCGTTTCCCGTCCAGCCAGGTGATAGAACAACTCGTCAGGAGCCGGACCACCTTCTCTGGCAGTAGAGCGCAGAGCTATGCCATCGAGCCTACGAAAGTGGGCCAGAAATCCAATAAAATCTTTTGCGGAGACATCGGCGACGAGGCCATCAATGTTCACTTTCCTTAGGTTGGGACAGTAAGCGACAAGAAGCCTTAGAAGAACGCTGGGGACTAGCCTGCCAAAGAAGTGAAATTCTTCAAGCCTCGGTTGGAAAAACTGCCGGAGGACCCAAGTTCCATTATTAAGAGCCTCAAGGGGCATTTGGTCATCCATGCTGACACATCGCAATCGCGGAAAAGTCATCTCGCAGTATGCATGATGGGTACCACGGTCGTTATTGGTTTGAGTTGTGTCGGCATACATCAACTTGAGGTGCTGAACGTGATCAGCGTATATTTGTCGCCGCTCCCTGGGAATGGCGAGTAGTGCACGAAGCGGTGGGGTTCTCCAGATTGCTGGTAGTCCGCGCTCGTGCCAGGTAGAATTGACGCGAATGGCCGACAATAGGGTTGTTTCGTCGTCTTCAAGATGTTCCAGGATGAGGGCCACCAGCTCTGGAAGTGCGAACACACGCTCCATGGCTTTGCTATCCATCGTCTGCTCAGATCGTTGCAAGAGTCACGAGCAGGCAAGGCTGAAAACGGGTGGGGCACTCGAAGCCTTTGATTTCGGGATGCTGCTGTTCGAGATGGTTCTCCGATTTAGTCGCCAACAGAGCGAGGTTCGTTGCCGTAGCGTGGCGGTGAGGAAGGTTTCGGTTAACCGATTTGAGACCATTTCGTGTCGATCGCAATCAGAATACTACTAGGCCGAAGTCAGACATAAGAATGCATTACCTGGAAGAATCAGTGTGAGAGGCTTAGTTATCATCGAGTTGAATTTAATCGATTCAAAATTGCCAGCCGACTATGCATACTGCAGCCTTTCTTCCGTCCACCCAGGCTGCAAATCAGACCAATCTTGACTGAATTGGAAACCAGTCTGATATTTACCATATGAGAACAGTGTCGCGTTTGTGAGTTTGGCCCCATCATCAGTCATCGCCCACAAGGCTAGAGCCAAGGTGTTGCTTCCACGGTTGTTGACAACTCCTGGCGGGAAGGGAAATCTCGTTTGCGGTCCGATGTGCGGTAAGTACTTTCCGTCTATTCAAAAGTCAGCAGTGTCTCAACAAGTAGGAGAGTTCTCATCAGACATTGATATCCGTTCAAATAGATCTGAACACTGGCCACTGTCCCTCCAGGGACTCCAAGCTCAATGCCAAGAGGCACGTCGAGATCATCGTCCAAGTCCAGATCGAAGTTGGAAATGTACCACTTAATACCACTGGAATCGATGCCAACCAGAGGAGAGCTGTCAGACCAGTCTGAGCCCGAAGTATCGAAGCCCGGAAGATGCCACCCCAGCCTCGTGCCATACAGACCATCTTCATTCATGGGGCCACGGACTGGGTCAATGTTGGAATTCCCTCCTGCATTACCCTGGATCTTCCATTGTGTGAAGTTTGTAGTTGCATTGCCATTATACAAGACTGCACCAAGTATCCCGCGAGGATTCTCTACGCCAGCCGGTCCCGTCGAAGTCTCATCATGGCCAGTGTAATCAGTCACCACAGTAAGTACGTTGCTTGAGTTGTACAGAGTAGCTCTACTGAAGTCAAGGAGACTGGAGACTCTTGTCGCAGATGCATTTCCTGGGTTGTATCCGACGAACTTGCCGTTCACCCAAGCACTGAAGCCAGCAGCTAGACCACCTTGCATGGTGATGTTGGCTGCTGTTGCAGTCGTCCCATCGAAGTAGCCACGATAGATTTTGATGCCGGCGTAATAGCCGTAGTCGGAGCTGTAAAGTACCGGAAGCGTCAATGGCTTGACAGGATTGAGAGTAGTCGTCTTGTTGCAGACGATCCATTTTGAATCATCGTAATCGCGACGTGCTTCCGGTAATGAATCGGCAACCTTCCAATTGAGCTCCGGCAAGATGATGTTTCTGGTTTCCGTGCCTGACATCGTTGTCTTCAAAGATCCGTATGGCGTTCGTTGAGTCCTCAGCCTCTTTCCATTCCAGAGGATACTGGACACTCGGCGACCAGCGTACACCTCCAGGTTTGTCGAATTTGTGTTGTCTCCAACTGCACGGACGGCGCTACCTTCGATCTGAGCACTTCTCACGTTGTATGGCCCCAAGACGAAGACTTGCTGGTCTGGAGATACATTCGGATTCGCAGTGTCGGCAGGAGCGAAGAAATTCCATGCAGTTTCTGTGTCGAGCAGGTAGATGATCAAACCATTTGAGAACTGCAGGACCGTGGAGCCAGTAGTCTGCGTATAGCGGTATGTCGTGTGAGACGAATGGCTGTGGTTCGACGAAGCTACGGATGAGACTTTCGCAGTACCGTGTGCGGTATATCTCAGGCGTCTATCTGCGTCCTTCAATGCGAATTCACTGGTTTGGCCAGCTTCTGCGTACAGCACAAGTACGGTTTCTCCACCGAACGTACCCCAAGTGAGGATATCTGCCGTGCAATACAAGAGCGTTTGACGTGGCAAGTGGTAGTCAGTGGTGACAATCTTGCTTTGCCTTCCATTGAGCTGCAAATTCGATACAGTCACCGGGCCGGCGGAAGTATTGAGATGGACATCGAATGTTGTGACTGCTCTCGAAGAGGAGGTAGAGTGCTGCAAAGTGTAGAAGCGCGCCCCGTTGTCCGGATTTCGAAGCACCCAGGAATAGACGTCCGGAGAAGATACTGCGTTGCCCGTGCCTTTGCTCTCCATGTATGTCTTCAGAAGATCCTGGGAAACGCGAGTAAAGAGTCCCAGGAGTTTCGTCTGCTTGAACTTGAGCTGAACTTCTCTCGTCTCCCGCAACGGAGCTGAGTAGTCGTAGCTTGTGTAGACAACAGGAGCGGCCAAGTTCCCCCAATTCGTGCCGCCAAATGCCATATAGAGACTCTGGAGGGTCACACGCTGGGCAATGTTGTTCTTGTAATAGACATCGGCGAATGCTGGGTCGTGCTCCGCGAGACATTGATCGTAGAAGTAGCCTAGAAGTACTCGTCAACACAAGTAGTCCAGAACAAGTGCATCTCTTACCTCCCCAAGGCTGAAAGTAGCCCGACTCAAATTCTGGCAGATACGACGGCTGAGTGTACGAGTAGTTCTGGAACCACTGATAGTATGTCCGAACGAGATTGAAGCCGCTGTCAGGATTCGTACAGCTCAGGCCGCCGGGATAAGAGTCCAGACCATAGACATCGACAGCTCCGCCGACGTCTTGGTAATCAGTGCTCCAGCTGATCGAACGCATGCCTTTCTCGTTCGATGTGAAAGGTACAATGATTCCAGTATCTCTGGCAGCCCTCTCAATCTGTTCCATATAGAGGACCAAAGGATTGTCTGCCTCATGTCTCGTCTCCTGGAGCTCATTCTCGATCTGGTACAGAATGATGGGGCCACCGTTGTCGATCTGATTCTTAGCCAGGATCTGGTTGACTGCGGTGATCCAGGGTAGCCATGCCTGATGATAAATCTCGTCGTTCGTCCTCAGAGATCCAAGACTACCATCCGATCCCCAGAGTGCAAAGCCTCCTCCATTGGTCTCAGCGTTGCAATATGGGCCTGGACGAGCAATCACATATAGGCCAACCTCCTTCGCAATGTCCAGCAGGTTCTGAATGTCCTTGCCGGGACTGGTGAAGTCGAATTCGCCGGGGCCTGACAGGAGTCAGTAGCTAGTCTATGCTTTGACGTTGCTCCGGACCTACGTGCGCTATGATAACTCCAGAAGAAATAGATCTTCCTTCGTCAGTAACAGTATGAATGAACGTTGATCGTGAGACTCACCGACACAGCATTCAGTCCATTCGCCTTATACTTCTCCAAAACATCTCGCCACATCTCAGGCACAGGAAGCCTCGCATAGTGAAATTCACCGCTATAGATCAGTACCCTCTCGCCCTTGATCTTCAGACTGTACTCATCCCAGGTCACGACACTGTTCTGACATGTAGCCAAGATGCCGAAGCATGCGAGAAGCGAATACAAGAATCGCAAGACTTCCATAGTGGCAGGTGGAGTGCTTGGCCTTTGGGAATGGCTTGGAGACCTACCTTTGTAGTCAATTTATCTTGTGGCATGGCTGGAGGTGGGAGCAGTTCGCGAAGGGCTCGCGGATTATCCGCCAATGGACGTCATGGTCTCAGAGGCAATAGATGGCGATCTCGCTGGTTTTGGACGTTCGACATTGCTTTGGTGATGGACATGATGCGGAGTTGATGGAAAGGTGGAGATGAAGAGGAAGGGATGTGGAGGGGGAAGTTGAAGTTTCGGCGTTCGGGAAAGCGGGACCCGAGTGTTTGATGCTTGCATATGTGTCTGGGATAAGAAGTCTCACACACAGCCTCGTGCTCAGCGAACCATTGATTTGATTTGTAGGCGAGAATTGTAAGGACTAGCTAGGCATTAGGCATACAAGCTCTCCCTCTGGTAATGTTCGCCGAGCCAGTGACTAGTAGGTCAATAACGCTCTCCATTTAACCGAGGGTAAGGGTGTTGCCAGCGGTGCCGACAACCGCAGCCTTCACCGCGTCGCTGCCGAGGAGGGTGTACTCGTACGGCATGCTGCTGAGGGATCCCTCTGGAGCAGTGAGCTCGCCATCACCCCAAACAACATCCTTGGTCGTAGCAGAGCCAGTCTCGTCGCTGTCACGACTGCAGACGGGGTACTTCACGCCCTCGAAGACAGTGGACTCAACAAGGACCTCGGCGCCCATGCGGGTGTTGACACCAGTGTCACCGCCGTCGTAGTAGGAGTTGAAGATGTGAGCGGTGCCAAAGCGGACGGATGGGAGACGGCTGTTGACGTTCGACCAGTAGTCTGTATTGTGCGTTAGAACGATATGGATGTGAATGGAGAGGTTAATTCAACGTACTGTTGGCGTAGGTGACGGTCAAGTGGCCCTTGTCCTCATCACCGTTGCTGTCGCTGTGGCCGACGAGAGAGACCTTGTAGTGGTCGTGGAAGTAGGTGTTAGAGATGGTCACGTAGTCAGAAGCGTGGGTAACGTCGCAAAGACCATCGTAGTAGCTGAATTGAAATGTTAGTTTCTTTAATGCTCGGCAGTCATGATTTCCAACTCACTCCTTGCCGTGGTCCATGTCAGAGCTGAGGTCCATGTGGTCAATCCAAACGTTCTTGGCAGCCTGGATGCCGATAGCATCACCAGTCTCGGCGAGAACCTTGCTGATGGCCAGGTTGCGAACGATGACGTTCTCGACGTCCTTGATGTAGAGGGAAACACCCTCGAGCTTGGAGCTGGAGTCGATACCGAGGATGGACTTGTCGCTGGCGACACGGGCTTGGCCATCGCCGCTGATGGTGCCCTTGACGTAGATGACAGCTGGTCCATCAGCCTCGGCGGCCTCGGTGAAGGCAGCGAGGGAGGAGACGGTAGTGGTAGTGCCGCCAGCGCCACCAGTCGTGCTATCAATGTCAGTATCTGAGCGGCCGTAGAGTTGATCTGACTTACCCTCCATTCATGGAAGCGTAGCCAACTGGACCATCAGTAGATGGGACAGTAGAGTTAGCAGCAGCTTTGACAGTAGTGTTGGTAGTCTCTTCGTGATCCTCGCATCTCTTGGTTGCGGTAGGAAGTGCAGTAGCAAGGGAAGTAAGCGCCGCCAGGGCGATAGTGAAGCTGGACTTCATTTTTTCAAAAGAATGTGTGTTTTGAATGAAAGAGTGACTGGTGCAGAAGAAGAAAGCTGATGGAATGAATAGCACCTCAATGGAAGGAAAATGGACGCTCTTATACAAGACCTGAATGAGCGTTGGCCCACTGCAGTTCCACAGCGCCTCATCACATTCGTTTCCCAAATACCAAGAAAATCCTTTCGAGGACTAATGAGACCCATCTGGAAGCACGCGTGCCGGACGTTTGTTCAGATTGTGCGCCTACCTGGAACAAGTTATGCGAAAAATCCATCCGCTAAGATTGATCCTGTGCCGCTGGTGAGGTTGCTCGATGTATGGAATAGATGAAAGTGTGGCTTGATGTAGTGGTTCAGACCTCGGAGAAATAGGCGGTTCAATATAGCTCGCGCATGGCTAGCAGGGGGTCGTTCGTTTCCACGCTCTTGGCAGCGTTTCAGATGCATCGCTTCGAGACCCACATATATTGCTGCGTATAGTAAGCGATGCTGAACGAAATTTGATTTTGACTTCGAGATCCAGATCTCGGCTGCCATCTCAGCTAACTCTCGCTCGTACTTTCGCACAGATCTTCCAAGAGTGCCGAACGGCTGTCGAAGCCGTCTCGGCATTCAGGAGATCGTTTCGAGTCTTTCGACGGCCCGGGTCCCGCCTGGGCCATGGCGAACGATAGGTGGATCATTCAGTAAATCTCTCAGGCAAAGGCTTCTTCCCGATGAATCGAACCCATTGCGTGTCGTCCTCAAACTCGTCGACCACTTCCGTAGGTGGTACTTTTGGATCATACTCGCCTGTCACTCCCACCACACCCACACGGGTTTTGTATTGCTGCCAAAGCTCATACATTTCCGCAAAGAGATCAGGCTGATCATCTCGCAAGTCTTTCACCTCACCAGGATCGGCGATGATATCGTAGAGCTGCCACTTCTGGGGTCCCTTGGGCTTTGGAACGAAGGTGATTTTGTGTCGACCTCGACGCAAACCGCCCGACCCGGCTACCTCCCAGCCATGAGCCACGTCTTCTGGATGGACAGCATAGAACGAGGTTCTAGCTGGCGTAGATGGAGCACGAGTATCGGGATTGGACAGGAAGTGTACCAAGGACCGTCCTGTCGCGTCTAGACTGTGGATAGGGTGGCCTTTGTACTGAGTACCAGGATGCTGGACGCCAGCTTCTTCGAGGAACGTCGGTACTAGATCAAGAACAGTAACAAACGCATCAGTGATCGCAGCATCGTGTTTCTGGTGACAGTCCTTGGGACCTTTCAACACCAGGGGCACTCGACAACCTCCCTCGGTACTGAACAACTTATGCAACCGTGAAGGTGCAGTTGCAGCTTGTGCCCAACGAGTCCCGTACCAGACGAAAGAATTCGGACGCCCAATATTGTCCAATGAATTGTCGTAATACTGGCGGATGTGCTCGACCATCTTCTGTCCCAAAATCGGACGAGCCTCGTAACTAGAACCCTCGGCTCCGTTGTCGCTCATGAACAAGATGTATGTGTTGTCGTACTCGTTGTTTTTCTTCAACCAACTGATGACTTTACCAATATTCTCATCCATTCTGGAGACCATGCCAGCGTAAGTCTCCATTGCACGAGCTGACTTGGCTTGCTCATCTGGCTTCAGCTGGTCCCATTCAGGCGGCTCTCCTGGAGCTGCGACAACTTCGTGGGGAACAACGTCAGCTGGTATCAGACCGAGATCCCGTAAGGCAGCCAGTCGTTCCAATCGTAATGCCCCAGGTCCATCGTTATACCGGCCGTGGTAGGGCTTCACAGCTTCTTCTGGTGCCTGCAAAGGCCAATGGGGAGCGGTGAACGCCAGATATCCAAAGAAAGGCTTATCTTTGTCCTCTCCGGAGCGCTCTGATAGCATCTCGATCATTTTTGAAGCATAGTAATCCGAGGAGTAGAAATCATCTGGCACATGTTTGTGTTCTCCATCTTGGACATGAGGAGCCGCATTGACGTCCATGAAGCCGTAGCTCTGATCTGGATTCTCGTATTGAGGCTCCCAAGCATAGTGGTTACATGCACCCTGAAGCATTGCGTAGCTCTTCTGAAAGCCCTTCTTGTCCGGGTAGTGCTTTCTTCTCAGGCCGAGATGCCACTTGCCGGACATGCATGTGAAGTATCCGGCATCGCTGAGCAGTTGTGGCAAAGTCACAATCTTGTCATTGAGATAGCCTTCGTGTCCCGGAGCTCCTTGATGGGCTGGCGACCCGCGAACATATTCGGCCATCTCTCCAAGTCCTGTCTGATGATGCTCGACTCCTGACAGAAGCATAGATCTTGTCGGCGAGCAAGCTGCCGCCACATGGAAAGACGTGAACCGCAGGCTGTTCTGCTCTGCCGCCAGAGCGTCGATGTTTGGCGTCTTGATCTCCGAGCCATAGCAACTCGTGTCGCTGAAGCCTAGATCGTCTGCTAAGATGATGAGGAAATTCGGACGTTTCTTCGACATGTTTTCCACTTGTTCTCGCGTGCGCCGATAAGTTGGACGAGATTTGGAGAGGGCAGTCCCAGAGAGCTCCCGATAGACTGGACAGACGTGGAGTGGCCATCATATTGCGTGCTTGCTTGCTCATTTTATGCGTATGCCGTCGACCTTGCCCTAAATGCTCGTCGAAAAGAAGGCAACATGAAGCTCTGCGACGCGGATGGAACGCGTCCGAAAGGTCCGGGTGCTTTGACCATCTTGATCCCAGCCCCCAACAAATCTCTGGTCGCGACGACACTGCATCACCGCTGTCAGGCGTAATACATTGTCTTCTTTGAGATAATGAATGCTACCAGCATCATGCAATACTGTGACGGTGTCGGCTATTGAAGAACAAGTGCCCTTTGCCCTCGGCCAACGCTGGACCGAATCAGTAGCCCGATCTCGGGCCTTGTAGGCGAATGCTGACTCTCCCGGTACCTGCGTTCGATATGCCGTAGTGAGTATAGAAAGAGGTAGGTCGGCTATCTACAACGTATCTTGGAACTCTTGCGTGAGGGTGTCAAGATGGCGGAAGCAACGGTGCCAACTTATACGATCATCCAAGCAGATGGCTTGTACCCGGTACGTCCTCTCTACGAACGAGCATTCAACAGGTGAAAGTGCCTGACCACTTGTCTCAGGACGACACCATCGAACAAGAGATCTTTGCTCCTCGCCCGGGCCAGAATTATAAGCTCGAATATCTCTCGACCAATCTCTGGCCAACCGGCACCCCCGAGTCAAAGCCATGGTCTGCCATACCCGAAGATGTGAGGAGCAGAATAGACGGAATAATGGTGCTCAAGATTGGGTTTACGGAGCAAGACGTGGATCTCTTCCCAAGCTTGAAGGTGTGAGTTGAGTCCACAACAATCGGCATGGCTTGGGACTGAAGATATGACAGCATTGTACGCATGGGCGTTGGATACGACCGCCTTGATCGCGTGGCATTGGCGAAGCGGAATGTGACGGTATGCAATGTTCCCGACTACGGTACAGCAGAAATCGCGGATCATGCGATTGGATTGATGCTGGCCATGCGTCGCGGAATCCTCATACACAATGAACGACAACGTGCTACTCCCCCGGCTCCTTGGATGCCCATTGAAACTCCACTTGTTGCCCGGCTACAGAGATCTACCTATGGAGTCTTTGGGTTAGGCCGTATAGGAACCGCTGCAGCCCTGCGAGCCAAAGCATTTGGATTCAAAGTGCTCTTCTACGACCCGTATTTACCCAATGGGGTCGACAAATCGCTGGACATCGAAAGAACCAAGGACATCAAGGAGCTCTTTCGGAGGAGTTCGGTGTTGAGCTTCCACTGTCCCTGTACGCGCGAGACCAGAGGCTTGATCGACTACTCGCTACTATCACTTTTGCCCAAGGGTGCCGTGATAGTCAATACGGCACGTGGAGAAATCCTAAATCTCGACGGCGTCGAGCGATGTCTGAAGGAGGACATCATCTCAGGCGCGGCATTAGACGTTCTTCCAGAAGAGCCTATACCTGAAGACCGAGTACATCCTTTGATACAGGCATACAGGAACAAGGAGCCCTGGCTAGAAGGCAGAATGGTGCTTACTTGCCACACTGCATTCTACAGCCCAGAGAGCTTCGTAGACATCAGAGTCAAGAGCTGCGAAACGATGAGGGATGTTTTGATTGACGCCGGGAAAAGCAACATCATTACACCAGATATGGAGTAATGCAAAGCTTTCTCAAGACACGATCATAACGACAAACTTTTTGACATTGGACAGCTGACCTTATCAGACCCCCTTGGCTTAGTCTTTCGCCTTCAAATCATCCGGCGTATCCTCCTGGTGCTTCCAATCCGCCGCCTTAAACTCCGGCAACCCCCTGACTGCCTCGAAAACCTTCATCACCTTGGGAAACTTGGCCATATCCACCTCCCACCTCAGAGCATTCTCGATCGCCGGCGCCAGACACACATCCGCAAGTGTAATTTCGTCGCCCATCGAATACTTCCCAGCGGTACTCTCCAGGATCTTCTCATACGCGCCCAAAGGTTTCTCCATGTATTCCCGGAACCAGTCTTTGTTCGTGACTCCCAAGCCATTGACTCTCTTCAGGATCCGGAGATTGGTCGGCGGTTGGATGTCGCAGGCCACGATGTTGACAAGCTCCCGGACTCGTGCTCGCTGGAGGGGATCTTTCGGCAGGAGGGACTTCTTTGAGGGAACTGCTTCTTCCAGGAACTCCAGAATTGCTACGGATTGCGAGATTGTGGTGACCTTATTACCCGAAGCATCGTTGACGAGCAGCGTTGGAACCAGACCGTTCGGATTGATATCGTCAAGGTACGACTTTTCCTGCTGTTCGCCCTTCACGAGGTTGATGTACTGGTAGGTAAGCGGTATATCTTTGAGCTGACATGCTGTCCGGACGCGGGCAGAGCAGGACGAACGGAAGTAGGTGTACAGGATCAATTCGCCTTGGAAAGACTTTGGAATGGTCTGTTGTGAAGCCATCGTTGCTGACGGTTATCAAGGGACTGAGAGTGAGGACTTACTGAGCATGGATCAATCTTACTACATCTACTTCGAGAGCAGCTCTGGTACGTACTGCTGCCGTGCGGAGAGGTGAGGTCCAAGGCGGAAAGGCATTGATCTTCTCCTTGTGAGCGAGGAGTACGACGGTACCCATTCCGCCATTTCCGCACTTCGGCTATCGACGGATATCCGGGGCACTTCAGTAGCCCCTGACGAGCAACTCTCTCATCAGTCATAGAAGAGCTTGGGACACGATGAAGAATGCTATTGACATGACTGAGTACTTCTAATCGATCGAACAAACGCAAGATGCAAATGAAATCTGGACCATCGACGCACAGCTTCTGACACGGGAAGAATCTTATCAACGAGCCACCCAGGACTGGAACCATGTTGGAGTGGCCACACATGAAAGCACACTAGGAGAATCGCCAATTGTGCACCAAGTATCATCGTCATATCATCTGCTACCAGCTGCCTGGGCGATAGCCAACATCCGCGTGATATGTTGGCCTGATTGATCTCGAGACCACGCCGGATTTTGACCATTGAATTGACTGACGAGGGTGTCCATGGCCTCCCTTGGTTGCACTCCCCTACTCAATTGCGTGCGATACGCATTACTCCAATATGCAGCTGCTCGAATTTGGTCGTTGGGGACCCATTGTAATTGGCCCTGAACATTGAGCATGCGCCCATTGGAAGAGGTCGAAGACCCAGAAGAGGCCGACGAGCCAGAAGATGCCACTGGGCCAGGAGTACCAGCAGGAGTCGAAGACCCAGACACACCAACTTGAGGAGATTGCTGCCTGGCATTGCTACTTTCTCGGAGCTGTGCCTCACGCAACGCTTGCGCCTCATCAGCCCTCTCTTGCCTCGAGCGGCTTTGGTCTTGTGCAACTATTGCCTTGTCAGTCAAATATCGAACCATAGGCTCAATCGACATACCCCTTTGCCGGTCTCGAATGAAAGGCAATGCGCTTTTTTGCACATTGGGCACCTGGATGCCCTCGGATCGAAGGAACTCTGAACCGAGTACAAGGTCACAAGCGATGCCCTCGACAACGTAAACGGGCCTGCGGTAGCCTCTACCGTTCCTGATGCGCCACGACAGATCGATCATAAACTCCGGCGTCCTGATCTGGTTTCCAAGGACATCGAACCCGTGTCCAGGGGCCCTCGAAAGAGGCTCGAGCCCGCTTCTCAGATTAGCTTGCCGGATTGCGCCCATCGAAACAAAGTTGTGGTCAGTGGTCCAGTCGTATCTGCCCTGGAAGGTCTTGCCATTGATATCGGCTTCAAAAGTGAAGAGACCCTCTCGCTTTGTAGCTGATGTGGAAGACGACGGCATGCCAGGTGGCTGCGCCACGGAAGTGAGATTTGATATCTGAATTGCTTTGACCGGCTCGGACACAGGCTCATAAGTTGCTCGAGCGCCGACTACGTGCTCCCTTGCCGTTCTAGAGCTAGACATGGCACCGCTCAAAACATAGTTCGAAGTAGTGCTCGAAGGTCCGATTCGAAGATGTTGCATTTGTTCAGACACACTGGATCGACTCGAGGCGCGGTCCTCTGGCGATGATCTTCCACCGTCCGATTCGTCGTTTTCTCCATCCGAGTCGTCTTCGGAGGACTCATCATCCGGTACCGAAGTTCTTCTGCGCCGATCTGGTTGCTGGACGTTCGCTGAGCCGTTGAGGTAGAAAGACCTTGGAATGTTTGCGGGCCGCGGCACCCTTTGTCCAGTCGAGTACACGAGCACATCATCTGTCGCGCTGTAATAGAACAGTCGACCGGCGGTATCCCGTCGCCACTGCGGCGGCATCTGAGAGCGTGGCTGCTGTTCTTGGGAGTGTAGCGGCATGACTGCCCAATATTGATACAACGGAGCTTGATCAAGTAAGTAAAAGTCTGTGCTTTCAAAGGGTGCTCCTGGGCCTAGATCTATCGTTGTTCTGAGCTCTTCGGTGGGAGATAAACGTACAATGAAGCTGTAAAGAGCCCAAAAGATGAGGCGCCGGTGAAGGAGGGTAACACAGCCTTATGGTGACTGACAGCGCAGAGCTCAGCTCGTCTTGGCGTGAGGTCACACGTCCACTTGCAGAGAGGCTGCATCTTCTTGCATAGCCGAAGATCACGTTCAAGTATCGTAGCCCTTCAGCTATATCGATACTCCACGCGGCGTCAGACGAAGGAAATCTCTGACCGACATGGCAGCCACCGGATCTTCGTCAAAGACGACGCAGCCCACGGGGTACCATCGACTCGCCGAGTTGATGGGACCTTATCAAGAGGGAGCCATTTTCAGAAGGTTCGGACCTTTGGCAATGATCAACTTGCTGAGTCTGCAAGCAGAGCTAGTCGAGCTGGACGACGACTTCCGACAGATCAGTCGAGAGAACAATGAGTCCAACGACGAGAGGGAAAAGAACTTCTCCAAGTACTTCTACGACTTGCGAAAATCCGAAGAAGGTGGAAACGCTCACCAGTATCAGAAGCTGTTGCAAATAAGGAAGAAGCTTGATGAGTACTGTATGGCTCAGCTCTTTCTGATGCGTTCCGATGCGGGTTGCAATCACTGACAGCAGTGGGTAGATACTGCCCTCCTCCAGGCAGCGCAAGTGTCGAAGCTTGCGAAGGCAGACAAAAAGGTGCTAGAGCAGTTGAGAGGCTGGATAGCCGGCTCAGAAGAAGGAGGAGATTTTCTTCAAGGTGCCGAATTCTTTACTTGGGACGCACACCCGAAAGCCGAGCCTCAGGAGAAGAAGGACCTTGAACGAGATCTCATCACCCTTCACGCCCAGCCGATCGAGCGAGATCCGGCTTCCGAGTTCGTCACATCGAAGTTGATTCGCCTCTATGAGTGGTTTCGAGGCTCCCGACATCCAGTGAGACTGGCCCATCGCATATGCATAGATGGTGATTGACGTCTCGACAGGAAAGGAACACCGATCGACATGGAGGAGCCAAGTACTATACCGATGATCCTTTTGCTCGATTCAACAAAATTCTCGTCAGCGTCGTCTCCTCCGCACTCCCGGTCATATCGATCGTCGCACTCTACTACATCAAGAGCACCATCAAGAGAATAGGAGCTTTGGTTGCATTTACTGTCATATTCGCATGCGTCTTGGCAACCTTTACAAATGCCAGGAGGCTGGAGATATTTGCCACGACATCCACGTGGGTCCATTCGCTCCCTCATCAACATCGTAGCTGACTCAAGCACATCTAGATTCGCTGCCGTGGAAGTGGTCTTCATCGGAACTACGCTGGGTAGCGAATGATTCAGTCCTGGGTGGCCGAGAGCGTGGAGTCATGTCTCCTTCGTCGACTTGGTACCGACACACGGCCGATATATCTGAACAATGCGCTTCGTCTTGCTGCGTGCGCATTCTACGCATAGATCTGCCTGAATTCGAACTTGACCAGCAAAGTCGAATGGGTCTCCCGCCCCTTCAAATCCAGAAGTCGAATGAATGACCACCCGCTCGCAACGTACAACAGCCGGACCGCTGCCACGGCAAAGACAGGATTGCGGGCAAACTTGTCATCACTCTTCACAAGTATCCTCAAGAAAGCAAGTTCGTTCTCCTCGTACTCCCAGTCCAAAGTCTCGTTCCAGAATGGATCTGTGTTGGGTGGATTCTCTCCCTTGTGCAGTATACCGATCTTGTGCTGTTTGTAAGCTTCTGTCTTGCGCTTCGGTGGCTCGTCTTCGATGTCATCTGGGTGGACGAGTGTACAAGTGACGTAAGGACGTATCTCTTCGGCCTCACGATCCTGTGGAATGGCCAGGTCTGTTGCACCTGCAATCTGAAGACTCAACTTGATCTTCCTTCCAGAGTCCAGCTTTCCGGAGCCGCCTGCGCGAAGTGCAGCGGGCTTCAATACGTATCCATCTGAGCCAGCGAACAGAGCCTCATTCAGCTGCATGCTATGATCGAACGTCTGCCAGTTCAGTGCACAGATCTGCGCTCCGACGCCCCAGAAAGGTACTGGGTTGAGGTTCTTAGACGAGATTCGAGTGCCTTTCGGGTAGACCCTCATAAGGTGCTGCGAGTTGTGCTTGCTGACTTTTGCGCTCGAAGCCGGCATGAGCTTCAGAAGACCTGACTCGGAGACATTGATGAGATGGTGATGTGGTCCATCCTGAAGCTCGCTCTCGAACCATGAGTTGTTGTTCGGCTTGACAGACTGCGCGTAGACTCCGAGCTCTGCCAACTCCGCTATGATGCCATCAGCGGGGGCCTCTTTCTTCTTCTCTCTGTACGCTTGGTGGTCTCTTCGCACTTGCTCATCCTCGTCCTCATCTGAGCTTGAATCGTCGTCAGCCTCATCAGGGAGATGGTACTCCACAATGACGGCGATCTTCGAGCCAAGCTCGGCTAAAGTGACATGTTTGCCAGTGTCTTGCTGCTCGACGCTTCCTTTGTCTCGCACAGCTTTGCTCAGCAATCTGTCGCCCCAGAGTTCTCGCATGATCTGCACCAGTCTGAGCTGACCATGACTGTCACAATGGTTCTCCAATGATAAAAGAATGGGTGCCGCTCGGTAGCCAGACTCTAGTTGCGGCTGTGCTGCTTCGTGATCCACGACATCTCGTATGGTCTCACAAACCTTTCGGAAAGGAATGTGAGAAGCTAGTGTGTAGCCATGCGTGACCTTCGGCTCATCCTTGTCATCGGAATTGTCCCAGGCATCGATCTCCACACATCGAGAGCCAGTCTTGAGTGCAGTCTCATAAGCAACCGCCGAAGAAGTGCCATACAGCTGATGGGCCAGCAAATAGGTATTGTGACTCGAGCTGATGAAATACTCGGTCAGTGGATGCGATCGATCAGTGGCGGCCCGCGGGACTTCGACATGCGGCTTGTCCAGAAATTCCTTGAGAACATGCGAAGTCTGATCTGAATCGAGCGCCGCATCCTCACTGTTAAGAATCTTCTCATTTACCAGGAACTTCTTGATCGCGTGACTGACCCGCAGCTGCTCTTTGGTGATCCGGGTTTGACGAGCGGCGTGGCCTCCGCCGGCGATTGAGTCCTGCTCAATCGTCTCGCCGAGATCTTCATCGTCGACCTTTCCTTTACCGAATGGATTGAGTTTGGAGAGCTTGGATGTTATTCCAGACATGGTCTCACAAGATGGTAGAATGAAAGCGAGACGAGGTTGAACAGCGTGAAGTTGGAGCCAAAGCCAAGAGCCAACCACGTCAGCGCGGCACGTGAGCCGGGCGCGGCAAATGCTTAATGAAATTCAGTTTGACATTAATCAATATTCAAGCTGGTACTGTTCTGTGGCCCCTTTTTAAGGACCATCTCCCAAGTCGGTCGATAAACAAGTTCGCACACGATCCGATCTCACCGAAAGCTCGTCAGTCCGAGGCATCGAATCGACGTTCAACACCCTCAAGACATCGAACCCATTTGAGATATAGCACAACACTCTCGTATCCCACACTCAATCCTCCACCTTCCCAATCTCAACAACAGCACTCGGCTGATAGAACCGCTGATCCACGATCTCCGTCCAAAGTGTGATCTTCTTCACCTCCAACTTCCCTAGCTCCGTATGATGCTGAATCAAGAAGAACGGCACACCCCAAATACTATTGATTCCAAGCACCGCCGCGAAACCCTCCATATCTGGTGTAAAAGTCTTGCCTGGCCATTCAGGAGCCCGGCCGAGGCTGGGGTGGTCTTCGTTCGGCCAGTGGAGTTTAAGGGCGCGCGCAACAACTTGTTGGGTCGGGATATTGATGATGTTGTGTTTGGCGATGGCACGGAGGCCGAGACGTTGGGCAGCGTCGGTGTACTTGCGCCACATGAACCACCAGAACTGAGAAGTATGTTAGCAGTTGGGTTACTCGGCCTTGTGGAGGTGAACATACGTCAGACATTTGGAACAGATCAGGCTGCCGCATGGTATTCGGATCCCAATCCCTGCCCTTCGAAGTCTGCTCATCCTCGATCATGACCCGCGGATTCCAGTTCGAATCCGCAATGATAACACCTCGGCCTGGATAGATCTTGTTGTCGTAATTTGCGTTCGTTGGCTGCAATCGTAAGTCAGCAACCCTCTCCGAAAACCATTCGCACTGCAACTCACCGGATAGCTGACAGTGATCCTACTCCCATCAGGTCCCGTAATTTCTTGATCCGGATGCTGACCAGAATGCTTAAACCTCACGATCTTGTTTTCATTTGACCAATCGTCAACATCCCCAACAATGTCCTTCATGCCCGGTTTGTCTTCACCACCAAGTTGGGTAGTCGTAGTTTCGATCCAACCCCATTCTTTTAAAGATTCGTAATCAGTCCATTTGCTTGTACCCAGACTTCCCGCCGCCGATGGGTCCTTCATCCAGCACTTCAGCAGTTTTCCCTTGTCGCTAGCCCTGTTCCATGCATCATCTGGCGCAGATCGAATGCTCGGGAGGTTTGGAGCTCGCGCATCTAGGCCATAGGTGACATTGGTATCGACTTGTGCCGGGTATGGGCTGAGTGCGTATCGCTTTCCAAGGATCGATGCCGCCAGATCATTGCCGTTCAGAATATCTCTGGCTTGATATTGGTATCCCAGAGGCAGGTAGAAGACAGTCAAGAACGCAAGTAAAGCCAAAACCGCAGAGCCAACACGGCGGATCCAGTTCTCAGGACTCGCCATGTTGCTTCCCCAGTCGTACGTGGTGACACCCGAGAAATAGATGTATCAGGTGCTGTCGCTCAGGTGCGCCTGCAGGTAGCCGTTCGCGTATCTCCTCGACTTCTTGGTAGTGTGGTGATATCTCTCGGTGGCGTGCCGTGGTCCAGTAGCACCTAGTTGACAGATACGCAAACTTGATCCAAGAGAGCGGAGTTTGTTGTGTCGTGCATAGAAAGAAAGTTGGCAAGCCAGGCGCAAATGTCTGAGTGCGACAGCAAAGGGTCGTCATGCCGGCAAGGCACATGAAGGCCAGTCAAAGGACCCAGGAGACGTGCGTGGCATATGTTGAGGGCCATATTAGACCGACGGATAACCTTGCAGAAAGCCTAGAGTCCTGGCCTTGCATGTCGGCATCGAAGTGCAGGAACATCACTGGCGGGGTCTTCCAGGAGACTGTGCAAATGGAGTTCACATCTTGTCAAGAGACGTACATGCTCAACGCATGCCATCGAGCGTGAGAAATGTCACCGCCAGCGTAAAGATTTGAACATACCTTTTCCGTGATCAAACGACGTCAACAGCGTCCACAAGTATGCCCAAAGGCTGCAAAGAATCAAAAAGTCTGTACATTCTGAACCTAAGCGCGAACTAGGTGAATAGGTGCTGCCGTAAAACCAAGCACAAGAACGCTACAAAGCGCCCCAATCCATGCATGTTCTGGTATCATATTTCCCTCACCCTCACGCATCCCCACCATCCCCCCTCTCTTCCCCCTCTCAACCCTTCGCATTCCACTTGTCATTATAAGCATTAACCGCCACCGCCACCTGCCGATACAACCAATTCCGACTCCCCTCATCCGCAATAGGAACAAAAGGCCCATTCGTCCCGCCCTTCAAAATAATACTCATCCCCGTTCTCTCTTTACTGATAGTCTGAATATCCTTGAGCGGGACCTCCCACTCGCTCGTCAGCTTCTTAGCGCGGACCAGCATGATGGAGTTGTACGTGATCATCACGAGCATCGTAGCCTCGGATTGCTGGGTAGGGGACTTGGGAGTGCCGGTGTTGGTGCGGGAGAGACCGCCAGGGCTTTGCATGTCGCCCTGCGAGCCGGAATTGAGTTCGAGGTGCGCGATGTATTGCTCGTTGAAGTATTTTCCGTTGTCGAGTGTTTTGAGCCAGAATTGGCCGAGGGCTTCGCGTTGGCTGTAGGGGCGGACGATGCCGTCGACGCCGATGAAGCGGGTGAGGCGGACGCGGTCGAGGCCTTCTTGGTCAAAGACGGTGGTGGTGTTGCGGACACCCTCCGCCATGCTGGAAGCTAGATCGAAAGCGCCAATGGCAGGCTTGGTCGCGAGTCCAAGCAGCCCCTTTCCAACACCCTTCACGAATCCAGCAGCGCCCTCACGCTCAGCACCCTGCATGGGCTGCCGTGCAAGACCGCCAATCCCGCTGGCCAAGCTGGTCGCAAACGCATTGCCACCAGACGTAATACCATACAAGGCATGCTTCGGCCGATTCCTCGATCTCGACATCCGTCTCGCATCTTGGAACTCCTTGTCCATACTGGCCGCAGCAAGACCCTTGCTGATACTGCCCGTGAACTTCGACACACTGTCCGAAAGACCAAAGACGGACTTCTTGACGAAGCTACTTGCTCCCTTCGCAATGCCGACGCCAAGGTCTTGAGGTCGGTCAGTGACAAGACCTTGGTATGGCTCGTAGAAGATGTCTGCAACACCGGAGGAGATGTTGTTGAAAAGACCGACAGGGTTGCCCAGGAAGTCAGCCGATCCAATGACTATGTGGACCTGGCGGAGGGACTCCTGCACGTAGTGGCTCTTGATGTTGCTGATGAGCGCGTTCATACTCAGACGAGCATTCTCCAGCATGAGTGCGTTGTATCGAATAGGCGCATCGTTGACATTGCCGATCGACATCGTAAGAACGTTGACCGCAAACATGAACGGATTCGTCGACGAGCTGCCGGTGTCCTCGGCATTGATGCGCTCAGTCCGGACGAAAGACAGATCGAACTGCATTGGCTGGAGATGGAGCAATTCGAAGTAGATGTCTTGGCCGCCTTCCATTTGCGTCGGCTCAGGAACATCCAGGCTTTCTGGGGCAAGCTGGCCTTCCTTCTCTTCAGTCCAGCTGGCTCCTGGGACCTTGGTAAAGTCCAGGACCGCAAAGATGAAGTCCTCGTCAATCTCGATCGTCATCTGCTGCATCAAGAAGGTGAAGTACTTGATGTACAGCACACCATACGAATCATCCTTGACGCGAGTGATGGCAGTCCGGAAGATCGGATGGGCCTCCATCTCTTTTCCAGTCTTTGGCACGACACTGGGGTAGAACAGCAATGGGAAGATACCGCCATAGAGCTGATTGTCGATCTGAATCCACTTGATGGTGAGAGCAACGGTTTGGTACAGCTGCGAGTCGGTGTACTTGAGCTCAATGTCTCTCCAGGTAGCGTAGACCAATTCTCGAAGCTGAGAGTTGACAAGCGACAAACCAATACCAGCAAAGCGCACAGTCGCACGCATGGTGACATCGGTGTCTTGCTCTTTGACTTCGAATCCAGTGGCGGTCGACGAGGTAGCCGATGCAGACTTCTGCTTGTACAAGCTCGTCTGTGGTTTATAGTTGCTCATGACCAAGGTCTGTGTCGGGCCATCTGCAACGACATTGAGATCAATGATCTTCTGCCTAGCTTGACCTTGTCCTCCCTGCGCCGCAGGAACCCTCATCGGGATCAAATTGCCAATTTCTTGGAGCTTGACATGGCGCTCTTTGCCGTTAGCACTGAGGACCAAGTTCTTGTTCTTCGTGGCGGGATAGTCCCATGCATACGGCATGATGCTTCGAGGCGGCAGACGGTATCGGATAGGCTTCCAACCCGACGACCTGTCCTCTTCGTCCTCATCGACGTTGGGATTGGCTTGATAGAACAAGAATTCTTGGTCGCTCTCATTTCGCATAGAGAATGGCCAGTGCTTCGTCTCAAGGCTCAGATGCAAGAAGATCATAGCATCCTCCATGAGAATCTCGACCCGGATCAGTTTCTGGCGCTCGCCAGCCTTCGCCAACTTGACGTGAACGCTGCCCATATTAGCGATGTCGAATGGCGAGGACCAGGAGTTGTTGACGCCTGGGAAGCAGAGGCACAGCTGTTGGCCAGTGGTCTGCTTTAGGAAGCGCAGAGGATGCAGCTCGCCTGCTTTGAGAGTTGTCGAGTCTGACGAGCCCGGTTCACGAATCTGAATCTCCTCGGACAGCTTATTCTTCACGATGAAGCGAGGCGTAACGCTTACAACCTTTGTGAGCTTGTACTTGCCCTCGCCCTCGGTGACATTGAGACCGCATTGCATCTGTTCTCGTCCAGATGCAGATGCCAGCTTGACGTCCACGTTCGCTCCAATGGCATCGAAAGAGACAGGTTGACTCCATTGCGAATCGCCAACCTTGATCAGCGCACGGTTCTTGCGGTCATCCGTTGGGTACGAGAACATGAAGGGTGTCGCCCTACGAGCATCCTCTTCCGTATCCGCAAAGGTGCCTTGGCCGGCTGCTGATTTCGTCGAGCCAAAGTAGGCCTTGCTTCTGATGTCGAGCTCCATGCCCGTCCGGTTGAGAATGACATAGGGGCTGTAGACGGTGATCTTGAAAGCACCTCCGCTGTCTGGCACATTGAAATAGTGGATCTTGAGGCGAAGCTCGAGATTGTTGTTGTCCTTCACCAGGAGAGTTCGCTCACGCTTGAAGTCGTTCTCGTTGTTGGTATTGATGATGGAGAACTCGCTGGCCTTAAAAGGAGTGTCTTGCATGTCAATGCTCATCAACAGAAGGTGCGACAGCTCGACGACGTGAACAGGGCTGACGCCACCCTTGCGCAGGAAGTTTGTCCAGTCCTTCTTGGTGTTCTTGTCGTAAATGCGGTACTTGAAGTCGAATGGCAAGAGATTCTGAACTTCGATCGGAGCGGAAAGTCGGATGCGCATGTATGGGTACACGGTCGTCAGAGGATTGTTCTTGTCAAAGACCGACTGCATCTGGAAGTAGAACGGCGGCGAACTGTCATCGTTCTCTCCCTGGCACGTCAAGGTTCGGGTCGGTCGCTTGAGAAGGTCCTTCCAGAACAACCGCTCGTTGCTCCATGTGTACCCAAAGCCTTGATCAGGCCTGACGACCAGCGAGTGCATGAATGCTGCACCAACAGGACTGGGTCTGCTCTCACCGGGCGCGATCTTCTCAATCTTGAGCAGGTGGCCCTCATCCGGACTGTAGACTCCCAATTCTATTGGGATCTGAGTGTGGTTCTCCACGAGCATTGGCGATCGCAGTGTGATGTATTTGACGTTGTCGGTACCCAGTGTCACGTCGACGAGCATCCGATGCTGGACCTTATCCTTTCGCGGCTTCAAGTTATAAAGGTTCTCGCCCTCACGATTGACCTGGATGCGGTCCACGCTATCAAAGCCGCTGCCTTCGAGTCGCACGCCAATGACGCCGGTCTGGCCTTCCGGTGTAAGGGTCTCACGAGTAGTGGTTGGATCTTCGAAGCGCCATGGCTTCTCTTCGCCATCAGCGAGCTTAGCAGCCTGTCCTTCTTCGTTGTCGTCCGAGCTGGCCCAGACATCCACGTCGAACCCAGTCCAGTTGCGAATCCGGTATGGCGCGTCATTGCCTCTCGGCTTGGACAGCACATCCTCGTCAGAGGACAGGAATTGAGCACTCTTCGAAGCCAAGGCAATCGTCGCGCTGGTCACCGTGAGCTCCAGAGACTTCCTCGAATAGAGCTCAACAGCCAGCTTGTCAGGATTTGTCTCCTTCGCCACATGGAAGCCCATCTGCCACGGCTCAATGAGCGGCTCCCAGGCAGATTTGGAGAAGTTATAAACATTGAAGAATGTGTCAATGCTGGTATCGGCGGTCATGTTGCCAGTCCAGTCGCGCACATCAACGTTGAACTTCTTGACGCTCCAGTCGAGCATAGGCAGTTCATGCAAGTCGCCAATGAGCACAACCCGGATGCCATCCATTGTAATGCGCATCTCCTCACGCTTGAGAACGGCAGATCCAGCAGGCTTGCTGTCGCCTTGCTTCGCAGTCGACTTCTTGGTGCTGATACTCTTAGCAGTAACCTTCTGCGTCGACTTGGCAGCAGACTTCGTGCCCTTCTTCACAGACTTCGTAGACTGAGCCTTCACTTGCTCGATCTTCTTCGGGCCCTCGTCAGACATCTTCTTGTCTTGGCTGGCTGACAACGAAGAAGCTCTCTGGAAGATCTGCATCGCAAGCATGATATCCCGCAGCGACAAGCGCATCACAATCGGCTCGATGTCGCAGTGTATGCTGGTCAGCGACGAGTCTTCACCCTGCGAGCGCATATCGACCGAACTCTGAATGCTGAAGTCGTCGAGGATTCGCAAGCGATTCGTCTCGAACTGATCCATGCGGCAGAGGAACATGCCCACCTTCTCGACCTGCAAAGTCATGGCATGCTGTTGGGACACCAAGACCTGCTTGACGCCGAGAACAATGGCCTCCGAGTTGTTGATCGACGGATTCGCGATGAGCATCACTTGAGCATCGACGATGTTAACGCGGAAAGAAATGGTCATGCCGCCGCCTTCTTTCTGGTCTTCCTTGTTCTGCTCATGCTCAGTCTCTCTGCGTCTGACAATCTCCTGAGTTGAGACGCTGGCGTCGTCCTCTTCGCCATCGGCGCTGTCCTCTGATTCTTCAACCTGAAGCGGCTCATCTTGCTTGAGACCGTTCTGGATGAAGTTGAGAATATCAAAGAGGTAGTCCAATGCAAGGATAACTCTCGGACTGTCGACTGTGAGTAGCGCGATGAGGCTCTTGTCTTCTCCGCCGGAGATGGATACGCTGGCCATGAACTGCTGCTTGACATCATCGTTGATCAGAGACATGATCTTGCGGAACTTGTTCTTCTGGTTGGTTCTCGTGTCGGTGATGGTGAAAGACTGGATAAGCAGCTCGCTCTCAAGAGCGCCGTCACTGATCATTCGCACCTTCACGCTGGTCTCATTCAATGAGAATTTGGAGAGACTGGCAGCTTCCAGATCGCCAACAGGCTCTTCTGGCTTGCCTTGCACCAGTTCCAGGCCAACGGCACCAACCTTGAAAATGAGATCAAGCTTCGTCCAAGTGTCCTTGTCCGATCCCAGCTCGGGAGACTGATGCGAAGGCTTCGATACCTCGCCATTGGTGGCCTTCTTGTCAGTCCCATTGGCTTGGACGGCCTTGGCTGGCTCTGCAAGATGGTCAGGAACTTCTTCCTGTGCCTCTTCCTCCAGCTCCTCGGCGTCTTCCAATGCGAAAGCCTGGGGAATGGCTCTCGAGAGCTCGAGAACGAATTTGAGTTGAGCTTCAGTGAGACGCAGATTGATGTTCGACATCGACCCCTCGATTTCAGTGTCGGGACGATCGCGACCTGTCTTATGTTCCGTCTGGGTGATATTAAAATCCAGATTCACCTTGTCGATCATTTCGAGCTCCTCGACCTTCGACTCAGGATAGTGGAACGTGGACGTCAGTCGAATGTTGTGAATGCCAGCAGATAGCTTGTTCGCAGTCTCGTTATCGTTGGAGCCTTCGATTGGCACGAACTTGTTGTTGGCATAGATCTCACCAAGGTACGCGGTCATCATGTCTCGCTCAGGGTTATCAGTAATGACCATGCGCGGGAAAGCAACGATGGGCGTGCTGATGAGTATGTCGAAGTGCATCTTGCCTGCAGACTCCTGGACTTTGCTTGCTTGATTCGCGGCGGCTTGTCGTGCAGCGTTGAAGACCGCTTGCATCTTGCCAAACTTGACGCCAAATTCCATGATCTTGCGGAAAGGCTCTGTGAGGAAGTTGACCTTGATAGAACCTGATCTGAGGTAGATGGAGTTGTCGTGGCCTGGATAGTCTGAAGCAGTGGGATCGAAAGTCTCGTATCTGAAGTCGGCAAGATCATCGCCTTGGATGGAGACCAGTTGTCGCAGGGCAGAGTCTTCTGATACGCCCTGGTTGATGTCGTCTACCAAGTCCAGAGCTCCGAGCCTTGCCCCAATGCGCATCTTCTTGCCCATCAGTTCCACCTTGGCATCGGCGGAGGTCAAGCTGAGAGTGGCCAGGCGGATCCCGTCATTGTTCAGGATGACTGTTATTCGGTTCATCTTGGCATTGATGCGGATCTTGTCGCCGTCTGGCTTCTTTTCCGGCTCTTCGGACTCTTTGTCTTCGATTTCTTTGGCCTTGGTATCCTGCTGGGAGTTGCCGCCGCCGTCTGCGAACGTGACCATGACAAAGTCCAGCAAAGTCAGCAGAGTCTTTCGAGTTACCATCAAGTTGATGGTAGACACAGCCGCGTCAAGGTTCGTCTTGATCCCCTCGTATTTGCCGTGGAATTCAGGATGACTTGGTTGAACCATCTGGAAATGGATGGTGAGCAAATCTTGCTTCTTCTTGTTCACCAGGTCTTCGCTCGAAATGAGGTTCTTGAATTCCTCGGCTGGGCTCTGCTCGACGTGGTCCTCGACAGCCAGCGCTCTAAGCTTGACATCGGCGACCATGTCGTAAGCTCGCTGGTAGAATTCCAGATAGAAGGTCTCGGCGACAAGATCAACTAGCAGCTGGTCTTGTTGTTTGCCCTCGGGGTCAGACTTGTACAGCGAGCCCTGCAATTTGTCCACAGTGAACTTGAACTCGAAGTTGCGCTGTTCGGGATTGGCGTCCTGCTTCTTCTTGCTGGAGCTACCGTCACTCTTCTGCAAGTCAGCCTGCTTTTCTTCAGCTCCCTTCTCGACCTCGTTTGCCAGATCGTCTTCGCGGCCGCCCTGGAACGATTTGCCGCGTGGCCGGACTGCCTCGCTCTTCCTCCTAGGCTTCAGCTTTTCGCTATCTGTCGACTTCGGTCGCTCCTTTGCGGCTTTGGGAGCTTCTGGCTCATCGAACTTCGGTATGGCAAAGTCAAGTAACTTCATGAGCTTCTTGTACTTCTCGTCCGAGAACTTGGCGTGTAGTACTGGAAGATGGCCCTGTATTCTGAATTTTGTCAAATCGGCCGCCTTCGGTACGATGCAGGTGTCGACCTGGAAGTCCATGTTGATTCTATCGATCAAGTGGAAATTGCGAGTCGCGGCCTTGTCTTCCAGCTGCTTCTTCGTCTCGTCCACGGTAGTACCGATCAAGACTTGAGTCGAATCGAGTTTCAGCTGGAACTTGTCGTACATGAGAGACTCGAGCTTCTTGTAGTCCCTCTCAGTATATTGCTGCTTCTGCTTGTTTTGGATCTTCGAGAGGGTGTCTTTGTCGATAAGCTCACTTCGAACGCTAGCATGACCGGCATCAAGAATCAAACATATGGTGCTCTTCTTCGTCACAGTATCCGGTACGATAATGAGAGGCGCCTGGAGGTCCATCTGCACGTCGATGGTCTTGTGCTCTTGGAGGGCATACTCCAGCCCGGCTCTCGTCTGTTGTCTGATGCCCTCGACAGTAGAGCCAGCCGTCTCCATCAGAGCTCCAATAGACTCCATATGCTTCTCCGGCGGCTTGAAGAACTTGGTCACCTGGACGACAAAGTTTGGATTGTACACGACTTCCATGGCTTTCAGCTTCACGGTCAACGCTGAGTCTGCTCGGTTGTCGAGAGGGTTCTTCTCGAACGACAGCGCGAAGAATGGATCCTGCTCTTCCTCTTCTTCGTCCTGCGATTCTTTGGCCTCGCTGAAAGCCTCGCCATCTTCGCCAAGCTCCTGGATCCGCTGGTCATCCGGCACCGGTGGTGAGTCTTTCACGCTCAGCATCTGCTCGAAGAGATTGCCTTCTGTGGATCCGTCGAACAGACGCATGCCGCCTAAGCTGAGATCAACCAAAGTGGAGTCAGTACGCTGTATGAACTCGGTGCTGAAGTCTTCGAAGAGAAGTCGAAGCATTTCCTGCTTCTTCCCATGCGGATCGCGCTTGAGCGTGAAGCTGCCAGTCTTCAAGTTCATGTCGACCTGCAACTTGATCGCATCTCGCGGAGCATCGACGGCTTCGCTAATAGTCTTCTTCTCGTCAAAATCGATCGCTTCGTAGAGCTCCTTTCGCTGCTGCTCAGTCATTTGACTATCATCCGCAGCATCGTCCTGCTTCTGCGTGTTGGATGATCCCCAAATGTACGAAGTCCAAGTTTTTGGCTGTGGCTTTGGCTTGTTGAAGGCACCCTCCTTGCGTAACTCGTTTCGTGCCAACGATCGCCAGAATCGCAGATCCTCGTACGTGAGCTTCCGCTCGAGTTGGTCGAGCTCTTTGGTCTCCTCTGGCGTGAGCTTCTCTTCCTTCTTTTTCTTCTTGAAGAGCTTGATGTATGCTTTGCGATCGTCTCGTCTCTCGGCAAAGTAGGCCCATGACCAGCGCTTGTTCTTGTCGTGGATGCGGTCCAATATGGCCTTCCCAGCAAATTGAAGCCATGCGCGCGGATCCTCTTTGGGCGGCTTGTCGGGCTGGTACTTTCGATATTCCTGGTGACGAATGAAATAGTGAAACAGATCCACAAGCATGAGGGCGTCTCGGTATTGCTGGTCGTCCAAAACGAATCCGAGCTCGTTAAACAAGAGGCGTGCTTTCATCTTCGGACGATCGTGCTTGCCAGTCTTGTCCATCTCCAGACCCGCACGACCGGATACAGGCTTGAGAATGAACTGGTGTTCCTTGACGGCCTCGCTGTCGCTCTTGACAATGAGTTCCTTGAACTTCTCCATGATCTGGTTGTGGTCAAGGCCTTGCTCTTTGGCATCTTGCTGCCCGCTGCCTGTGCCCAGCAGCTGTGTGTCGGTATCCCAATATACAGCCAGAGAGCCTAAAGTCGCCAGCTTGTGGGTGGTGGCGCTGTTTCCTTGGATCCACGTGGGCTTCCAGTTCTCGTCAGTCGAGACGGCACTCAGCTCTTGCAAAGTGATGCCAGCCGCGAAGGGGTGACCAGGATCGGAGATGGCATCTTCGTACCGAATGTGCACATTCTTGACCTGAATCTGAACATTGTCGATGATTGTAGTTGTCAGAGCAGCCGTGAAAGATTGTTGCTTCTGTTGCTCCTCCTGCGACATGCCCTCCGTGTTTCGTTCCTTGAACAGCTCAGCGCTGTCCAGCTTCTCCATCTTGACAGCATGTGCTCTCTTCTCTTCTTCCTCCGCATTGTATGCCTGATCTTCCTTGGGCGCCGCGAGCAGGAACACATCCTCGATATTGATGCGCACGGGTTGTCCTCGAAGGTTCGACCACGGTATCTTCAATACCAGAGAACTTATATGTCCTTCGACAACGTTCAGCGGGAGGTGAAATTGGTCGAGAGCTTCGCGGCGCAGCTCAAGATCTCGTAGTTTGACGTCGCCAGACCAGATGCCAACATTCAGCTGCTTCGGGTCGAAGTTCCGAACGTACATGCCCAGGAACCTGTTGAGCAGGTTGGCGACCAGGCTCTCCAAAACCATGGCGGCGATGTGAGGCCGTCACCCAGGCCGGGGAGGGGTAGAGGTAGGGGGTGTGTAGGAGTCGAGAGGCGGTGGGTGATGATTAGGTGGCGGTGTCTCGTCAACTCATAGTAGCACGTCGCTCGTCACAGGTCGTGTCGTCGTCGTTATTGTCGTCTGGCTGGCTGGGTGCAGCGTCCAGGCGGCAGGTCAAACAATGGGCTCAGGCTCGGGGGGATGCAACGCTGGGGGTATCACGGCAGGCCAAAGCAATCCAAACACTCCAGGCAAAGGAACGGACGCGGACTCGTCTCAGCGCTGATGGTGACCGGCGAAAAGGTGGAGGATTAGGTGTTGATTAGCTGTCATGAGGTGAATGTTCCTTCTAGCGCGTGCCACTCGCCCCTCTACGTGGAAAGCCTGCTCCTGCGCGGTGGTCCTTCCTGCCTACGTCATTATTGCTTGCATAAACCTAAATGAAATGAATGTTGTGCTCTTAAGCAATCTATGTGAAGAAATCATGTGATATTAGTGGCCTACATTGTAGTTACTGTCCATCGGTTTAATCAAATCGAATCAAATATCGATTCAGTAGTGCAGTCCAAGTGAATGTCGAGCAACCATGTCCTTGTCGTGCTGACGAGCTCGGACGGCGTTCATTGTGGTCTGAAAAGCTTGGCGTCGAGCTCCCTTATCCTGGCAGCTCTACCAGCAGCGGCAGCAGAAACAACCACCACCCGCACAACTCTCCACTCTTCCCCTTCTCCTTGCGATATCCAGGTCAATTGGCCGCCACTGTCCCTCTCACGCCTCTCCGGACAGTCACACACACCATGTTCCGCAACGGCGCGACACGGAGTCTCCTCCGCTCCCTCAATGCCCAACCCGCCCTCCGCAACACCCAGTCGGCCTTCCGCCCCCAGCTGAGGTCGCAACTATGCACCCTCTCCACCCGCCGGCCGCAGGCCGTGGGCGCTGGCAAGCCATTGGCCCTGCAGCTCCTGCGTGCTCAGTCTACCCGCGGCCCAATGGACACGATTGACAAGAAGGCCGAGCAGACCATTGCCAGCCAGAAGCTCCCCGTTGACCCAGCCAATGTTAGCACCAGCTCTTCTATCCATCCCGTTCTGGGCGAGGTTGGATCGCAAGAGGGCGGCGAGCGGGAGACGGAGATGTTGGCGGGCGTGAAGCAGGATCTGGTACGGAAACATTCGGCAGCATTGGAAGGAGAAGATTGTTGACTTGGACAAACAGCAAACTATCCGTGATACTTTCAGTCTGCAGGACGTGCCCAGACAAGCCTACTACATTGGTCTTGCCGGTGTCCTGCCATATGTTGCGACCTCGGCCAGCACCATCTACTGCGCCTGGGAGATCAACCACGCTGCGGCCAACGGCGTGGGCTTCCTCATGAGCGAGAAGACCGCCGAGCTCCTGCTCCACGTTCTTGAGCCACTGCAGGTCGGCTACGGCGCGACGGTACGAATTTTGCATTCAATTGCAACAGCTTTGAGCTAATTGAATACTCAGATCATCTCCTTCCTCGGCGCTATCCACTGGGGTCTTGAATGGGCCAAGTACGGCGGCGAGCAGGGCTACCCACGCTACTCCATCGGTGTTATCTCGACCGCTCTCGCCTGGCCCACCATCCTCCTGCCAGTCGAGTACGCTCTGATCTCGCAGTTCTTGATCTTCAACTTCCTCTACTACACCGATTCCCGCGCTTCCAAGACTGGTTGGGCCCCACCGTGGTACGGTGTCTACCGTTTCGTCCTCACTTTCATCGTCGGTGCCAGCATTGTCGCCTCGCTGATCGGTCGTGGACAAATCGCCGACCGCATTGGCCGTCTCCCTGGCCCAGCCGACCGTGTTCGGGAACTGCGCGAGCACCAGCAACAAGAGTATGAGAACGAGGAGGAGGCCAGGAGACAAATGTTGGCCGAGAAGGACGAGGAGGAGTAAGCTCGCAACGAGCACGCTTTCGGTCCAAGTTCGAAATGCCAACGATAGTGAATCGCCAAAAGCTGCGTTGTACTCTAGGGTGGGAGACAAGGCGCTTGTATGTACGTATGTTCCAATGAGAAGAGGGCTAAAGATTCCTTTTGTTGTACAGTCCTCTTAACGTCGACCCTCCGGAAGATTCATCAAGCCCATGTCCGTCCAGACTACAAGATTTTTCGATCGTAGGCTGTGTCATCATGGCACTTCCAGTCTGCGAAAAGTGGTTGAGGTGCCGTTGGTGCCTTTGAAAGCGTTATCATGACCGCAACATCAAAGCCTCCACAATCAAGTATTTCGAGGTCACTTCTATCCAGGTTGATCCGGTATACGAGCGCCAACCGCTTGGCCTCCGAGAGGGCCGCCAGGTGTAGCACCAGACTTCGACTCGCTCGCCATAGCCACGTCTGATGGGCTTGGAGATGCATATTCAGCCACTCCATTTCCGAAGTGACACAGCAGAAGCGATGCAGACTGCCAGGGGTAGGCTTTCAGCTGGCAGAGGGTCTGGGGTCGAGGAGCGCCCTGCCTGACAATCAGTGATGGCTGCTCCGGTCGCAACGGTATGCTCGATTGTTTGTGCTGCCCATGGTGGTTATTGTGCAGGTTCCTCCGGCGTTCTAGTCAGACTGGAAGATGTCCCCAACGATCCCCAACTTCGGCAACAAAGATCGAGAGTGCAACAAGGCTTTCGAGGGCTTGGTCTGACGTGCTAGTTTGAAGAGAGCTGACTTGCATTCAGAGGCCGCTTGACGGGCCACATTCCAACACTCGATGAGGCTGCGAGGCAAACCGTAGCCTTCCTTGGCTGCTTGATGGAGGGCATCGAACCAGAAATCAGAAACGCCCTCGTTGAGACATAAAATCATTCCGTTCAACCCATCGGACTGGGTCGTGTAAGCATACCTCCCTTTCGTTCAAAATCGCCCCAATGAAGGAATACTTAACAACTTGCAGTTTACCACCAGCCAATAGCACGAACTCTCCCTTTTTTGTTTCGAACCCGAATGTCAGAGGCAGCCTTCAAATCGTATGGACCTGCCTCTTGACCCTCGTGGTCTGCGTGTACCAGGTGCTACATCTCAGTATACCAGGAGAGCCAGCCTCTCTGCCAAAACCATCGAAATGGCGCAAGCTACTGGACTTCATCGACTGGAGAACGTTGCAATGGTCCATCGCTGCCGTCATCGCGCCCGAAATCATTCTGACATCGAGTGGCATCGAATTCTACGAAGCATGGGAAAGGTTAAAGAAGGTTCGCAGAAGTGCCGGGCATGACAACAAGAAGAGATGGACCATGACGCACATGCTCTACGCCGGTCTGGGCGGCTTTGAAGTACAAGGTGAAGAAGGCCAAGGTCCTCTAACGATCAAAGCGCTCGTCGACGGAGTGAAAGACGGCACCTTCGCCAAAATGCCGCCGATATCCAAAGCCGAAATCGACGACCGCTCCAAGGAGAACCTCTTCACAAAGAGCATAGCCATGCTCCAACTCGCATACTTCTTCCTGGAATTCTTCGTCCGTATCGGCGTAGGCCAGGCCGTTTCCCAGCTAGAAATCGGAGTCGTCAGCACAGCCTTCTACTCAATTGTCTCCTACGCTTTCCTCTTCCACACACCCAAGGGAGTGCAGACTAGAACCTCCATCGCTAAGATCAAGGACGACAGGCTGGAACGCCACACTAGGAAAGGTTTCCTTGGATGGATCTCGCGCGCGATGAGCTATGTGAGCTCCAGCACTTCTTCGAACGGAACTCCGTCAAGAGGCAGTCGAGCTAAGCTTACGCATTGGGCTAAGAATCACTCGTTTGCCAATACGCTGCGGACGCGACATCAGCGAGCCGGGATGATTACTTTCATCCTCACGAGTATCCCTCTAGGCGCGGGCCATCTCGCAGGGTGGAACATCGACTTCCCTACCACTGTCGACATGTGGCTATGGCGGTACTCGAGCGCCGTGTCGACGGCTGCTGGACCTGCTGCCATCGTTGTGACAGTCATTATCGTCATCATTCACAAAGCAGCAGATTTACTTGGTGGTCACCATTGGTCTAATAAAATCGATGCCGGCTTGGGTATTGCATGGACGGCGAGTCTTTTCTTGATTCTTGTTGTTTACGTTGTTGCGAGGCTGGTTTTGATTGTGGAGATGATTCGGTGTTTGTTTTATCTTCCTGTTGCGGCTTTCGAAACGACGAGCTGGGTGATGGCTATTCCGCATTTTGGGTAGATGGGTGGAATGGTGTTGTCTTTCAATGCATGCGGGTGACGTCCATGAGCAACGATCCAATGCCCAGCTTGAGAAGGTGTTGCGAGAGGGCAGACTCCGCTTCTTCGCACAGCAACCGACAATCCATGATCCATCCTCCAACTCCTTCACCTCACTCCCACCTCGTCTCATCAAGACAAAGCCCTCCTCTCGTATCGTGAATCCCGCAAATTACAGCTGAACCTACGACTTAGGCACCGTGTCAGTAACCGCCGTTCATCAGTGACGCGCACTCGCGTTTGAAGAACAGACTTTCCGCCCAACCACAGCAAGTTCACGCGATCAGAGGCTCGGGACGCCGGCAAGGGAGACCATGCCCGGAACTCACATGTCCCAGCAACCGGCCTCCAAAAAATAATGACGTTGCACCAGGCACGCGACCGCATAGGTCCCCTCTTCCTCCTTCCTGGAGCGAAGCAAGATTGGAGCGATATTCGACGTTGCATCGATAGCCACTTGCCAGCTTCCTACTCGGGCTTGGCTCCTGCCTGGTACCTGCAGATTGAACCTTCTTCGCGTCACCGTGCCGCACTTGCAATCATGATGTTGCAGTGTGACGGAACTGAATCTCTGGTACATTGCATACGAGGTCGTGCTGCGTTTCTGTCCCGCTTCTAGGCGGTGCGGTGCATGGGTTTATTATTCTCAAGCTTTCCATCCAAGCTTCTGCCCAGAGTTCTTGTCTCTTTTTATCCCATCTACTTGGATAACCCATCATGGTGACCACGAAGGCATTGGTTGTACTGCTGAGCAGCGTGCTCGCCTCAGTCCACGCCGGCCTCAGCTCCCGCCATGCATCTCTCAAACAACGCGGTTTCGATGGCCTCGAAAGAAGCTTGCAGAAACGTCAACGACACCAACCGTCCCGACCTTCGACGAATCACTACTTGAACAAGAAGACGAAGCCATATTGGGTCAATGGCTCTGCATTGCCAGAGGTCAATTTTGATATTGGAGAGAGTTATAGCGGTTTGCTGCCAATCGACCATTCGAAGGAGCTGTTCTTTTGGTTTGTGCCGACGACGAATCCGGCGGCGAAGGATGAGATTACGATTTGGTGAGTTGGTGTGCAGTAAAAGTTGAGGTGGTGGTTTGCTAATGTACGGTGTTTCCAGGCTTAACGGTGGTCCCGGCTGCAGCAGCTTGGATGGCTTCTTCCACGAGAACGTGAGTAACAAGCTCAATAACGGACTGGCAGTGTACTCACATCATTTGCAGGGCCCTGTGATCTGGCAGCCAGGCACTTTCCTTCCAGTCCCCAACACCTGGGCATGGTCCAATCTCACGAACATGGTCTTCGTCGAACAACCAGTAGGCACCGGCTTCTCCCAAGGCAAGCCCAACGCCACCAACGAGCACGACGTTGCGAACCAATTCCTCCCCTTTTGGAAGAAATTCATCGATCTCTTCGATCTGCAAAACCGAAAGGTCTACGTCACTGGAGAGTCATATGCCGGCCAGTACTGCCCGTACATCGCCGACGCCATGATTGAACAGAAAGACGAGAAATACTTTAACGTGTCCGGACTGATGATCTACGACCCGAGTATTCAGTACCAGCTGGCATCAGAAGTTGCGACTCTGCCATTCGTCGATTCGAACCGTCCCGACTTCCCGTTCAACGACACGTTTAGGGCTATGATCAATAACCGCAGCGAAGCATGCGGGTACAACACTTACATTGAGAATGCTTTGCAATTCCCCCCGAAGGCTCCATTCGTCGACCCACCCTCAGTCAACAAGTCGGATCTGAACCCCATCGAGGGGTGCGAAGTCTTCGAGCCAGTTTTCAACGCCATCTTCGACACAAACCCCTGCTTCGACATCTACCAAGTCGGACAGCTCTGCCCTCTGCTATGGGATGTTCTGGGCTTCCCATACTCCGACTTCTACTTGTAAGCAATCAACATACCTTGCCCCAAAGTCCACTACTAACCAACCATCTCTCCCAGCCCCGTCGGCTTCACCCAACCCTACTTCAACCGCACGGACGTCAAAAAAGCCATCCACGCCCCCCACGACACCAACTGGATGATCTGCTCCGCAAAAGACGTCTTCGTCGGCAAAAAAGGCGACACCTCGCCGCCCTCAGGAATCCGCGGCGGTCCCCTCCAAAAAGTCATCGAACACACCAACAACGTCGTCGTAGGCCACGGCGCCTTGGACATGGTCCTCATCGCCAACGGAACTCTTCTCACGCTCAACAACTTGACCTGGAACGGCAAGCAGGGTTTCAGCCAGCCTCCGACTGAGCCTTTCTATGTTCCGTTCCATGAGGAGGCGGCGGAGGGGAGTATTGCTGGAGCGGGGGTGTTTGGTGGGTATGTTACGGAGAGGGGTTTGACCTTTGTAGCCGTCTCTCTTTCTGGACACGAAGTGCCAGAGTATCAGCCTAGTGCTGCATACCGCCATCTCGAGTTTTTGTTGGGCCGCGTGGGCTCTTTGAAGGAGGTCAGCCCGTTCACAACGCAGCCGAAAGTCAAGCAGCCGAAGGGAAGTCTTGGACGGGGGACTTGGTGGCCATGAAGCGGCTGAGCTACAAAACGACATGACTCGACGATCGTTAGAGACGTATGTAAATAACGACATCACAGCATCGAGATGCTTCATGAATGCGACCTTAAATTCGAGTCGGATCCATTCTTGCTTGAGGAACGGCCTCCTATCTATTTCGCATTTAAGCTCCGATCTCCGGAAAAGTGTTTGCGTCCGTGCCATCGATGCAATAGTTGGCATGTTTGAGAACGGCTCTGACTTTTGAGATCTTTTGATTCAGCCTCCCTACAAACGCGTTATGCTATCCCGATCGGCTCTGGAGACACTTTAATGTAGGCGGTATTGCGGCATCTCATCGTTCAGGCTCACGTGGATAGCCATGGCAAACCGCAGAATCTACGAGCATGTGACAGCTGCGCTAACCCAATCAGGAAGGTACCCAGCTGACCCAATCTCTGCTTGAAGGTATTTAAGCACGAAGCACTTGCTGTCTCCTTGCACGACAGCCTCGAAGAAGAGCCATTCGACGAAGAAGCAGCAGACGTGCGAGACTTGGACTTGCGGGGAGAAATTGATCTCACGCGGGAAGTGGAACCGCCAGTCCTAGCGCGAGGAAGATCTCCAAGGCGAGGAAGATGTATTCACACTAGAATCATCGACGCCACTACCACTAACGAATTCTACTCACCTTGGAAGGGCAAGCGCTTCGAGTAAAGCTTTTCACTTGCATCTGAACCTGTGCGTGACAGCCCTTGCTCGGATTTGCGCAACGGGCTTCACTTCCACGCCTCCTTGGTCTATCTCCACGAGATAAGCATTTGTCTAAGCTGTCTGATCGGCAGATCAAACTTTAATAACCCTTAGTATCGGACGAGAAAGTCTCATCGTCTAAATCGAAGTTTCCGAGCAAAGAATTCACAAAAGGGGCGAATGCTTCAAGCATGTGACAGTCACGCTTACCCAATCGGGAAGGCGGCCTAGCCGAGAAGAGTATAAAACCATGCTTGAACCTCAAATCTCACAGCCCCGATCACTCACCTCTTTCGGTCCGCTTCAACGGATTCTCAGGATCGACGGACGGCACATTCAAAATACCGAGCGAGACCGAGCACCATGTGACGTTTTCCACTTGTGTTCGTAGCGGCCCCAGAAGTGCCTTGCTCCTAGGAGCGCAATTAAACTCCCTTGTATGGACTCTTGACCTATTCTCGAGCGGATCACGGTCGTCTGAGCCACGAGATCAGTCTATCAAATGTCCTTGGCTTATATCAGTCAAGGAGAAGGAGCATTGATCCTATGTGATCTGATCTCTCGACATCGCTTCCAGCCTCTTTTGAATAATAGGCCACACATCGTCGCGGAGCGTCCAGGATACTTGGAAGCGCAAAGTGTTAGCGCCAATGGATTTCAGAGCGCTAGAAATGTTGACTTACTCCACCAATTTCCTTCAGAGTCTCGACCAAGAAACAAGCCTGTGTTTCGTGGTGGTAACTATACAAGTATCAGCCCAGCCGGAGAAGAGTCTTTAAGCACAGCAGATTGAACTCACACGACCGTTGACATAAACACCAGTCGGCCGGCCTCTCTCCCTCGGAACCTCTTCCTCTTTGTTCTTCTGTCCAGCAAGTGCGGCGGTGAAATCCAGGTCGAAGAATATGCTCTTGTGCCTAACATCTCTCTATTAGCTCCATCCATGCTACTAGCATTCCGAGACTCACAGGTTCTCAGACCCAACTTCAACCAAATCCCATCCTTCCCCGAACACTAACCGTCCCTCTTGACCTCCTCTCAGTCTTTTCATGGCCTCCACCTGTCCAGGTCTTCTTTGTGCCGTTAAGCTTTCTCGAATAGCTTTTGCCGTAGCGCCCAGTGGCTGCGATACCAGTGTCTCGACGCTGGGAAAGAAAGAGTATGCCGGCACGTCCATGGCATTCGAATGATTGACCAGAGTGACCGGTCGCGTTGGAGCCATCCCGCTAGCAGATAGCGTAAGCTGAGACATGAAGGCGAGGACAAGGTCGTTGTCGCTGATGAAGGGAGGCTTCTCGCTTGAGAAGTACTGGTATTGGGTGTCCAGATCTCGGCGTGCTCGCATTCGTAGACGATGGGCCAAAGAGCAGGGGACGATGATCGTGCGGGTTGAGCAGGCGGGATGGACGAGATGGGAGAGCGTCGCGAGAAGGTTGGACAGCGAGGTACTGAAGAGTGAGAGAAGCTTGTTTGTGAGAATGTGTGGTTCAACGAGAGGGGGCAAAGCAGACATCGGTATGGGAAGCTGCAGGTCCACATGGATGCCGTCGTTGTTGCTGCATAGTGTCGAAGTCCAAGCCTTGAGAAATTTCGAGAACTGTTTGGCGTCCATGAGAATGTGAGGATAGCTAATCGTCAGAAGAGTGGCATTGTGGAAGACCATCACATTGACGGCGAGGCTTGGATTATTGCTGTCTTCCAGCCATTGATCGATGGTCGTCGGATATTCTCGATGTCGTAGAACATCTCGTAATTCTGTCGACGTCGGTCCAGAAACAGAAGGCGCACTCCTCGCCTTCGGCAGCTGCGAGGCAAAAGGATGGCCTTCGATACATGCATCGCACCGGGTGTCGGAGAAGATCATGCTCGGTCGAGGACGAGCATTGACGAAAGCAACGCCTTTGGACATTGCCTCTCCATCCTGTGAAGATCAGCAAGACGGTCTGGGCACGGAACGTAAGGAAGTCGTCACCTCTTTCCTCAGCCTCGTCCCCAACTGCCTCCATTCGTCTCGCTGCAGCAAACGCTCCAGCGATGCCTCCAGCTTGCTGGGATCCAGAACATCGTCGAATCGCAGCGTGAAGTCGGTAATAGGCCCGGTCGTCTCAAGCCGATCATTCGGAGGTGACTTTCCACTAACATCAGACGCTTCGCTCAACGAGAGAAGTCGTTGGAGTTCGTAGCCCCAAAACTTCTTCATTGTCGATCAACTCATGCGAAATGAAGGCCTCTCAAGACCATTTCACCAATATCACCAACGCACCGACTCTCCCGCGGGACCCTAAAATCACTTTCCCTTCCAAACAACATTCAACTTCCAACTCAATCAAAGACAAGCAATTCTTGGGACGGCGATCAAACAGGGGCCAAACCCATGTTTGCAAGACTCCGATAAGGTAAACGGCCTCTGGACGCAAGGCTGATCCCTCGTCGGCATCCACGGGAAGCGACGCTGTCAAACTGCACAACATCGCGGATGCTTGCACGGCCGATGAGAGCCTATTTGCACGTCAGCGCAAGTAATCGCAGGGAGCCGGATTACGCATCAACCAGGAGTGCATTGAATTGTGGAACGAACAGACCTCGAATCGAGCCTCGTTGAGATTTGTTGAACTGTGAAGATTATTAAATGATGAGATCGAAGGCCGACGACTTCAACAGTAAAGTTTTCTCATACACACGTTGCCTTCTTCGCTGGCATCTCTCTGATGTCTATTCTGATTGATTGTTCGATTGTTCGATTGATGAAAACATTGTATGTGTGTCAATGGCCGTCGTGATAGTAGTCTCTCGTCAAAATCCCATTATTATGTTTCTAGCTCTTGTATACCCATTTCCCATCCGGATTCCTGAACCCTGCCGGGAACTTGCCGCCCCATCCTGGCGGTGTCCAGGCTGGTGGTCCACTCGGCGCCTTGCCGCTATTACCCTGGCCGAACCAGTTCATGATGTTGTTCCACGCGCCCTGAGGAAGCCAGTCGGGGTTTGCGCCTGCTGGTACAGACGGGGCAGGAGTGGCGCTGGGTGCTTTGGTGGAGGTCGTTGCGGGTTTGGTCATTGTTGAGAAGGTTGATGAAGGAATGGCCATTGGCTGGCTGGTTGTTGTTGGCAGTGCCGTAGTCACGGGTGCGACGGAGGTTGTCGATACTGTGGAGCTCGTGCTGGGGGCTGATGAGCTGGTTGCAGTCTTCAGGGCTGAAGCTTTGTAGGCGGCGGTGGCACCCATGACCTTGGCCTGTCCGGACACTGAGCTAAGCAGCGAGCATTGGCCTGACACGTAGGTGATGGCGATGCAAGAGTAGACCGCATCGCATGAAGCCATGCAGTCCTGGACCGAAGCACTGTCCGAGCGTTTGCTCTTTGCTGGGATGGTGGTTCCCGAGAAGGCGGTGTCGCAGGTCATGCTGTACTCTGCGCCATTGCTGTCGCTGTACATCTTGCCGTCGTAGCCTGGGCAGATAGCAGGTGCTGTTGCGGATGGAGTGACGGTGGATGAAGAAGAGCTCGAACTAGACGTCGAAAGGGTGCTCGAGCTGCTGCTGCTTGACGAAACCACTGTCGACCAGGTCGAAGTGGAGAATGTAGGCATTGCGGTTGGCTGGTGCAGACCCTCTTCTGTGCATGTAGTCGAACTCGAGCTTGGGACCACAACACTTTGGATCGAAGAGCTTGACGTGAGACTGCTCTGCGAGCTGACCGTGGAGCTTGAAGAAGACGTAGAGGTGGAAAGCGTGCTCGAGCTAGATACCAGAGTCGAGGTGGTAATCTGCTGAGAAGTCGATGGCTTTGCGGTGGTTTCTTTGCTCGACGTAATCTTCTTCGACGTCGATGGCGGGTGTGGGAACGGGAACGGAGGGAATGGCGGTCGCTGCGTTGGCTTGTTGGATGGCTTTTTCGACGTGGTCGGCTTCACTTTCTTCGTCGGTGTGCTCGAGTGAGATGATGAACTGCTGGAAGCAACACTGCTCGAGGTTGTGGCAGCAGTGCTGGTGCTGATAGAGGTCGATGTGCTTGTTGGAGTCAATGCTGACGAAGAAGTTGACGATGCACTGGGAGTCGACGATGTCTCAGTCGCGCTGGCGGACACTGTTGGGACGCTTGTCGATTCCGTAAGAGCGGCGCTCGTCTGAGGAAGATCCTCACCACAGTCGCATGGCTCGGTTCCGTGATGGACGTGAGTATGGTTGCCGCTGCACATGGTGTTCAAGTAGCTGCCAGTGAAATGAGGGTCAGCTGGAACGTAACCTCCCGACACGCTCGTCAAGGAGACTACTGGCGCTGATGTAGTGGCAGTGTCCATCGATGAGGTCGTGGTGGCTGCGATGGAGGATGAGCTTGACGACGTGCTCGAGGAAGAGGACTCGGTCGATGATGACACCACAGAGGATGATGAGGGCAATCCATTTGGAACAGAGGGCGTAGCCGAAGGAGTAGAAATGACGCTCGACGTGGGCGCAGCCTCGGTGCTTGTTGCAGAAACAGCCGGTACGGTCGACGAGGCATCGTTGGATGCTGGCATTGTGTGGCTGTCTGTGTCGCAGTCACACGGTTCAGTGCCATAGTGGACATGAGTTGTGTTGCCTGAGCAATGCGTGTTGATATAGCTGCCAGTGAAGTTGCCATCGATGGGAACGTAGCCGCCAGAGATGCTTGTCAAAGACACAGCTGGAGCCGAAGTCGTGGTGGCATCAGTACTAGTGGTCGATGTCGACGACTCTGTAGTAGATGTGCTGATGACCTTGGGGACCTTCTTCGCAGATGTCGAACCAGGGCTGGCCGAAGTTCCCGAGATGTCGCTGAACAGTGCACATTGGCCTGGGGCATAAGTAATGGCAATGCAAGCGTCAATGGTGTCGCAGGTCATCATGCACTCTTGAGCGGAGTCGGTCAGGGACCTTCGCTGGGAAGGAGGCGTTAAGGTGGTGCCAGCATACGCTGTGTCGCAGGATACATGGTAGTCGATGTCGGAATCATCACTGAACACGGTACCATCTGGCAATGGGCAGACTGGTGCGTATGTGCTTGTTGGGGCAGCCGATGATGAAGAGCTGGTTTCGCTGACGATAGTGCTCGTGCTGCTCTCCGAGGCAGAGGACGTCGTCTCGATGGCAACGCTTGATGTTGTAGTGGCGCTCACGGTCATGTTGAGGCTTGGAGATGCAGTTGGCTCGTGGTCATCGATACAGTCACAGGGCTCTGTGCCGTGATGGACGTGGGTACTGTTTCCAGGACAGTGTGTGTTAATGTAACTTCCAGTAAAGTTTTGGTGAACTGGAATGTACCCTCCGGATACACTAGTAAGGCTGATTGCTGGAGGGGCCGTCGTAGAAACGATGGGGTGCGTGTGTGACATTCCAGGGTATGCAGTCGGCCCAGCGCCAGGCGTCGTAGCGTTTGCAGATACCGAGAAGCCCATGCTAGGCACCGGAGTAGGCGTTGGCTCATCGTCGTCAATGCAATCACACACTTCGGTGCCATGGTGGATGTGAGTTGTGTTCTTCGGGCAGTACGTGTTGACGTATGGCAAGGTGAAGTTTGACTGGATTGGAATGTATCCCCCTGATACGCTGGTGAGCGAGACTGTAGTAATGCTGGCCGATGTCACGTTGGCCGAAGCACTCGTAACTGGAATAGAGCTGTTCGACATAGTTGTGGGATCAGCGATCGCAGAGCTCGAAGTGGAGGAAGTGGTCGTAAGTGGAATAGTCGATGAAGTAGTCGACGAAGTCTCGGTTGATGTCTTTGTAGTGGTGGCATTGGCGCTGTTCACAGGGAACCCTGAAGACGGTCCTGCAGTCGGTTCGTCGATGCAGTCGCAAGGTTCGGTGCCATGATGAACGTGGCCCGGATTGTTAGGGCAATGCGTATTGACGTATGGCGCGCTGAAGTTCGAGTTGATTGGGATATAGCCGCCTGACACGCTAGTCAAGGAGACTGTAGTCGGGCGCGGAGAAGGTGCGGTCCCAGTCATGAAGTGGCTCGTGGTCGAGTTGGCGCTGTTCACTGGGAAGCCTGAAGATGGGCCAGCGGTCGGCTCGTCGACGCAATCGCAAGGACCGGTTCCGTGATGTACATGATTAGGATTATCCGGGCAATGTCTGCTCAAGTTAGTTTTCTCGGCTCAGAAGACTTCGAAATGCCAACTTACGGATTGTAATATGGTACAGTGAAGTTATGATTGATTGGGATGTACCCGCCAGAAACGCTGGTAAGAGAAACAAAAGTTGGTGCAGGGGCAGTGCCTGTCATAAACGCGCTGGTTGTGCTGTTGGCGCTGTTGACTGGCATGCCAGATGACGGACGCGGTGCTGGATCGGCGGTGGACGTGGTGATTATGGAACTCGACGTGGTCGTTGTTGGTGGAGCGCTGGAGGTGGTGCTGTTGGCGCTGTTGACTGGGAATCCCGATGAAGGACCAGGAGTAGCAGTCGGTTCGTCGTCCACACAATCGCAAGGCTCAGTGCCATGGTGCACATGGGTGGCATTTCCTGGGCAATGCGGGTTGAAGTACGGCACCGTAAAGTTGTGGTTGATCGGGATGTAACCGCCAGACACGCTTACCAATGGCACTGTTGTGATGGTCGGCCTTGGAAATCCTGTAGGGAAAATGCCCCCGCTTGGGAAAATGCCTCCAGTAGGGAAGATGCCACCCGTGGGGTGCATACCAATCGATGTGTCGTTGGCAGAATTGTGCGGAATTCCAGTGGAAGCGGCGGCTCTTGTTGATTGCGTTGTCGTGCTGCTCGACGAGCTGCTGCTGGTAGATGGGATTTTGCGCGCTCCGGTCACTCCGTCGTAGTCGAAAAGATCGTCCACTGTGCTAAAAAGAAAGCATGTCCCTTCGCTCGTCATCATAGCAATGCATTCATCGATTGCGTCGCATTGGCTCATGCAGTCTTCGTCCGAGACCGCACCGTCCTGCCGCTTTGTGACGCCTGAAATCGTCTCTCCTTCGAAAGCCGTATTGCAGAAAACCTTGTAGCCCGCCCCACTTCCGTCCGTAAAAACTACATTATCGTACGCTGGGCAGACAGTGCCAGAAGCTGTCGGAGCAGCAGGATCGGAAGACGTGGAGGTCGCTGGTACGGACATGGTCGAGTTTGAAGGGATCGCAGATGTCGTAGAAGTTGGCAAATCCATCGACGTTGTGCTGATCGTTGAAGACTCCGCCATTGATGAATTCGAGTTCCAAGCGTTAGTTGCATTCGCAGAGTTGATTGGTGCTCCAGAAGGCAGAGGAAACGGCAGTGATACAGGCAGACCGCCTGTGGGGTGAGGAACGTGGCCATCGAGGCCGCAATCGCATGGGCCAGTTCCGACATCTGAATATCGTAGTCAGCTCTCCCCTCGCGCTGTGTTCTTTGTCTCTTGCAGAACTCACGAAAATGAGTGTTGTTGCATTGTGTATTCCAGTATCCAACAACTGTGGATACTATCGTCGTTTGCGGGATTATCGTTGTTATGAGGTTTTCGATCGCTGGTGCGGCAGTCGTGGTCTGAGCCGGGGCGCTGTCAGCTGTGAAGCCCGGTATCGCGGCCGACGAGCTGGCTCCGTTCGAAAATCCAGGCAGTCCAAATCCGCCAAATGCATTAGCATTAACAAAAGCCGCGAAAAGAAGCGAAAGAACGAGTGTGATGGCGAACATGCCGGGCCGAACGAGTGGGAACCGCGGCGGAGAGGGTGGAGGGAAATCAACAAGTGAGTGGACGAAGGGACCTTAAACAGTCCTCTTCAAAAGGCATCAAGATAGAAATAAAAGAACGTTGTCAACGAAGAGCTAGAAGCGTGCGATCAGCACAACAGATTCCGAGAAAGAAGCAAACTAGAAACGAGAGAACGTGGGCAGCGGTCCGACGTATACCTCCTCGGGGGCCATCTGGTGGACTTGCGCGTAGACGAGGACAGATTCAGCATGGCTGCGGCCAGTCCAGCCTGTCCAGGTGTGGCTCTGCGCCGCAACGTTGTGGCAGCCGTAGCGACATGAAGCCGTCAGTGCTTCGAAAAGGATAGAAACTAGGAGGTTTGCAGATAGGCGCTCACACGACCGTTGAAAGAACTCCAGAGACTCGGGGACTGAGCGAACCACAGCGGCTGCCGAAGAGACGTTGTAGGCCATGCGAAGCAGGTGAAGTCCGATGGCGTCGAAGGAGGTCTGGAGCGGATATGCGCCCTCATTTCCCTTCTGGACGCCTCTGTAAGGCTTGACCTTGATTAGGTTGCGCTGAATCCAGAAGCGGTCTTAACGTGGACGAAACGGCTGCTCATGGCGTGCGCATTCCACAAAGGGCACGCTAGAGGCTGAGATAGAGACGCCTCAAGCACCCCTAGATGCAAGTCTATCTCCTGCTTGCAAAATTAGACGGGTAAAGATGCCGCGCAAGAGTACTTGGACAGGCGATGGGTGTCTTCAAGCAATGGTTTCTTCATACCAAGAAAATGATATGTCGGAGGTGGAAGCATTGATGGAATGTCATGATGCAAAGAGTCCAGAACGATCGGTACGTTGGGTGGATGGAAGGAGCACAGAAAGCAGCGGGAAGGAGAAAAGGAGGTGATGCCGACGCCAAGTCCCATTGGGGCTAGCACAAACTCTATTTCAGTAGCTTATTTCCTCCTCCCTTCTTGATGAGACTTCCTTAGAGCACACTACACCTCGACCACAGCGTTCCATACTACTTGATGCCATATACTGCTGTTCATACTTTGTTTGACAAGAATGTTTCGAAGAGATGCATTCTTGATATGACTTTGCTACTCGCCGCCCTCTCCCGCTACTTGGCCGACTGAAGTTCGGGACTTTGAACTGCATAACGGTCACCAAGCCTGCTCATTTCGGCAGGAGCATCCTCTCGCTGACATGCACTCACACGTGCTTGACGCGCGGGATCTCCCCTTGATTACAGCCACATGTGATGACACGTACTAGCCGCCCGACTTCACGCGCTTCCACGCGTCTTCGTTTGGGGAACGCTGGCAACCAAACGACGATCACCAGCGTCGACAAAGTTGGCCTGCATCTCCGGCTCTCCAGTACTCGCTACCGACGCAATGATGGCACCACATGAGGCCTTCGGGATCGTACTTGTTCTTCAAGGCAAGCAGACGAGGGTAGTTTGGCCCAAACAAACTCCACTGCCAGTTTGGCTCGTTGGCATCGGCCTGAAAAAACAAACAAGGTCAGCAACAAGCCTATGATATTATGGTAGGTTGCGATCACCTCGTTGAAATAAGCACCGGAATCCGGCGCAAGCTGGCGAAGGGCTCTTCCGGTTGATTCAGTCATCCGCAGGGTAGCCTCCTCAGCTTCTGTATCTTCGACGTTCATGTCCCACGAATTCGAGACACGAAAGTGGACAACAGCGTCTCTCCAAGCTCGGTTGAGGGCGTTATCCACTGGCTGAGAGCTAGCGACAAAGGAGCCAGAGATGGAAGTTTGAGAGATGTTGCCCTGATGCACCAGAGGTTAATAGTGCAGAACGTCGCCACAAGACTTTGACTGATCACAGACTTGACTCACATTCGCGCCCTCGCTGCTCGGACCGACTGTCCGCAAGACTTTGGTCAGGAAGTCCATATCCTCCGTAAGGGCTTTTGCCGGAAGGAGACGGGAAGTGACCGCCCCAGCTCCTCCACCAGCGGACAGTGTGAGGTTGAACATATGGTATACGTCAATCCATCTCGGCACAGAAATGAAGTTGGACGATGTTGATATGACGGCACTCTGGCTCTGAAGATATGACGACAGGGTTCGTGTCGCAGATGACAAGCTGCTGTTGCTGGTATCGTACGCAAACATCGCCGAGGTAAGTATCATGGGTGGTCCGCTGATCGTGATATATCCCTGTAGTCCAGCTTGTTTCAAGGCAGGGAGATGAGAGTGAAAGCCGGCGACGGCTTCCCACCATTGAAGGTCAGTAGTCCCATTCTTTGCCGTCAGCGTCACTGACCACAGCGTAGTATTTGGCATTGGATAGCCCTTCATGGCGAGCGAAGTCAGCACGCCGAACGAAGGCCCGCCGCCACGAATGGCCCAGAATAAGTCGGTATGCTGGCACTCGTTGGCGACGACCACATCGCCAGTTGGGAGGACAACCCTCGCCTCAAGAACGTTGTCCGCACCCATGCCATACGTCCCTATCAAATATCCATGACCTCCACCGGCTAGCCAGCCCACCAAGCCAACTGTGGAGTCTGTTCCGCCAACAACAACGGCGTCATGGTTCGCGGCAGCCTCGAATGCCTCTCGGTCTTGTACGCCAGCGCCGAAGACCATGGCCATGTGGGATGCGTTCGCAGCAGTGGCACAGCCCGTGGGTGTCCAATGCTGTGCAAACTCCATGCCTTTCAGATGATGTGTCCAGATTGACAGACTCCCCGGCCCCTGACTGTTGGTATTATGGCCAGTATTCTTCACATTGAGCCGAATATTGTGCTGACTGGCGAACCGAACACCAGCCTGCACGTGGCTGTCCTCGGTAGCGTTGACGACATATGCTGGATACCACTCTTCCGCTTTGCATCCCTTCATGCCGGCTTCAGGATCGCCGAGGACATTGGTGCCGTTGCTGTAGATGGGATAACATCCTCGATGGACCTCGGGGCCGTCGATGCTGACCGGATCGGCAGCGTGCCATATGGACGACGACCAGTTCGACATGACATTGTGACATGCATTTTGGTCGTAGTTCGGCTGATCGGGGTAGCAGACTGAAGCCGGAGGGACGCCCTTGATGAGGCGGCCGTCAATGGACCTATTCAAGACATTCCACTGATCTAGCGACGGCCAGCACTCGTCGGTGGGAACCTGCTCGAATGTCAACGAATGGTAGTTTGAAAGTGCTCATTGGGTACAGACACATTTGCATGCTTTGTTCCGTGCTTTGCTCGAATGGACCAGCAGAGACAAAGAGAGTGCAACGACATTTGCGAGAGGCATGCGCATCTTGAAGGATCAAGAATTGGGAGGACTCTGCTACGCCGACCTGCATATGCAGTGGCTGCGTATCTGCCCTCGGTGTTCCGGTCAAAGTGGAAGATGCTTCTAGCAATCTCTAACTTTCTCTAGGAGGGTCAAGGGTGCAAGAAGGTATTTATGATATTCCCCTTTAAGCGGAAGAGGGAGGGTATATCGACTTTCCTTCCTGTTGCCTGCGATCTCGTGCAACATGCGGAAATTGACTCCTGTCCTGACGACTTCACAGCCACGCCAAGAAGGGCCAATGCCGATGCTGTGACATGCTAGGAAGCACTGAGCGTCTACATTCAACCGGTATCGGCGCCTTGCCCTAGAGCAAACCGAGACGTACGATTCTCACGACGTCAACGCAGGAAAAAGGGCTTGGCCGACACCTCGTATTCGGTTTCATCTGGTTCGTACTCGGGTTTTAAGCTCCTTGTCAAGCGCCAACCTCGCCACCTCGCAATGCCGTTTGCGAGCCGTCGCCCTTACTTTGCGAGCACTACGTACGCTGAGAGGGACAAAGCCGCCGAGTTCGCACCTGTGTTCAACCGGGTCCGACCTCAACATTCGTATTCGGAAGATGGATTTTCTAAATCTTCCCAGCGAGTCTCTTTTCTGCTCTTCCACTCCTGTCTTTCTGTTTCTCTCTGCCTTCGAACAACATTCTCTGTGTGCTTTGCAGGCTTTCTGCTTTTTATCGGACGAAGACCACCCTCTTTGCTTGGGATACCTCGTACAGCCGTCACATCAGGCCGCCTGGGATCACCATATACTCTCTGAGCTGGACCAGCTGCCCGCTGATAGACAGCATGTCAACGAACTTTATCACTTTATTCGTTCCAGCCGGCCTACCACAACTTTGGAAAGACGGCCACAAGAGCTTTACAATCAAAGTGATATCTCGAACACTGCAGGCTCTCCTGGCCGTTATTGTGGTAATCCTCTACGCCGTCGAACTTGGCCACTTCAGCTCCGCCAACATACGAACACCAGCAGCATGGATCTATGCCGAGGTCGTTGCTTCTCTGTCTTTGATCATTTGCGCCCTTCACTACTGGTGCACACTCGAGAGTGCGTTGTGGAGTATACTGGACTTCGTCATCTGCATTCTATGGACTGCACAGGCTGGATACTTCGGCACGATTTATCTCGGCGACGGTGACAAGGACGTCTCCAAGGAAGTCGACAAAGTCACGAACCGATCCTCCATGAAGGCTGGGGCAGGTATTGGGCTAGCGTGCCTCATCCTATGGCTGGCGACCTGTGTGCTAGGCCTGGTGCGGCGCTGCAAAGTCCATAGGAAGAAGCGTACAAGCGAGAGGGTCGACAGAACCATGGCAACAATCGAAGCACATCAACGATCAGGTCGTGAGCTTGCCACTCAAGAACCACGAATCGTCCCAATGCGAGAAGCAAGTCTCCGCCCGGAAGTTTTACCTACCTACAAAGAGGCTACCACTGACGAAGCATTGACAAAGCAAAGGGATGCAATCGGAAAATACGATGAAGAAGCAGCGGTCTCGAGGGAATAAGGCAATATTTGGAAGTACCAGGGTACTGGAGAACAGACGGCCTCAGCTGAAAATGAAGCAATCACCCGTCTCCGGCAATCAAGAGTACAGCATCAGAACTATCGATTGAGAGAAGGCGGATGAACTCTGCAAATGGCCCTCCTTCGTCCGCTCGAACCGCTCTCTCCGTCCGAACACATGTATCTAAGCTATTGAACGCCTTGCTAGACCCTTAGTCCATGGCTACAAATCTCGAGACAGCTGGAGACAGCTTCCACTTTGACTAGAACACCGAGCAAAAATATCCAATGAACGAACATTTTTCTCACACGACTCATTAACAAACAAGAAGCCTGGAGATCCATCACGCCTACCCAGCCATCCAAAGCAACGCCCTCTTAACATGAACATCCCCCAAACACACAGCCTTCACAAACGCATGCTCCTCTGATGTCACACTCAGCTCCTTGATCCACTTCTTCACAAGCGGTAACTCCATCACCCAAGACCAAAGCGCTTTGTTTGCGCGAAACCCCTGCTCTTGAAATAGATCTGACGAAGTATCCGCGTCTTGGTCGATGACGAGATTCTGGAGACCAGAGATTGCTGTGAGGTCGCTCAAAGCCCTCTCAACATCACTCATCTTGGTTCTGAAATCCTCTAGCGTAACGAGGACCTCGCTGAGGATGGTTTCTACGTGTGGGGTTTGTACATCGTCGAGTGTCAATTGCATCAGAGATGCAGTGGCTTCGTCGAGACCGTTTGAGAGTCCGCGAGACCGTCCACTCTCAAAACTTGTCTTCGCAGTCTCTAGTTGCTGATGGGTCTTCTCCAGCGTTTCTATGAAGACATTCTTCACACTCGTTCCCGCATACGTCTCCTCGTCTACTCTGAAGGCACCTCGAACTTTCTTCACATGTTTCAGAGGCCAGTCGCTCGAGGGAAATAAGCAATGATATTGGAGCCCGAGTCGAACGTACGAGATTTCTACTTGCTCGAGTTGAGCTTCGAACGCTCTGAGTCGATTTAATACATCCATGGCCTGGGCGTGCTGTGAAAGAACTTTGCAGGCGTGCTAGAAGCTGTGCACGAACCTCTGAGATACATATGCCTGCAGGCATCGCGACAACACACGACGCACGGCGAGTGACTTGCCGTGAAACGAAAATTCACGCGGTCGAGTATCAAATGCATTGATATTCGGTTCAGATGTCACTGGAATATTGAGAAAAGTAATGGAGAGCAAGTGGGTTTGGAACCTTTTCATTCTTTTGGGAATCAGGAGAAGATCGAACTTACCATGCGTAGCAGGCCATTTGCCGCGAGCTATCATCTGGTCCATCACTTTAGTACTCCTTGTCAAAGACAAGGTAGATCTAATCAAGGAACCACTCCTCATGGCAACACGAGAACGCCATAGACAAAGCCTCGCTCTCCGTCGAGATCATGCCAGTGCTGAAAGCATTGACGACTTCAGGAAGGTTCATAGCCCACAGCTTCCTCAACGACAGCGCCTCAGCGGCATTCTCTTGATTGTCACGGGATGGATGCTCGAAGAACTCCGCACACATGCCATCCATGACATCCTCAAGGTCATCGAGCTTCTCTTGCACTGTCTCGAGCAGCTCTTGCATGAGGCCCAGTTCACGCTCAGCAGTGTCGACGTCGTGATGTCGAAGGGCCTGCTTGCCGCTCTCGCGGTACTCACGTAATTGAGTAATGTTCTTGGCGAGCCTGGTGACGATGACAGAGCCGTCCGCAGGATCAGTGCCGAAGAGGAAGCCTTGAGCTGAGTCCATAGCGAGCTCGGGATCGACGATGGTCTCACGGTAGGTTAGCGGGAGGTTGTGGTATCTGGTACCCAAGCTGCGATACAAGGACTCATAGTAGGCCAACTCTTTCGATTGCTCATCAGACTGCTTGCGAAGGCGCTCCATCGCAAAGGCTTGGATCTCGCGGGGTTCGGAGGGAACGTACGTGCCTGGACGCATGTTCGCTGGTAGTGGGTTTGGTCGGTTGGGAGTGAAGGGGCACCGTTCGGTGTCTTAGGAGTCTTACCAGAAGATCTCGTTGGTGTTGCTCACAGTTTGGAACTCTTCGCTGAAAAGTGATGGATAGCTCCATCACCGCACGTATATCTGCCTTGCCGGAGGTGTCGTTGGGCGTTGTCACAATGCCTTTGTCTTTGACAATGTCGTTATCCAGCGCACGTCACTTTCGGACAAGACCCTTGTTTCGTTCTTTGACATTCATCTTTGAAGACAAAGAGCCTGATCAGGCTGCCCTTGTGAATCTCGGCCGAGTTCTCCCACCAAAGACCAACAGACTACCCTGCTTCGTCCAATGTTTCCGAAATCTCGCCATGGCCTGTTGCTCTTCTCTTCTGATAGGAAAGCCAGGGAACAAGTCTCGAATATCTTTTCGTTCAGAATCATCGTCAGCATCGGCCACCCGGCACCACTCCAGAGTCGCAAGTCTCTGACACCATTCAGTATCGTCTGCTGCGGTCCCTCGGCGTATTCGTTTCAGTTTCCATCCACTCAGTTCACCTCGCCCAAACACATCAATGATCATGTCCTGAAGCAAACCACGCCTCTCCTCATCCTCCATTACTCGCATACTGTCCAACTTTAGCCACAAGATTTTTGTCCTCGTTCTCCATCTCGCCGCCTGTAACCATGCCACCACCGCCTCGCGTAGATGGTCATAAACCGCCATACCATGAAGAGAAGTTGGAAACAGCGTAATTTGCATGATAACATGCGGCGGCCACAAAGCTCCCATCCCGCCATCCAAGTCCAGGTCGTAACGCATGACCCTCTCCATGTCGATCTCCCTCAGCACACGTATGCGCTTCAGGTGCTGCCGATTGTTGGACGTGAGATTCGCCATGAACGTATACTTAGTGGATTCCCATGTCTTGAATACCGGCTCCGCTTGAATAAGAGCGAGCGAATTCGCTTCGAGCCAAATCCGTCGACAAGTGAAGAGGATCGAAGTCGTGAAAACCAGCCCTATATCGTGAGATGTTGCTTTTGCTGGTTCGGGCGCCAGGACGAACATAAAGATTAGATCTCGAAGTTCCGCTGGCAAGCCAAACAAGGGCGACTGCTCCTGTGCGTGGCAATTTGCTAAGTTCTCCGCTGTCACTCTGGTCGCAATACTGACTTCATGTCCAGTCTCCTGCTCGATTCTGTCTAGACCTGGGTACTTTTGCCGCACTTCTTCTTCTCGTAGCACAAGGTGACCCAGAACAGGTGGTACAAGATGGCCCAGACTAGGGTCGTTGTACGGCTTTCGACGATAACGACTGCAAGTGAGGATGTCTCGAACAACGAGGAGAGTGGACATTATGCAATCGAGCCCGATCAGCAGACGATATGTCTCCGAGGCCACATGCCCTCGGTGTTCCTGTCAAACTGGAAGATGCTTCAAGCGATCCCTAGCTTTCTCGACCAGGGTTAAAAATGTAACAAGGCCTAAATAGCTTAGAGTCGCTTGATCTCGCGGAGAGAGCTGGATTTCCAGTATGAGCGAAACAAGTATGGGTAGATATGGGCCGATGGGGTCAAACACTCAGTTTCTGTGAAGAACAAGGTCAGGTCTGATCAAGGCAACAAGATGGCAGAGCTGCCGACTTAGCGTTTGTTCTATACCGCTCTCTGCCGGCTAACGGTGTGGCGCAGGCGAAGGATCGCATGCCTCAGGCCCTCTACTGTCCATCAGATCTACTCGTCAATGCAACTGCTGGCCTGTGGCAACCACAGCTGCACCTCATCCACGATCTCATTCCACTCGTCATCCTCTTCCCGATCATCATCCTCATCGTCACGTCTCCGTCTATGCGAACGACCAGACTTGATCGCGGTAAGTCTCCGTGCCACCTCGTTCGCTTCATTCAACGTGACCAGCCTTCTCTTCGCCGCTCCCTCCTGCTCGAGCTCTCCCTTGACCTTACGGACAAGATCCCAAAGCTTCTCGCTGCTCGTCTGACGATTCTTCTTGGTGTCTTCAGCGAAACCCCTAGGGTTCTGCGACACCAGATCATTGGCCCAGTCACCTTTGAGTCCATGTTTGCGTGCCCGCCTCTCGTTGAAGATGTGGTTTCCTGGCATCGGTGGAGGGTCTTTCACACAACGCGCAGTACAGGCGTCCTCTGCCATCTCAAACGGCGTCCGACCGATGGCGTTCTCGCGGAGAAGTAGTGTCTTGTCGTGTTCCAGAATTGTCTTTGCGATCATTATATCCTCTTCTCGCATGGCGACATGAAGAGGCGTGTGACCTTCTCCATTGATGGTGCTCAGCTCTGCACCCTTGCTGTAGCCAAGAATTGTCCGAAGAACCTGCTTGCGAATGTTGCTGTTTAATCCACGAGACGCCGCTTGGCCTACCCATTGCGCCAAAGGTGTCTGTGAGCCCGGATGCCTCGAGCTGCGTTCGAGGAACAGTGTTGGAAGCACGCGCTTGTCGATCATGTCAATCATTGCGCAGAGCTTTTCAAGCTTCTTCTCCGACATGACGTGCTCTTTAAAGAGGTGATGCAAGATGTTGTCGCCTTCGTTGTCTCGGCAAGTCTGGAGAGCGCCCGCGTCGATCAAGATTTTCGCGGCCTCCTGGCGGTACAGCCGGAATGCAAGATGCAGAGGTGCAAATCCTTCCGCCGATTTGGCATCGATGCTGTTGCGCATATTCTCGACCAAGAATTGAAGCATCTTGACCGACTCCGGTACTGGCTTACCGAGCAGTGAACAATGAATGGCTGTCTTAGATCGAGCGTTGAGGAAGCGGGTGACTGCGCCCTCGAAGCCTCCTTGGGCCTCGGACAGTAGCTTGACTCGCTTATCTTTCTGGTTGGCCTTTGCAAACTCCAGATAGGATCTCATCGGGGCCTCTCCCAAGAACCATTCCACGGTCTCCAGAGACTGATGGTGAGCTGCTTCGAGGAGACCAGGTCGGTGATGCTCCATGACTTGGTAGTTCATCTCATTGCGGCCAGCATCCGCCCAGTCCTTGCGCTTCTTGCCATAGACTGACAGTCCTTGGTAGTATTTCGGCTTCTGTTTGACTTCGACCCCCGACTTCTTGATCAAGCGGTTGAGAGGAATACCGGCTCCAGTCCTCTTGATAATCTCGGCAAGCAAGTGAGGGCGATCGAGTTTGATGGCTTCCAAGTAATCGTTTTCGTTGATCTGAAAGTATCGGATAGCGTCTTCGTCATCTTGCTTGGTCTCGGCTCTCGCGAAGTCCTGGCCCAGAGAAAGCAAGTAAATCAGGAGGTCTGAGTCGTTGGTGTGCAAAGCAAACTGGATCAAGGAATGAGGCTGCCCGATGTTCTTTCGCTTCTCTTCCGAGAGCGAATTTGCTGGGGCCTGCGGACTTATTAGCATGTGCTCAATGCGAAAGGCCTGAAAAACACTTACCTTGAGGGATCCTGTGCTGGTTCTCTTGCCTGCCATAGTAAACTGCCGTCGTGGACCAAAGTAGCTGAACCCATTGCTGTTCTGCGGCGAGGAGCGTAAAGGCCCACTAATGAAGTCAGCAGCAGGACAGTTCCAATTCAGCATTCCAAGAGCAGGCGTTCGGCTCTTCACCTGAGTCGAGACTTCGCCAATGTTCTCGACGGTGAAATGTTCATCTACGAGCTCTGAGTGGATGTTGACGTCCTCGCCATCATCCTCGCCTGGCTCGAGATCATCATCTTCTTCAGCATTGCCTAACCTGTAACGTCGTCTCTGAGGCTCGTCTGGACGTACATACTGAGCCTTTGCAATCTCCATGATGGCAGTGGCCAACTCGAACTGGCCATGGAAGACAGAGATTGCAAAGGGCGACAGGCTGTGCTGGTCTTGGATGGCTATCTTCAAAGGAGGTTGGTCAACGCCATCGGCATTCTTCCACGGCAACAGGGTAAGCTCCTTGACAGCCTGAAGGTCGCCCTTCCACGTCGCCTCAAACAAGCTCAAGTATCTCTCGCGAACTTCATCCGAAAGTGGAGGGTAGTGCTGGAAGCGGAAGTCCAGCTGGAAAGCGTCGGGTTTGCCGGGCTTGAAGGGCCTGGACAAATGCGCGTTGCTGTAACGGTCTTCCGGTTTCTCGAAGTCAGGGTGCAGATCATCAAACGTCTTCGCTCCTCGTCCGAGCAACTTCTCCTCAAGTCGTTCGAAGCGCTGAAGCATGTCTGTGATTGCGGCTTTCTTCTCAGCAGCCCCTGTGTGATCTTCGGCTCGCTCAAGCGCCTCTTGGTGAGATTTCAGTTCCCGCTTGTACTGAGCCCTCGCTGACTTGAGTTGCTTCTCGGCCGACCAGTATGCGTATGAGCCTTCTTGGAGGCCTGACAGGTATGTCACGTCGTCATCAAGAGGCAGCGGGGCGTCAGGCTGTTCTTGCTCGGGCTTCCATTCCTTGAGATTCTTGATCTTTTCTCTGACCTCGTCGAGAAGACTCTTGCCCTGATTCCATCGCCGAGAGTACTGGTCATGCATCGTAGACCAGCCAGCTCTAGTGAGAGTATTGGCATCAACGCCATGATCCTCAATGAGGGCAAGAGCAACATCGGGCAGTTCACATTGGACGGCGATGACTACTGGCTGTTCAACAGACTTTTCAAAAATGATCTTGAGCTGCTTCGAGTCCATGTGCGTTGTATTTGGGTCGCCTTCGTGAGCTTTCATGTGAGCAACCAAGTCGATGCTCGGTTTGGATCCCACGGCCAGGCAACGGAAAGCTGTAGCAGGATCCTTGATCTTGATTGCCGTCATGAAGGGCGAATCAGATTGCGGACTGTACCACGATTCGGATACCGCAATATGGTTGATTGCTCGTTTTACGCCGGTTTCATCCGCTTCAATCAATGTCGACAGGATGTCTGGAGAATCGCCGACACCGAAGTGGAGAGCTGTTCTCTGTTTCATGTCGGCCTGCGCAGACGAAGCGCCGAGTTGGATCAAGGTGCGGGTCATTTCCTTTGCCTGCTCCAGTGGCAGATTAAGAGCCAATACCAGCGTGAGAATAGCAGCTCTCGCTGAGCCATTGTAGTCGTTGAAGAGCTTGATCGGAAGAAGGACGTCAGCGCCAAACTCCTGGACCATGGTCTTGACGACTTCCTGGTGGCCATGGACGATCGCCAAGTGCAGGGGTGATACAGCAGAGTCCCACGCTAAGACATTGACATCGTAGACATCTGGTTCATTGTCTTCGTCGCCTTCAAGAGCCTTATCATCGGCGTCCGGCTTGGGTGTAGTAATCTTCACGATGGAGTTCTCCGTGGTAGCATCGACCTCGTCATCATCGTCAGGATTGCTCAACATCTCCACATCGGAGTCGTCATCCCTCACGGGCTTTGGTGAATCCGTCTGCGAAATGTTGACCTGTTTGAGTGCGTCGTCCAAAGGCTTGCCGCCCTTCTCAGCTTCGCGGACTGCCCTCCGAGCGTCCATCTTTCGATTCTCCTCTTCCTCGTTGGCTTCACTCTTGCGCAAAAGAGCCGAGACCATCTGCGCATCGCCACGCATAGCCGCCAGATGAAGTGCTGTCTTGCCGTCCACGAGGCGAGCGACAAGGCGAGCTCCACAATCGATCAAGGTTTGCACAATCTCCAGCGTTGAACTCGAGACTGCCAGATGGAGAGGAGTTCGGCCTGTGTAGTCCCTGGTATTTGGGTCATTGCCTTCACGGTCAAGCCAACTCCGAACGTAGTCAGCATCGCCGTCGACAATTGCTTTGCACAAGAGCTCGGTATTGCCAACACTAATGTGAGCGTTAGTCACCAGCTAGTCTAAGTCGAGTGAAAACAGATCCACTTACTATGCCATCTCGGTCCAATCCTCTGCAGAAAGAGGATTGAAGGATCCGATTTGTTGCCGGCCGGGGTCGTCCTTGATGAACGCGATGTCTCCAGACACATAGATCTTGTTTTCCTGCTCGGCCACCTCCTCCTCTTCCATTGTTCCGGGTTGAGGGCAGTAGCCGCAGCAGTCGTGGAAGACATCATCTGTGCGTCCAAAGAACGCTGGATGCCTGTGGAGATTGACTTCGCGATCTTTAGGACAATTCCACTCTGCGTTCAGGAGAAGATCCTTGGTGTAAAGCAGCTTCTCAATCTTCCTGGCATGGAACTTTGGACCGTATGGAATCGTGAATGTATGGTAGTCGGAGACCTCCTCCGCGTCCACCCATTCAGCGACTTCATCTTCAAAGTCATTCTTGATGTTGCCATGGATCATGCGGGCCCGCATACGCCAACGATTGACGGCAGGCCGACCACGCTCAGCTCGTCGTTGGTCAAGGTAAGCCTCGCGGTCCGTGGACTTTGGCAGCTTCTCGAGGATGAGCAATCGAGCAAGACCCTCTGTTCGGCCGAACGACCTCTCGAAGATGGTTGGGTCGACACGGCTACGGTCAAGCAAGGGCCAGAAGACCTCAAAGCCTCTGCGAGCGTATTTGGAGAGACGGCTTTCGTACGAGGGTGAGCGTCGAGTGAGGTCGATTGTGTTGATCTGGGTCATGTAGGCGGACAAGGCACGGGGGCTGGCGTATACTTGATTGCCATCATAAGCGGCGCAGGCGCAGTCAACGTCGAATCCTGTCAGGATCTCGGAGATCGACTTGTAGATGCGAAGAACGACCTGAACGTGGCGCGTAGGGTACCTGTACTGTCAGCACGCGTATTCTTGAGATCAGATGGCCATGTCACTTACTGGCTCGCAATAGTGATTGCATTCTTCGTCCGAACTGTTGTCGTCTCGACGAGAATGGCATCTCTGATGTTCTGCTCAATCTCTTTGATCTTCGCTTTGGCCTGTTCTTCGTCGAGGCCATAGATGAAGAGATCCACGTCGGAAGCTGGAGCAAGCTGTTCATGGTAATAAGAGCGAAGAGCGCGCTTGGAGCCACCGTGCTTCTTGGGAACGGCCAGCAGGGAGGTGACGACTGAAGAGCCTGCCGCGACCACGTTGGACCAGTCGAGATCCGCAAGAGCCGACTCTGAGAAGACGTTGAAGTTGGTACGAAAGTCCTTCAATGATTGCACGATGGCAGGCGAGTCATTGGCGCGGCGATCTTCGTCTTTGAGTGGCATTATGAATGACTCTTTGTCCTTTGCGGATTCTTCCTTGAGGTTGCGAGCGCGAATGCGGACGTCGGTCTCAATGCCTTTGAAGATCGGAACGACATTTGACTCTTTGATGGCTGGATGGTCTGGCTTTTGGGCGAAGATCTTGCGCATCTCGGCATCGTATTGGTTGTACGGCTTGACCAACTCAAGGACTGGCTTGTCTGCGTTTTCAGACACATATTTGATGAAGTCGGCATGTGGCGCCGGCAATGAAGGGAGTTCGACGTCCATGATGTCGACAGCGGCCATGTTGAAGAAGCTGTCTCTTGTGCTGCTAAAAGTTGGAAGAACTGTGGCTGTCAATACTGCAAAACGGTAAGGGAAGCCACAGACGGGGATCTTCTGTAAAGGTGAGGGCTGGAGTGCCTGCAATGCTCATTATATGGACTTCTTTGTCTTCTGGTCCATGTCTCGTAGACCCGTAGCATTCAGACAGCAGTGGGCTATGGGCCAATCGAGCATTCCGTGGAGTAGCGTGACCGGTGAGTCTGCCTGCTCGAGGATCGCCACGCTGAGGCAGCGGTGGGGTCGTGCCCTCGAAGACAGCGTCACGGGACCATCGCTGGGCACTTACCGATGTCAAGTTTGTATCTAGGCGAAAGAGGAGGGCGCCATCGGCATCATCTTGTCAATGTGGCTGGTCGCGGCCAACAGAAGATGTCGATGGAGTTGCCGTTGGCGGAGCTTGAGCTGGCGTTGCGCTCGCGTCGCGAGTGCAGGTGCAGGGGCCAGAAATTGTGGGTCTCGAAGCCAACCTCACCTCAACTTTCACACGACATCGCTCCTCTTCTCTACAGCATCAATCTTTCTACATTTCGCTGGATCTTCGAACAGTCCGTCCTCGTCATTACGGTGACTCTCTTCTCTCTTCCCGGCGGAAATTCTCAATGGAGTGCCTTGTCGATGCAGTAGATTGCGATTCCACCACCCACTGGACGCGGTCGATGTGGACGAAGAAGTGTGATACAACAGCGCAAGTGAAATGTGAAACTGCACGGTGACGGGATCCCAGGTCCATGCAAGAGAAATTGGCTGGCTGTGAAAGGTGGTGCGCGAGGTGCGAAGTGCGCAACGCCAGAAGCAGGACCATCGCGACCACCACGACGACGTGAGGGGTGAAGAGGGTGAAGAGACGGTAATGAAAGGAACGCAATGGAAGTTGCAAGACACCACGGCAAAGCTTCGGCGGGCGCAACACCAAACAGTTATAAAGAAAATGAATCTGTGCTGTTTCCATCGGCGCGGTTTAGTCCAATGAGCTCTATGGCCTAAGCCAAGCCGGTGAATGAGTTTGGGTTTGGCCAACTCAAGGTCGCCAGTTCGACCCCAGGCTGTGTAGCTGCAGCAGCTTGGTCTCATTCGTGGTTCTTTGGGAATTTGTTGTAAAAAGTGAGTCTGCTGGGGGTTGGATCGAGCATGCCTGTGCCAACCAGTAGCTCACTTGTGGGTAATACAAAGGAAGCCTGACAAGGTGGAATTTTCCCTAGGCGAGTCGGGAGGAGTCTCGACTGACCCTAGGTTTTTGCTCTTTTGTTTTTTGGTTTCCTCGAACTTTCTTACATTTTGTGGTAGCATTTGCTACATCTGTGCTGTTTTCAAAAGTCGTTTCCTAACTGAAATCTGTAGAAACACATCTCATCTACAAGAGACCAAGTTTGTTTGCGATCTTACCCTTTGTTTTTACACCGCACTCGAACACCCACGCTCGAGCGTCCAAGTACCGGGTAAGACGCATGTACGATTTGAATTACCGGCGGTCGCTTAAGGAAACCCTTCATGTATTCTGGAACGAAGTCACCGCCACAGGACAGATTCGAATATGACCTCAGACGACATGGATGGGCGCAAGGGTCGAAGTGATTTGAATGATAGTTGACTTTCGAACAAGATCGTTCGTTTGAAACGCATGGAGTTTGGGAAAGTGTGACGTGAGGTCATAGGTCTGTTGAAGGTTGGATAGACTCGAGGCATAGTCGTCGGCCGGATCAAGCCCATCAAAATCGACCTCTTGCCTGGCTGCCTTCCATCGATCTCCGAGGATTCAGAGGGCACTGAGCCATCGACGAGGGCCTTGAGGTATTGAAGATGTCTTCAATGCAGAGAGACGATGCCAGTCAGGCTGACAAGTGAATAGGTCGCGGCATCGAGGCCCTAATTGCTCCAGAGCTGGGGAGTCTTCCGTGGGGGATAACCGCTGAGATCGCAGTGCGAGTCCTCGATTCCAAAATGACTGTCGTTCAAGTTAAGGCTGTCTGAGTCACTGAGTCGAGATAAAGCATTGTAAGTAGTTATTGTGACTTTCGCTGAAGGGCATATCACATACGGCCTTCAGAGGTCACCACTAGAAGATCGCTATTCGATTCACGCGAACTTGCTCCTCGAATTATGTGTGTCTGTGTTCCTCTGAGCGATCATCGAGATGCATTCAGCGATGACGTTACGATGTACACATGAAGTGTGAAGTCGATGTTGCTGCGTTGCTGGCGAAGACCAGAGTGAAACAGTCAACAAGGAACAGCAAATCTATGAGTACATAGAGAAAAGAAAGCGGACCGCAGCGTGGCCAAGCAGAAAGGCCCGCCGGGGGGTGGTTGGGATATGTTAAGCACAATGGAACATGGGCTTCTTTTGTGACTCAAGTTGTGAGGCAGAGCTTACTGAGGGCAACTTGAGCAACAGCAATTGGATTGGGATGACAGGGTTTTCATCGTCCTCGTACTACAGCGCTCATAGCTTAGAGTTATTGTTCAATCCCCTTCCAGTCTTGACGCCTTCAACGACGTCCCCAGACAGCAGGAAGTCAGGATAAGCGAACCCCTTCCCTTGACCGGCTCCACTCGTCCTCCATTGCCCACCATCCACGACGAGAATGTTGCCATTGACATAGCTGCCGGCTTCGGAGAAGAGGTAGATCGTGGCATCTGCGATTTCTCGGACTTGCCCCCATCGTCCAAGTGGAATGATCTTAGCGTGCTCCTTCTCCTGTCCCCCGTCGAGTTTCGCTAAACGCTCCATGCCTTCTGTGTTGGCGATGGGGCCGGGTGTGATGACATTGCTGGTGATGCCGTAGGGACCGTATTCGATCGCTACGCTGTTGCTGATCTGGTCGACAGCAGCCTTGGCTGCTTGGGCGTGTGCCTGTAAGGGCTGTCCTTTGAAGTGGAACGAGGCCGAGACGAAGATCATACGGCCACCAGTGCCGTTTGGTGCATGCTTGCCCGTATTCGGGCACTTCTTCGCGCTTTGCACGAGGTGTGGAAGGACCGCTTTCGCCGTATTATAAGATCCAATCGTATCAATCTCAATCACCGTCCGGAAAGCATTCGGACTCAACTGGCTCATCGGCGCCAGAAAGTTTCCTGCCGCGCCCGCAATGGCAAAGTCTAAGCTTCCAAGCTCTTTCACGCAGCGGTCTGCCGCCTCTTTCAATGCCACGGCGTTTCGAACGTCGACGTTGCCTTGGCCTATGCAGCGTGACCCTTTTCGTGCGGTTTCGAGGTCTTTGGCCATCTTCTCCGTCTTTTCTGCATTTCGGCCGATGATGTAGGCATTGCCGCCCAGAGCTACGAAGGCGCGCACTTGGATGGAGCAGATTGTGCCAGCGCCTCCTGTGCAGAAGATGACTTTGTTGGTGAAGATGCCGTCGCGCCAGACGTTGCTGAGGAATTCTTCGCGTGGGACCGGCATTTTTGCTGTTATTCAAGGAAGAAGGAAGACGAGGCCGCCGTAGTAAAAGTACAAGTGATGAATTGAAGGAAGAGCGATGTCTTGTCGAGTCGCTTTAACTGACAATCGTACGGCCGTAGTCGGTCGTCTGTTCGCGAAGTAGTAGAATTGCCCGGTTCGTCTTACTCGGGAGAATGCGAATGGGTAGACTTGACCGCGAGACACGCCTGTCTGACTTCAATGCTCACCTCATATTCAGCCCCTGTGCATGTTCTCTGATCACAAACCACGCTCGTTACACCACCGAACCCGAGGTTGTCGCCGATGGAGCTCGCGCGAGTCATGATACTTGCTGACTAGCTTCGTGGGGGCGGGCGTAGCCGCTGGAGCTTGGGTGAATGAGTAAACGGCTCGGGAACGTGGAGCAGACGTCAGAGACATCACGACGCCAGGAACCGACTCCATTCAACCATACAATCGATCCATCAAACTGATATCGTCTGGATAAACCAAGAAGACTTCAAGATGCCATCGGCAATCGCCCTCTGCAAGTTCGTGGGCACAATCAGCCTGGGCCTCCTCACAGTACACCCCCCACCAACCCTCCATCAAATCCACTGCTAATGCTATCTCCAGGGCGTCTCATATACACTCTCAACACAGTCTCTCCCCTCACTTCTCACGCTTCCCTCCGCCAAACCTGCCGCATACACCCTCAGCCAAACGACCCGATTAGCGACTCTCCACATCCGAACGTTATCAGCGATCTCGACAGCCAGCTTGTTCCTCGCATTTTATCTCTCGCCACCGCGTATTCGACACCCTTATCTGATTTGGACTGGTCTCGTGGCTGCTGCGGGTGGAGCTTTGAACTTGGCTATGGATAAGAGCGCGAAGATGGGTGTGGCGATTGAGGAGGTCGGGGATGTCAATGGCGAGCAGGTCGAGAAGAGGGCGAGGGATCAGCAGTATTTGGAGTTTGTGAGGACGGGGGTTGCTGGACTTGGCTTTGCGATGGGGGTCATTGGAGTTTGGGGGGATGGGGCTTGAAGAGATTTGATGAGAATCATGATATGATGTGCAAGCGTTGTAGGTGAGGTGGCAGAGTGTGAGAACGCATAGACAGCGCAGTCCCATCTCATTTCTAATGACGATATACATTCAATGGCTCTGACGGGTAGCTCTGACTTCTGCTAAAGCTGATCGCAGCTATGTACCCTCCTTCCGCCCAAACTAGAAGGCTAGCTCTCTCCGCAAAAGTTTCAAAGTCCAAGCCATTGAAAGGCTTGCTAGACTCTCAGCATTTGGCCACAGATTCGGAGATTGCTGGGCCGTGCTGAAAAACCTAGCCGTTTCCGATGCCTGTCTACTAAGCTCGTTCGAGTCGCAGACGTGCTTCAATCCACCGCTGAAAGCTTAGAGGACTCCTTCAATGCTCTCCTGCATGAAGACGTCCTTAAGCCTTCCAGCCCATCCAAGCTTTCCATCCACCCGTCGACACTGAAGGAGGCGCTGCTGCCGTGGAGGTCGGCTTCTGAGGTCCGAACCACTTGGACATGCGGTTTGCGAACTGCTCTTCGTTGACGGCCGGCTTAGAAGCGAGCGACTCAGCCTCTCGGATCTGGCGCGTCAACAAAGTTGCGAGAACCACAAGCAGCATGAGGAAACCAACGGCAAGACGGCGAACATCCTTGGCCTTTGAGGTTCTCGCAAGCTTCTCCGAAGTAGTCGATTGTTCCTGTCCTTCCTCGCCTCCCTGCGCCGGTTCCACTGGCAAGTCGGGCTCGACCATCGAGTTGAGCAGTACCAAGATGGAGATCGAAGCGCTGGAACGAAGGGAGTCTTCGAGGTTATCGACGGCTCTGAGCAGACAGAGTGTGTAGGGGACGGCGCAGAACAGAAGGTGCTGGGGCTTGTCGCGCCCGAGTCCCGAGTACTTGATGGCGGCGAGGATGCATGGAAGCGGGATGGCTGCGATTCCGACACGCAAGATGACTTCTGCGAGGTCATCGAGGTAGAGGCCGAGCGTGATGCCGATGAAGAGGGAGGCGATTGAGGTGGCGATGAGGAGGGCGAGGAGTTGATGAGTGCTGAGGTCTTTGATGGTGTCGAGGTGCTTCATTCGAAGTCAGTCTTTGAACAAGTCAATGCAGGATGGAGTCGCGTACCTTATTCATGGCCGTCAAGGCCGCCTTGATTTCGCCGATAACAGGCTTGCGGTCGGTAGTCTCCTCCATCTTGGTAGTAGGTGCGGTATGTTGAGGACTCGAGGGCTGCTTGGTGCGCGACATGATTGTGATGAGCCTCGAAAATGTTTTCGTTGTGTGGATTTGAAAGGAGGAAAGAGGCGCATGCTTGAGCTAGAAATAGGCGCGCCAAGAGTCTTTCACATGCCAAACTCTAATTTGGCGCAGATTCACTCGCTCGCGCTTACGGTGGACACCAATTTGCGGAACGTGAAAGATGCATGTATAGGGAAGTCTCTCCCTTCTGAGCAGTCGATACGTTAAAAGGCTAGAATGGGCAGCTTTGACTTGTGCTAACGACGTTCCCAGCTGTGTAGTAGCATCGCCCTCCGCTGCACTGAAGACTTTATCCCGTCTGCTACCTTGCTCGCCCCCATGCCACTCCTCGAGTGTGCGCAGCTTGTGAACCTGATCCTTGCACATGCTTGAGAACTCTTACAGATCGGCCGTCGTCGCATTGGTATTCCAGGAAGGAGCGGGCTTGGGTTTCTTGCTCTGCTCGCGGAATTGCTGCGTGCGTCTATCGACGTTGGCACTAATGGCGGCGTTGAGCTCTTCCGGAGTGGTATACTGGAGGATCTGGAAGAGGAGTTTTGAGAAACCGGTGCCTCGATTGGCAGGCCTGTGGGATGACAACGAGCGAGACGCATCTGTTCTGGCTGGAATCGCCGCTCGAGGATAGGTGATGGGTGGGACTTTGTGAGGCTGATATTGTTCTAGATGTAATCAGCCTTCTTGGTGGGGCTCCTCGGGGGTGAGGGCAGATTCGTCTTGGGATGATGTGGAAGAGCCTCGAATTCACCGTGGTGGTGTTGGCTTGCTGGGAAGGCGTTGCCCTCCTCCAGACGGTAAGATTGAGAGGTTGTGTTGATTTCGTTGGTTTATCTCCAATTCATGGACTGTTCTCGAACCACTGAAAGAGCCATCGATGGCACAGTCCTTGTGCCGAGTCTCGGAGAACAAGGTGGTGATTGGAAAAGTGTCCCTATTTCGCTTCCTATAGCTCAGGCGGAGAAGCCGGCGTGCCAGGCTCGCTGTATCTATGTTGCTTGTATCAATTCGAGCGCAGTCGAGATCAAACTCAGCATGGTCTGCTCACGCATCTCCAGGATACAAGCGCAGCAGAGTAACCATGCCATTCCCCAGGCGATGAACTCCTCCCAGTACTCATCGGGCGAGGCCTTGCCACCGGCATGCTTCCAAAGCTCCCTTAGCTCGGGAAGCACACTCTCCCTATCCAGCGGCTCATAGATCTCTCGCATGGTGAACACATACATCGGAACATGGAAGCCAATCATTAACATGGAGAGATACCACGGCGTGCGAGCCACGAGGACTGAAAGCGCCATCCAGAGCGGTGTAAGTCGAAGCATCAAGCGATAAGGATTCGACTTGAGGGTCGCCGAGGTCTCCTTGCTTGGTTGGCCGTTGCGATTGTCGGACTGGGCTTTGCTGTAGAGCATCGCGAAGCTCATCAACGCCGAGGAGGCAAAGGTAACGAGGGCTGATTCTGGATGTCGACCACAGATGACGCCAAGGACGAGGGCCCAGGTATTCGTAAAGTAGGGCGAATCCCATAGTCGCGTGGAGGCGGGACTAGTCTGAGCGGCTCCGGAGTCAGGTATCTGCAAAGGTCAGTCTGGATGTTAGTTATGGAGTGCATATGGAACTTACGTTGATATCGAAGGTGTTTTGTGCCTCAATCAGGATCCAACCGCCGCTGTTCCTTTTGTCGGCTATTTTGCGAGTCATATTTAGGTGTGCTTCTTTTGCTGTAAGGTGTGTGAGAGAGATAGAAGAACGTAGATTGAATTTCGTAGGGGAAGTACGTTGTCTGTCGTCAGGGGGCCGTGTGAAATTGCAAAGGATAGCAAAAGTCGAGAGTGCAGCGTCATGATCCAAATGTTTCATACAAGAAATTAATCTTCTATCTCTATGCATGTATATTTTCGTTGGTACAGGGTCGTTAAAGTTCATGACCAAGCTCCAGTGGGCGTGAACGGCCGTAATCAGCCTCACCGGTATACCATGGTCTTGGAATCTGGGGTATATTTTGTCGGGTCGATTGCCAAGGCCCGTACAATTGTCCAACTGTCGAATGTGTGATAATAGGTCGAACCAGGGTCGCTGATGAGTGATGATGGCGCCGTAGGGCGCCAACATGTGAGAAGTCTTGGCGCTTCGGTGGAAGTCTTGAGGAGTCGGCAGTCGCAATGTGCGTATTATGCTGTCGCGAGAGGCGAATCAAACATCGTGTGGAGTTCGCGGTAAGTGGAATCCGCTTCGAGGTCTAGTACGGACTGAACTTAGACATCCTAGAAGCAATGTCAGCGGACTGGCTCTTGCGAAACGCAAAGGTGCACCTACTTCCTAAGCTTCTCTCCGTAGATATAGAAAAGGAACGGCACTGGAGCGAGCACAAGTGACAGAAATGCAAGCAAGCTGGATGCCCAAGGAACGCCAAGGTTGTGGAACATCGGAGTTGCTGTCGTTGTCAGTGACATTGAATCACGCACCGCCCTTTCGAAGATGGTGGCTTACCGAACATCGGGAATCCAGCGCCTGCAAGACTTCGCGCAAGCGTATTGGCGGCGACTGCTGATCCTGCCAGCATGAGGTAAACGTCGATTATGTAGTTCAACCCCTGCAAGAAAATCAAGGCGATGCCAGCTCCAATGGGTGCGGCGCCGATGATCTGTGGCCAGGGAGTAATCGATGGGAAGGAAGTCCAGCCTGTAGCAGAAACTTCTGTCAGCGAGGGATGTCACTGAGGGGCCGATGAACAACGTACCAAACCAAAAGAGACCAAGAGGGAGAAGGAATGCCCCGACCATGCTGCTGATCAGACGCTCCTCTGGAGGCACCTTACCCTCACGGCGGAAAATACCCCCGTAGTGATACTTCACCCATGCGGCGTTGCAGGACAGTGCGATGAGGCAGCCAACGCTAAACGAGAGGTAGGGTAGTCCTCCAACGCCGGGATTCCATCCTCGCTCCTCTTGGAACGAGATCGGGAAGGACTCGAAAGTGAGGTATAGGAGGCCTGCGCAGCTTGTTAGGATATGATACGCCCCATCATGAATGTGACATACCGTAGACCAGCGACAGGTAAAGTGTCATCAGAAACAGTACCGGCTCTTGGACAAGCATAACGCAGGGCCTGAGTAGGTACCTCGTAATGATGTCCTTCCCGCTGACACGGGTCTCTTCGAACTTGGCGTGTAATGCCCAACGGCCCGTTTCGTAACGCAGACGCTTTGCACGCTGTTGCAAAAGCACTGGACCATAGGTCTCAGGGATGATGATAAGTCCGATGAGACCAAAAAAGGATGACATGATGAGGGTTATCCAAGCGGTCCATCTCCAACCTAGGTGCGAGTCGGTGATGAAGCCTCCTATGAAGGGAGCCTGATTGTGGTCAGTTCAATCACAGTGTAAGTAGATAAGTCATTCACATACCAGACAAGGGCTCACAAAGAGTGAGGCGCTGTACAGACACATTGCAATACCACGCGTGACGGGATCCCACATCTGCGAAATATATCAGAGTTCGTTCTGTCTCAAAAAGCCACGACTGCTCACATCTGCCATAAGTCCTGGAAGAACTACCAGAGGCGCAACGCCGAACTACCCTTCAAGTCAGCATCGATAGATAGGGATGCATCTAGATAAGACTGCTTACAACTCCGCCGAAAAAGCGAGCGAGCATAATTGTTTCAAGATTCTGCGCGACAGCGACCGGTATTTCGAAGACGGCGTATATCGAATATCCGACAAAGAGCGGGATTCTTCGACCTAAGAGTTCTGTACCTGGGCCCCAAACTTATAAATGTCAGCAACCTTCAACGGCTTGTTTAGCACGGCCTTGGTTGGTACTCACTTAATGGACCAATGATGAATCCGGCAAGGAACAGTGATGTCCCGAGAGTGGTTACCTCTGTACTGACGTGAAACTCTTCTGAAGTGGCCACGGAGGCAGTACTGAAAATGGACGAGGCGAAGGTGACAGCAGCAGCCATCATACAAGAAGCGCATGTGATGATCCATTTGCGCCATTTGGGCCAGTTTTGAGGGTTGTCTGAATCACCGGGCCCGTTCCAGTCGACGACATTCGGGTCTTTCGCCGGTCCGTTGGCGGTCGACTGGCTCTCGCGTGGCAGGTTGAGTGAAGACTCGCTACCCTTTTCGAGCTTATCGAAGGAGTCATCATGAAGAAAGTCTGTGTACAGAATTGCTCGTAGCGATTCGCGATTCTTGAAAGCTGGTATCGTGTCGTCGTTCGATTCGGCGATGTGTGCAGCCTCGAAGGCCATGGCCCGGTCGAGCCAGGCCCTGAAACTTGTGTCTTCTTCCATCCTGATTGAAGGCTACGACTCGAGATGCTGTTGAATGCTTCGGTCGATGTGCCACGTGGTATATGTAAGCCAAGGAAAGATTAATTACCAGGAATACGGAACGCTGATGAGATGCAGATTGGAAAGGGATCACAGCGCTCGAAGAGCAACAAGCCTGTGCACCAATATGTAGCTGCTTTGTTAAGGCTTCAGAGACATGACGTTGTGCGTGCAACCAACCACCGTCAGAGGCGATCAAAGCCACTTCCCTCCAGTAATGGCATGAGAGCGACTGCGTACGGAGTAATACTCAACTCCGTAGACCTCGTCCGAGACCGAATGAAAGGCTGTAGCTCCGATCGAAGTAGAGGCTGTTCCGAGATCTATGCTCCGACGAAGATCTATAAGGCGGACGAGCCGATCGACTGCGTCCATCATTGAATCATCGCCCATTCTCTCATCACTCCCAGGAGATCGCCCGAACGAGGAGCGTAGTGGAGGCCTGATCCGATAGCATTGGCGTTTCTGCGAGTTTTGAGGACGGTGAGCCATGCTGTCGATGCCTGTGTGCGACAAGTAGAAGGGAGATTGTCTTTTCAGAGAAGGGGTGAGCTCATCGCAGTTTCCAATTTGAGCACTAGCGCCATGACGTCAGAAGATCCTCGCACTCGCAGTCCGGGGCCAGTGCCACGTGAGGGTCTGGCCTTCCATCGGCGTTCGACAAACCTCACTCTACTATATCGTCTTCGCAACTTCCTGGAATGAAAGATTATTCATGAAAGATTCGTTCTCTTGGACGAGAGATCACTTGACGAAAGACAAGTCCACTATCATGCCATGAGTGTTGCGTCTCCGAAGTCGCCAGACGGCGGCTGGCTGGCTGAAGACTGGCTGGAACGGCTGAGAAGCGAGAGTGTCAAAAGTTTTACGCCAGGATCAACACTCGCGATCTTTCTTCGAGCAAGCTACAGCGACAAAGCCTCATTATCGAGAATCAAGGACTACTAGCTGGCAACTATTGACTTGAAGAATCGATTGTGCTACTCAGAACATCTGTACTTTGCGTACTACGATGTATGTTGGGAAGTAGTCCCCCAATGATACCTGAACCTACACAATTGACACTGTCCCTTTCGTTGTTTTGGCTCTCGGACCTCCGATTGTCATCGGCCGTTTCTCTCGCGCGAGCCGAAAAGTCGTTCTCTCGTCTCCTCAACAATTGTCATCAAACCAATCATTTGATGCAGGAAGACTGACCGACAGATGAGATACTGATCACAGAGCAGTCGCGGCGACTCTACGAAGCGAAAGCCGAGTGCATTGGATCCAGAAGGTGGCCTCCGCAGAAATCTGAAGCGGCAGCGTCAATCGCTCAGGCCGACTACGAAACGCGCTCTCTCGAGAAACATAGAACGGCGGTGGACGGTGTGAGAGGCTCTGCAGACTCCAGAAGACCAGCAGCTGAAGGAAGTCGTCCTCTGCACGAGGCTCGCTGCCAATCAGTCATCAATTCTGGTGAGGCCATGGCGCCTTGATCTGCCCTTGAAAGCGGTATCCTCACCACGCGCTTCGCGTCTTTGTGAATGACTCAACTGAATCCTTGTATTTGGATCTCACTCGCCTCTACCGACATCGGCTCTGGCACCTATTAGATTGTGTGATATTCCTTCACACTCTCCTGACTTCACTTGTCCTTTATCAGATCCGAATCGGACCCGAGCAGCCTTGTCCAACCTCTCGGACGAAACGAGTACGACCAGGCTATCCCACTTGGAGAACATTGCGTGCTGGGTATCATGCAACGCGACAAGACCGCATCTCAGCGCGATGGAGTGAGGAAACGGCCCCGGAAGATCTGGTCTTGTCTGGAATGCCGGCGGAAGAAGCTCCAATGCGATCACGGCCTGCCTGCATGTGGTCGATGCACCAGGGCCGGAGCAGCCGCCAGTTGCGTTTACGCGACAGTCCCTCAGGCTGTGGCAACATCTAACTCGAGCAGCGCTCGTGTAGCGCCTGAAGCAGCGACGATTGCGAGCGCTCCAAGCACACGCCCTTTACCGAATCAGACTCAGCAACGCACGGTCAACGGTGAGCTTCTGTCACGATTGGAGTCTCTGGAGGAGAAACTCTGGAGTCTGCAACAAAGTGGCACCCGAGCACGAATCGATGCCAGCGGTCAACTTCCCTCACCCGAGGGCACGAATGAAGATGTAGAGACGGTCGCCGCGCAAGGAGCAGATTCCACTCACATCATACTGCGTGGATCCGCCTTTCGGACCAAGTTCAATGGCAACACATGCACAATCACGCTCGCGGAACACATCGATGGGCTCAACACCTTCAAGAAAGATGCACTTGCTACATTCCCTGCCTTCGAACAAGTGCAGCAATACCTCAACAAGACGGAGAACCGCTCAGCTTTGACCGCGTTGAAACCTAACTTGACCATGGAAGATAATGTGAAGGTGTTGCTTCCGCCTCAAGCAGAAACAGACCGCCTGGTGCGCATCTACCTGGATAGCTTCGATCACATCTACCCGGTACTGCATGTACCTACATTCCAAGAAAGCTATGAGAAGCTCTGGTCTACCGACTCCGAAGTGGACACTCGCTTCGTGGCGGTCGTCCTCCTCATCGTCGCTATTGCAGATTGCCTCATGTCGACTCCATTCACCGCAACCACCACAGCGCAGCTCTCACGCAGTAAAGCAACATTGATACTGGACACCGTCGAGCAATGGCTCAATGCCAGAGTGTATCAGTACGAGTCCATCTACGACTTTCAGATCTCCTTCTTGCTGGTCGTGGGAAGGCAGCTGAACGGCAAGCGGAATAAGCGCACATGGGCCAACGCTGGTGGAGTCGTACGGACTTTCATGTGCACTGGTATGCATCGAGACCCTGAGGACCTGGCGAAAGAAACTACCGCGGTGGACAAGATGATGCGGCGGAGAATCTGGGCAGCTGCCGTTGAGTTCGAGTCACAGGCCGCTTTCGAGCACGGCATGCCTCCTGCGCCATGGTCGATTCACAGTGACATTGGGCCGCCCGCCAATGTCGACGACGACGACATCGAGACGCCTCTACCACTGGATACGTACACCAAGTCTTCATTCCTTGCGGTTTCCTGGAGATCGCTCAACCTCCGGCATCAGCTGTGCTCAATTCTGAACGACATGAACAGCGCCGTGACACCACACAGCAGAGCCGTCAACTACACCGACACGCTAAAACAACTCCATCAAACCAGCCCAAAATGGGCAGATGCGGGCTCAGCAGCTGCTCGTGCTCTGCTATGCATCAACACCCACCAATTCATCCTCGCCATCCACGAACAACAACTCCTCAACTCCACATCATCAGTAGAGAAACAACTCTCTCGAATGATCCTCGTCGACAGTGCCACCCAGATGCTCGACGCCCACAAAGCAGCACGAGACAGCGGAAGCGATCTGGTAGAGCTGCTCTACAACGACCACGTCCGAGCAGCTTTGGCCATATGTCACGCCTACACAACCGCCGATCCACTCGCAGACCGTTTCTTAATCATGGCCATCGATCAGACGCTTTCCACGATTATGGAGACGGCCATCGGAATGTACACAGAAAAAGTCATGCGTTTCGGCGGCAGCAAGCTCGACCTCTGGTACATCTGCGCCGCCGATGGACTTATGAAGTCGTCCTCAGACCCGACTCAACGAGCTACATACGTCCAGCGAGCGGTTGATCATTTCACCAGACCCTTCTACCGCCTCATGGCCCTGACACGAGATCCATTACTCTCCTCGGCTGGTCAGCCAGCGGGACCGGCCAATGATCATATTAGTGTACCTCTGGTACCTCGTCCAGACGATGTCATTACGAACGATAGGATGGAAGATCTTGCTTTGCCTGGATTTGGGGAGTTGGCGGAGTGGACTTTTGATGATTTTTCGTTTGATCCTAATGACTTTTTGGATCTTCAGCCTCAGATGTGATTGCTGAGGGGCATGGCTGTACACGTAATGTAATGAGGATTGTGGAATGGACGGCTGTCTGTACTTGTGAATTTGGTGATGTCTCTATATCAATGATGGATGAATCGAATCTCCGCCTCTGTAATCGCTGTGATCTCTGCACACTGTGAGTGATGTTCTTATTTCTCCAAGAGCGCACTGTCTGCCCCTATTCAAGTGAGCCCATCATCACACATCCTTGACGATTCTTGATCTATCTCTCAAATTGCCTCTCTGTCCAAGCAATCCAAACTGCTCATGGACTCTTCACAACCTTTTTGTGCTCTCGAGATTCGTTGCTCACAAAAACATATCTCGTCCCATAGATTCTCCTGTCACTGTCCCTACTCTTCCAACACCGGGCCAAACATAGCTTGTGGAATACCGGAGAGGGCGAACCGTTGGTAGAAAGACATCCGTGAAGGGGAACGAGGTTGTGAGCAGCCCATCTTCATCAACTCCTGCGTTCACGTATACCTCTGTCACTCGCAGATTCAACATCTCAGCTCTCCTTGCAGACAAGCCACACGAAATGATACAAGTCAAGTGACAGACACACCATCCTCAGAACTAGTAGTAGTGATTGATTATACCTGTATAATAAGCTACCGACCACAGCGAGCCCAGCCCAGCGTCTCTCTGGCCAGCTCCGTTCCAGCGAGTCTTGCGCAGCAGATGTCCGAGACAAGTAGTCACCTCCGGCACTGTCCAACGTTCAGATGGCAGCTAATCTGCCACCCTCGATAATGTCGCTCGCTCAGCAGCTTCTGTGGTCTTCTTCGTAGTCGAGTCGGCCGGCCTTCTGCTTTCTCTTCGAACGATGATCTTGATGATTATACAACCAGAAACCCCATTCTTTTGTTGTAGTCCGGAACCAAAGCCATCCAAGAAGCAACAAGAGAGAACAGTAACCCATTGGTATCTCCATGTAAAACCCTTCAAACAAACACAAGTGACCCCCTTTTTCAACCCCGTGCCATGTCATGTCCGTGTTCCCCTTTTTGGCGGTGGTATGGTATATGGAGTTTTGTGAGGGCGTTTGGGATCTTGACCCCCTTTTGCCTCTCCGAATAGTCCCCGCGCACGATGATGTTGGTGGTCTCAAACAAAAGAAAACAGGAAAAGCCGCAGATCGTGTAAATGCATTTCAAGCCCCAACAAACAGTATGCATGCATGCAACGCACACACTTGCTCCCATCCCATAAGACCGGCTGGTGTAGTACATGAAAAAGTCGCTTCGATCGCTCGCTCAAAAACCAGGCGCCTGCCTGCGCTCGTCGTTGGTGTGATTCACAAAATGAAAGGGGGAATTTTTGCTCTGGAGTCGATGATGTCGTTTCGATTGATGGACCGATTGCACGGAGCAGTCGTCGTGAATCGATGCCGCTAGCTGTACATGTATGGTGCTTCCGTCCTCGAGCCGTCCGGAAACGTCTTCGACCTGTCGCTCAAGCGAGGTCTGGTCGATCGGGACTGGCGAGATGCTGCGGAAGATATTATACCTAGGTTTCCATTCTGAACCGCGTATGCAGAAGCGAAGAGGGTATCTCAGTCGGCCGTTTCAAGAGAAAGCGCGAAGAGCGACCAGCGTCCATAGTACAAGTACTAGTGGCGTCTCGCGCAGCCAAGTACGTCTTCTGACGAATCGATCATCATAATGCCACGTCCAACACCAGACTGACGTCCTGGACCTGCGAGCCAGCCAAGTCGTACAAGACTGGGATCAGATCCAGGAGTTCGTTGTCATGAGCATCGCTGAACCAACTGCTGATCGGAACAGCGTGCTGCGGGTGGAAGATGTAACTCGTCGGCGAATTGTCGATGATGATGGTCTCCTTCAGATCGCGACCAATCTGACTCAGGTCCTTGACGTAGTTGCCTTGATGGTTGTAACAACTTTCTCTGAAGAGACGGTGGTGCACGACGCCGTGGATGTCGAGCTGGTCGAGGAGAGGATCGCCGTACTTGGATACCGAGGCCGTGAACACCACCACTTCGTACAGCTCCCCAACTCGTTTGAGGAACTGATCCACGCCTGGTCGTTTTATGACATAGACGTTGTGGTACTGTCCTTCGATCTCGACCGGAATCGTGAAGTCGGCCTGGTGGAGGATCTGCAAACACATTAAACGAAAACTTCTCAACACTTTTTCGAAGTCATGCTTACCTTAAAACTGCTGTGCACCAGCGTCTCATCAAGATCCAGGACCAAACACTTGCGACCACGCAGCTCAGGTCGGACTGGAGGTAATAGCCATTTGCCGGGTTGTTCAGGAGTCGAAACCAATGACGTGTCGTGACTGGCGCCAGTGCTGTCGCCGGAGCCTTGATGTGACGACGGGAGAGGCGGCGGCGGCGGTAGTGAGCCCGTGCTGTAGCCTTGCTGCGAGTCCTCGCTGGCGTGCTGGTTCTCTTCGTCGATTTGCTGAGCTTCCTTTTCGGACAGGGGTAGCTTGTCGGACATTTCGATATCCTCATCCAGCTGCTTCTGCTCAGGCGTGCGGTCGAAGATGGGCTGGTCTTCCTGCTGCGGCACAGTCGGAGTAGGCGCTTGAACCTGTACAGATGGATTCGCCGGGTTGTCGTCTGCGGGTCCACCAGAAGGCCCTGACGTTACAATGTTCGGCAATCCCGCTGATGCAGGCTCTGCATTCTTCGATGCGTCTGTCGGAGCGGGTTGGATCGCCTCAGATTTGTCGATGGCGCCATCACTTGGTTGCGACTTTTCCGCCTCTGTGCCCGTCTGCCGTCCCTCGATCTTGGATCCATTGGCGAAGAGCTGTTTCTGTGTCGACTTCTCGTCTATTACCTCTTTCGAGTCCTGGGTCGTGCTGGTGTCCGTGGTGCCGACGTTCTGTTGAGTTCTGGGCTGCTGTGCTCGCGTAGGTTGGGTCTTGGTCGCGGGTTTGGCGGGCTGTGCTGCATCTTGCTGGCCCGGCTCTTGCACGTTATCTGAAGAGCCACAGCAATTGAGAAAAGCCAGCAGGCCACCCTTCTTCTTCGGCCTCTCCTGCTCTGCCGATGGCCCTTGCGGCGCCTTCTCGCTCGACTGATCTTTCCGCTTGCTCCCCTTCCGTATGCTCCGTCTTGAACCCCGCCCTATGCTCTCCGACCGCTCCTTGGAACTTACTGGTTGTTGGGATGAGGTTGGCTGCTCCTGGATGGGCAATGCTGTCGCGTTCGGGGCATCGGTCGGCTTGCTGGACGTAGCATTTTGCACACTGTTCCCGTCCTGGGTTAGCTGCACTTCACGTGAAGATACCCTTGGTGGCGGTACGAACGGCTGGGGTGTTGTGGAAGAGCCTGCGAGAGGGTATTAGCATTGGGTCCAGCCTTTCCATTGCGCGCCTTCCCGTGGAGCTTGCTTTCTCCACACCACGTGCGGACACATATGCTGCACATGCGACGGCCATGAAATATATCCACCACGTACCTTGTCCGTGCCCTCCAGCGGCGGGCTGGACGCCCTGTTGGCTCATGGGGGAAGGTCGAGGCTCCGGCGGAGCATGTACTCGCAGGTCGCTGACGGCGGCGCGGTGGAGCGATTGACTGGTCGCTGGGGGTGCGCGGTTGTCGAGGGCTAGCGACGGGCAATGGATCGGTGCGTCGGCGACGGCGCGGTGGCCTGGAGACGGGGATGTGGTGGATGGGATGGAGCAGTGAGGTGTGTATCGAATACAGGCAGGGTGCTCCGGCGAAGATGCGGCTGTGGGTGAGGCGCGCCCGGGGGTCCGTCCGCGCCTGCCCAAAGCGCAATGGATCTGGCGAGCTTAATCGGACGTCGTGCGCTGCGGCGACGAGCGGTGCTGGATGGCGGCGAGCGCGCAGACAGCGGGATGCGACGGCGGACGTGCGTGCTGCTTGGGAGGTCGGCGATGAGGTCGAGGAGCAGGCCAGCAGCAGCTCTGCACACTCGCGCTGCACACCACCGCACCACCGCCGCCAGCTCCCCAAGTGGCTTGTGCGTCTATCTCATTTCCTACCGCTGGCCGTCTGCCCACCGGCCAATCACACAAGCGCCTTCCGCTTCTGTCGCCGTGGCCTGCCCTTGCCTGTGCAACCGCATCGCGGCTGCCAGCATCGTGCTGATGGCCTGCCGCAGCGCTGCACTGCCCATCGCCGGCTCGAAGCCTCTTCCCGGTTTTTGGAGTGTCCGCACGCTGCTGCTGCCAATGAAACTGGTAGTCTGCTGCCCACGCGCGTCCCAGCGGCGGGTAATCAGGTTTAACGCTTCCCTGCTCTAGCCTTCGCGCTTGCCGATTTTGGGCGAATCCGCCGGGCGAGGCGCTTTCGGAAGCGAGGACCATACTCCGAACGACTTCATCAACAACACCACATTTCCATCTCAACGCACATGCTCGTGTCAAAATAATATAGAATCAGCAGATATTCTATACAGGGCATAGCACATGCAATCATGCTGTGCCGAACATGTCAACCTTTTCGGATGCTGAGAACCGAAGCTTTTGGCCTTCTAATTCTCTGTTTGTTCGTCTGACGCTCCATCCACTAGAAGCTTGTGCTGTCTTCTCCAAGTCCCATGCATTTCACGGAAGGCTCTTCTAGAACCATTTGCTGACAATTGTAACAAGTTGAGAATTCTACGTACCGGTACCGCTAAAACCCCTACTAATGCAGGCACCACTACATACCACCGAGTATGCTTTGCGTGCCATGACATCGAACCAGATCAGTTCGGCTTGGGCGATTGTAAAGGGACGCATTTCTACTGTCTAGTCTTTGCTTTGTCGAGCAGAGCAGCAGCTGAATGAGCCTGGCGATCTCCAATCCGATTAACAGACTTCCTGTACGTTCTATTTTGAGGCGAAGCTACGCATGACAGCATGGACGAGGAATCTAACGAATGACCCTGCACATTACGAAAGTTGAACGATTCAGATCGTTGTGACCGCGCTTTCCACGCAGCTAATCGATGAACATGCGGCGCCCTCTACATTCATTGATCCGATTCGGATATCATCCATCTTTCTTCCACGACTTCGGCCTCATTGCATGCTTATCGGCGGCCTGTATTTCAAATGCCAAAGTATACGATGACCACAGCATCTCAACTCGTGAAGTCCAACTCCATCTTCAACCCCTGTCCGCTAGGCATGGTTCCCCAGCATGGCCCCTCGTGGCACACCAGGACTCTCGTGGCAGGTGCCAGCAGACCACAACCTTCCCGAGTCACGCCAAACACCTTCACCACAGCAACAGCTACAACATCACAACCATGACGAAGACACTCTTTGAAGCACGCGACACAAAAACTCCTCAGCATTGGCCAATCAATCCCTCTCCTTAATCTACCCCTGGTAGCACACATCCCGACACGAGGTCGGACAACACAATCTCGGTGCTCTCTACTCTGACGACGACTTCCGCGCTCGTTCAGCTGCAGCTCTCCCAGCCCGTCTGCCAAAAACGCCTCCCGCTGTCAAACCACTCCCGCCAGGGTAGTTTCCGAAAAAGAGCCCGCCCACCATCTCGCCGGCACAGTGCAGTCCTTCGATCTCGGTTCCGTCTTCGCGGAGGACTGCAGTGTTTTCTGGGTTGATGGCCAGACCGCCGAAGGTGAATGTGATGCCTGAGGTGACTTTGACGGCGAGGAAAGGCGGTTTGACGATCGGGAGGGCCCAGTTCGATTTTGGAAGGTCGAGCTTCTTCTTCGAAGACTGTGTCGAGAGGCCGTCTTTGATCGCTGGATTGAGCTTGACGTCCGGATTCTCAGCACGATGGGCAGCGACTGCATCGTTATACTCCTGAATTGTCTCGACGAACCTCCCAGCATCCTTAATTCCGTCTTTCTTCAACTCCTTCGCCAACTCCTCCATACTCCCCGCAGTGACCTTCCTCACAATCTCATCCCGATATTCTTCCTGCCTCAGCCAACCCTGTCCATCAGCATCCCAGATCTGAAATGCAATACCTTCAGGCTGCTCCAAAATCGCCCGTCCAAACTTCGCATAAGTATAATTCCTCAAATCCACACCCTCATCTACAAATCTCCTCCCCTCAGAATTAAGCATCAAACCCAGAGGATATCCAGACTTGGTAAACTCATTCGTCTTCTCCCGATCCCCGCCGTCTTTCGGTGAATCCGCGTCCCAGGCAACGCTATGACAACCTGTGGGACTGAAATCCCCAACTCTCTTCGCTCCTAGTCGGATAGCCTCGAGGAGCATATCGCCCGTATTATAAGGCGTGCCTCTCGTATGCGCCAACTCCCAGCCTTTCCCCATCCACTCGCCTCGCAACTTCGCATTCGCCTCAAATCCACCAGCACACAAGATAACACTCCTCCCTTTCACCTCAACTACCTTGCCACCCCTCTCAACCTCAACCCCACTCACCCTCCCCTCCCCATCAACACAAACCCTCTTCACAGCAGTCTCATACTCAATCCGACATCCAACCCTCTCAACCGCCTCCAACAAACTCCTCACCAACCCCTTCCCACCTTCGGGAACAGTCAAACACAAGCCCCCCCAAAACCTCCATCTTCCATCGACTTCGTACGCCTGGCGGCGGAAACTTAACCACCAGTCCACATTCCAACTTCTCGTAACCACTTTACAGTCTCAAGGCTCTCTTTCACCAGCACATTTCCAAGCGTGGGATCACTCCTTCCGCCAGTCACGCGGTCCAGATCTCCAAGGAAGTCTGATTCGGAGTAGGGAGGGAGATCGATTTTGTCCTTTAGATCTGAGGGGACGTTGGAGACGAGAGGTAAGAGGTCGGAGAGGCCGTTATGGGCGGTTCGGTAGGCTGCTGCGGTGAAGTATCCATTCCCACCGGCCCAGTCACGGGGTGCTTTCTCCAATAGCAAAATTCTAGGCGGAGGTGTCGTGGATGTAGCAGCTGAGAGTGCAGACGACAGAGCTGCGGCGCCGGTACCGACGATGATGATGTCCCATTCTTGAGCTAGAGGATCTGTGTTCGCCATGTCGTGAAGTGGTAGATCGCAGGTAAAGTCTTGAATGCGAAAGTCTTGGATGAAGCTTGCTGAAGTGAAGTCGAAGTCAAGAAACCAAAGTCAAAAGAAAGCAAAGAATCTCCGACACCTGCCTTTTGCTTCCTTCTCACTCGTGCCGTATACCCGCCCTCTCCATCCATCAAACACCTCGAATTTATCCACGGCCGCTCACTCTCCACGGCAGTTGTCCAACTTCAGCCGACATCGGCATATCGATGACCCGCACAGAAAGAAGACATGAAGTTCCAAATCCTGGGGAAAGAAAACGACAAGGCGGTCAAGCAAAGACCAGTCCTTCTCCACTTAGCCCGCCCCAGCGAACAAGGCGACCTAAAATCCAATAGTCCAATGCAATGTCTCAGTTGCGTGGCAGGGGCTGTATTTCAACGTCAAGGCAAGAAGGCCTCACCTCACTTCATCAACGGGAATGTTGAAACGATCGAATGTGAAAATGCAACCCCCATCGAATTCACCTCCTATAGAAAGAAGAGACCCAACAATCCTCCCTTCAACCACGCACAGCGCAGTCTCCAGACAAGATCGCGGCCTCCCTCCAAACACCTCCCCCTTCCTTCCCAAAAGAACAACTCCCCTATTCCATTCCCTTCCGTCCTTTCCTTCCCCAGGCCCGCCGTATGCACAATTTTCATCCACAATCTCTCGTCTGTTGCCAACACTTGGTGTAGACTGGGAGTGAAGAGCAGAGCAACTTTTGTGAAAATGCAAGCAAAACAGCCAAAGACCCATCCCAAAAAGGCGTATGCAGGACTATCCCAGTCCAAAAGTGAATCGCAGGAATTACAAAGACTCATCTATTCCGGAACGCCATGCGCAAAAAGACTTCATATTCCAAGCCGCTAGAAGTGCACCGCTGGAAGCGCAAAAAGAGTAAAAACACATCTCAGCCCCGTCGCACCGGTCGCCGTAATCGTCGCATCATCGCAATAGAGATACTTTTAGTAAGTATGGCTAGTGCGGTGCAGACTTTCCTTCGGCCAGTGGCTGGAGCGAGCGAAAACGCTAGTCGTATATCGTCAAACGTCATGATCGTAGCAACATCGCTGCGTGCTTCGTTTCGAGGGTCGAGGTCGAGTGGAGGCGGGTGGCAGGAGGTCGTGACGATCAATCCTCAGCTTTTCAGCCGTGGATCGCTGTAGGTGTAGGAGTGTCGGAAAGATATCCATCACGGTGACTGTGGTATGGATATCCAAAGCTGACTGGCGAAGCCGAGCGAGCACTCAACCCCTGGCCGGCCATTGGCACAGGAGACTGAGAGCGCGACTTAAACGGCGCCAGTGCTGGTGATGATGAGAAAGACTTTTCGTTTGCGCCATCGTACTGCTCCTCTGGCGAGCTAGAACCAGACGAGGAGGCCGATGTAGACGCTGATGGGATGTCGTTCGTGCCATCCGTTGAAGGAGGCTTCTGTTGCTGCTGTGGTGGAGCAGCTTTGGGACCATTCAATGGCGATGTGACCCCTTTCCCAGCTCCAGGCGTAAACTGAAAACATCAGTCAGCTACGTGTCGTCCTCACGCCTTGGTGACGCTGGGGCTGGTGCGGGCGGAACCTACGTAACAGAACTTCTGGACAAGGTCCTTGTATTGTTCGGAGCCCATTGCGGGTCTGTCCGTGGTGATGGCGTCCGGTCGCTCGGCCTTAGTGTCCGTCTTGGCTGGCTCGGTGCGGTCGACAGGGCCAAAGTAACTACCACTGGACTGCGGCCGGGCAGTAGAAGCGCTCATAAGGCCACTCTGACGGCCAAGCTTGTCCTGTGCAGTAGAGAGTGCAGCCGACAGGGAGTTGCCAAAGTCATACCGGCTGCCCAAGCCATTGGTTGGGGCGGCAGGTGGGGGACCAGGTGCGAACATGGAAGGCCGCTTTGGTTTCGTCTTCAGCTTGATGGACGACTGTGGGTCACCCAAGAACTTGTCAGGCGATCCAAAGTGATATGCAGAGGTAGTGTCGAGGCGTGACACAAAGTCGTCATCGACCGACTCGGGCCTGCCACGTGGGCCGGTGTGCTTGCTGCGTGGGATGGCGTTGAGCGGACGTTGACCCAGAGGGCTACTCTGAATCGGCTTGCTCGTCCGTACTTTCTGCTCAGTCCTGGTGAAGTCGATTTGATAGTTTGTTCCATTATTGTTGTCCCAGTACTCGGTGCCTCCAACGTTGTAGCGAATGCAGAGCAACATGGTCTTGCTATCGATGTTCGCTTGGTCGGTCAGCTTGATGTGGAAGATGAAACGGTCGCAACCATCTTTCGAGGGATTGCGGGGATCGTTGTTGTATTCAGCCACCACCTCAGAAGTCGTCTTCCAGTAGTCCAGGGTGAAGCGAGCCACAACCAGTTTGTGGAAGGAGATGTTTTGAACGGCACAGAAACCGACCAGTGTCGACTTGTCAGACGATAGGAAGATTCGCTCCACTCGCACCGGCTTAGCACGTCGTTCGAAGGTATCTTCAGGGAAGTTGGCCACTCTGATCTCAAGTTCCGACTTCTTGGTCTCCTCAAAAGGAAATTCGGACTCGCTATCGTATGTTTCGACCGGAGAGGAACCGGCACTGACAGCGATTGGCTTGTCGACTTGGAGGAAGTGTCGAGTCTGGTTGTCACTATCGTTGAAGTGCACTGATTTGGAGTACGTCGGGGTGCCAGGCATGCTCGAATAACGCCGCCTGGATGACGGCCTCAATGCTGGCTTGACCAATTCGCCGGACTTCTTCCGTACCAGGGCCGGCTTGCTCACGGAATTCTCATCAGTGTCGCTGTCATCCGACGTCTGCGTTGGCGATTCTGCAAAAGCTGCTTTTATGATGATCTTGGTTTCAGTCGATGATCTCGAATGCGCAATCTTACGGGCTTCCTTCGTCAAGGCCGTGGGCGAAGATACCTGTGAGACCGGTTCCGAGGCAGCCGCGGGTTGAGGCAGTTCGGTGCCAACCTTGTCAGGCGATCCCTCCCTCTGTTGAGGCAAGGCCCGTACGGCTTGCTGCAGCTGATCCCAGTTCTTCTCCAATTCTCGACCGCGCTCAGCGTTCGTCTCGTCGCCATCTGAATTCTCCGAAGAATCAGGCGGCGAGATGACCGCTCCAGTAGGAATTCGAAGTTGATTCACGGGCGGGGGCGACTGCCGTAGACTGGCAAAGTCATGGGCCTGGACATTCGAGTCGGCAGCGTCGGTTGGGGTCGGTGGTGCGGCGTCGGACTTGGTGATGGACGGAGACCGGCGGTGCTTGTGCAGGTACGACGCCGACGAGTGTGAGCGCGGTGGCTGCGGTCTCGAGGAGACTGGTGATCGCGGGATGTCATCCTGATGATATGAGGAGCTCCGGCTGATGACCGGGCTGTTGGATTTCGACGAGGCAGGCGACTGCTGTGACGGCGGGGTATATGGCATGTCGTCTGCCTGGCGGATGGGCGGGCTGTAGGGCGGAGAGTGCGAGAGCTCTCAGGCCGTCGCGGGCATTAAAGGGCGGGTGCAGTATTAACAAGACTGCATGTGAAGCGGCACATGTCAGCGCTGGCAAATTCTTTGTTGTCGATGAGATTCGATCAATGCCGCGCTGGGCGATCGCGATGCGGCAGGCCGCGGGCAGGCGAGGAATGGGGAATTGAGGAGGACTCACAGAAAGATACAACAGCAGCGTGCACACGATCAGTGACGCTGGTGAAGCCTTGTAAGAAGAAAGACGGCGAGTAGGGTTCGACGGGCCTCGACAGGTGCGCAGGCTAGTCGACGCCGCAATGATCCAGCGACGATGCGGCGGGCGGCGGATGGGCGTGAATGAAGAAGGTGCAGAGTGGCCTGACGACGACCAGACGCACACTTCAATCTTCACGCTCTGCTGTGGAAAGCAGGATGGGTGAGGAGTGCGTGCGCGTGCGGCGGCGCTTGCCCGTGTATATTCAAGGCAGCTCTGGCCTGCTGCTGCTGGTCTGGCTTGAGCCTGGCACTTTCAGCGGGTGGGGTGGCGGCGATCTGATGCGAAATGTTGAGCCCAGCGGTGCTCCCGTCCCGGCCGTCCAACTGCACAACGAACAACGACAAGCCCGGCGGCGACAAAGAATCAGCGCCCCAGCAGTCCGGGGTCGGCAGGTATATCAAGCGAGCACAACAAAGTACAGTTGAAATGTACCCAAAGTCTAGAAGAAGAGCGCGGGCGGAGATGGGCGCCGCGCAGCAGTGGTTGAGGGGCAGGCGCTGCAATTGATGATTGATGAGCAGACGCTCTCTCACTTGCACGGTCGGATATGCAGGCCGTGTGCTCGCTGCATGGGTAGTCTGGTCCTGGCTCCACCCCCAAGCACCAAGCGAGCTCCACCCCAAAGGTTGGGGACGAGAAATAGATAGCGCGACGCCAACGCTTTGGTGAGAGGTACTTCGCAGGTACTTCACCACGACTCACACTGCCCGCCCGCGCGCCACACCCACCATGCTGCTACAGATCTACGGTATCGCATCTTGCGCGCGTCCTCGACACACCCGCCACACCAACTGCAATATCGAATTCGTGCCATCTTCACAGCAGCGAACGACTGTGAGACTGTCTCGCGGTGCAATGACCTCACAAACGCTCACCATCCAGATCCGCCACGCGCCCGGCCAAGGCTTTTCTGTTCCAGCAACACCCGGACAACAGCAACGGCGGGCTGTGGCGCGTCGCTGATATTGTCCACTCCGCCATGCCTCTTCCCGGCAAGTGCGGTGGATGCGAGGATAAGCTCTCGCGAGTATCTTCATAGCACAGGATGGATGACTGCGGCTACCGAAGACAGCTCGCCGACGGCGATATCTAAGCTGACTGCCCACGGCATCAACCTGCTCCATCCTCCGTATTCCATCCATTTAATCACGTTCCCATCAACCTGCGACGACGTCTGTCGCACGCGAAGCCACCGCGACACCCGGTTTCGGCAGCTGTTTCCTCACCATGTCGTGTAGACCGTGGGGCGCCAGAACGCCTGGTCAAGCCTTTGCTTCTGATCACCTCATTGGATGCACTTTCGCCGCGCGGCACCTCTGCCAAAGAGCTGCAGCGAAATCTCTGTGCATGCAGCTCGTCCCACTCTCATTCGTGATCTTGCTCACTCCATTCATAAGCTGCCCAGCTATCCACCGCGGAGAGCGCGACTCCCCATGGGCGTGCATTGGATCATTCCCCATGTTCTTGTGCAAGGTCGGGAGATTTGTGCGGCCACAATGCTGCCACCCAGCGGCTGTGCAGGCGTCGACACTGCGGCTGGCGTGGTGCTCACGCCATATGGCAAGGTCTTGAACCTGGCCTCTCCGCGGAAGACTGTTCCAAGCAAGCCAAGGGATTCCTGCTGCTGGTCTCATCAGCCGACGTACCCTATCGCTTTGAGGCTGCACGTCGATGCGTCCGTGTCTATCCCACTGGATGCCGTGCTCATCCTGCCAGGCAAGACGTCGGCTTTCGTGCCGGGTCGGGCTGAGACTCGTTCCCGGAGTTGTTGAATCTGCGCTATAGACAGTACGTGAGTACATCGTCGATCATGGTTCGTTTGGGGAGACGAAGTCCATATCCAGCGCGTGCTAGACCAGGATGCCTGTCTCTGCACGCGCCTTCCTTTCGCGTCGAATCTGGTGCGGCTGAGCCCGCGCGCAAATCTGCCCGGATCCAGTTCCGACCAGATTTTTCACCTCTTCACCTCGCCCAACAAGCAGGGCCACGCGAAGACCATCGAGAGCGCATCCAGAGTTCAACTCGCTCACCGAGAGAGATGACCGCATATGTACGCAATGAACGCCTACGGACATGCACCAGCAGTCATGAGACCTGCTACTGGAGCTTTCACTGCTCAAAAGCCAATGGCTTTTAGTTACTCCGCGACCTAGCCACATCTTCCTCCTCCTGTCAAGATGCCCCTCTCGCAGTCGCCCGAGGACGCCAGGAAACGTGGCACGCAGCGCCTCAGAAGCGGTCTCACGCCCGCCGCCATTCAGAGCGCTCGCATCTGCTGCGAAGCTCAACACGTCGCGACTCGCTACATCGTGTTCGAGCAACGCGGGATCTTACCTGGGATGCGCGTGCGAGCACACCGCCATCTGCCAGCAAACCTTATTATTACAGCCTCGACCCTCGTCGGACTCCGTCCAGAGATCCAAGCAGATGTACAACACATCACGAAATGCGGGGTGCATAGGGGACTCGTCTGATGAGATCGTTCTGACTCTCACGATTCCAATCAATGGCGTTGCCTGATATTGACGGCACCAAAATTCTGCTCACCCTGACTAGACAGTCCGCCGTCGTGTCAGGTCAGACGAGTTTCCAGCCATTCGAGGCCTTCGACCGTTGTCATCCACAAAAGCACAGCACGCGACTGACTGAAACAACAGTTGAGTTCCTCCTTTCCTGTCTCACCACCAAGGTCGGTCAGCAAGTTTGGTTCATTCAAGACGACGATTCACCTGCGAACCATCCTGCACCTGATACTGTCGGCGAATCTACCACCAAAATTCAAAACGATCTACGATATCCCTTCGGCACGTCCCCTGACGGCGTCAAAATAGCAAAGTCCTATTCTCGACGGACGCGTCAGAACAAAGGGTAAAGCTTACTTCCTATTCTCATCTCAACCGCGCTCAAGCGTACCACAAACGATACGGGAGTTGCACCGCCACAAGCGTCTCACATCTTATCAAAGACCCTCAAGGTCTGGGAGGTACCGTTGCAAGTACCCTCGAAGTACCCAACGAGGACCCCTTCGTCGCTGTTTCGACGCCTCGACCTCAATGGCACCGCAGTTGACCCACAACGCCTACATAAGTCTTCCATGGGGTACATGTCTCGGACTGGGTCTTCGACCGCCTTCACCATCCACCAACAACCTCCACGTCGTTGTGTGGTGGGTCTGGGGATCTCCAGATGGCGATATCTGAACTGGAGACCGGCGAGTATTCGGCGACACATCCCAACACGATAGCATGTCTTTCTCAACAGTTTTACGTTTCTCCATTGCGGAGAACCCAGTTTCTGTTACAACAACCCCTACCTGGAGATGGAGATACGACTGCGATATGACATCTGGGGCGTCACCTTCGTCACCTCGAACCGCCGCTCTTCTTGAATGTCAGGCATTATCAGATCATCAACGTGCTACGGCATGATGCACTCCGCAAATGTGATCAACATGGCGAGAACTGTTGGCAGCACCAACACCTCGCATCTTACACTCCCATGTCATGAAACGTGAGGCAAGCGCCTGGACGTCTTCACAGACTCTTGGCTTCCAGGTTGCGCTCGTGTTATGCAACCATTGGCATGTCAAATCGCCCCTCCCCCACGCCCACTTCCCTACCTCTCCATCATCAACCCTCGACAAGTCAAGACGGCTCCACGGCTCTTCTCCATATACTCGTCTTGCCTCTTCGGGCCGACTGCACGATACCGCGAAGGTTGGGCCGTGGTGGCGACGGATAGCCCGGACACCAAGCAAGCGCCCGTATAACTTCAGACCCTGCTTATCCATATTGATGAGATTTGAGGTACGGAATTCAAGCTGACGACAGACCACTGCTCGCGGAAGGCCACGGCATTATCGCCCTGCGTTGGAATCAACCGACGACAATCTGTCGAAGCGCAGCAAGTGCCGCCGAGGGACCATGGCAGACAGCTCTATCTGCACCCCAGACTGCCCGCATGCTCAGAGCGCCTACACGTAGGCAGATGCATTTGGTTGGGGAAAGCATACGCAGCTCATTCGCAAGGATGCTTGCGCCATGGCGACAAGCAAAGTCCGTCTTCGGACCCTGAAAGCGTTGACCAAGCACATTAATGCTCCTGCTATTTGATTAGAAACGACAGCTCGACAGATCACTGCCTTTTGTTGTCTGGAGCGCGACAACATTTTCGGAGTCCGTTGTGGGGTCGAATCTCACATCTCGCGTTGAGAATTGGAATATTGCATATGATTAGTGGGGCTGAGATTGAGTGAGGAAAGAGCTGGAGATGCGAAAGGTAAGACTCCATGTGAGAATCCTCCAAAGCACGAAATTCCCACGCTCATTCGACGAGGACGGGCAAGCTGCATGGTAGCGATCCCTGTGGCGCTCGGGTACGGCTTGCTGGCTTGCATACGTTCATCCTCCTCTCCAAAGTCCACGGCGCCTAGAAAGATGGCGACATAGACGGTGTGAGCAGTCCTAAACCCAAGCAGGCGATAGTTCGCGGCACATGCAACGCGAAAGAGAGGAAGCAGGGTCCTTCGCACTTCGACTAAGCATGTGAAACGCTTCGCAGCTTCTGCTTTGAGAACGAACCTTGCCCGTGCCGCAGACGAGATTTGCGTTGCGTTGCGTGGTTGTTGACATATGAAGCAGATCTCCTTTCTTGACTTCTGCACTGTTTGCCGGCGCAGGGACTTTGACATGACGCCGTTGTGAAGAGGCGAGAATGATATGCAGGGAGGCCTTCGATATGCTGTGACCTCGCATAGACGACAGATCGTGGAGGTACGTATATTTTCGTCTCGTTTCGACAGCAGGCGAAGGCGGGGTGCGTTTTGCATATGCTGTTATTGTGGAGAGCAGCTCTCTAGCAGAGATATGCTATTTCTGCAGCCGAAATGTTCTGTGAGAAGGTTGAGGGTCTAGAAAGGTCGGCGGCTAGGTGAGCTTTTCCCCTCACAAGGTGAGGTTACATTGGGATTTCATGCCTCAGGCACAAGCACGTGACATGCGACGACAGGAGGCTCTGCGGGAGCGGGAGTTAATGCTTACCCGCGGGTTGGTCTGTGTGACATCAAGGACATCACCCGATCTCCATCGAGGACATCGAAAACACTTTCACACCCCATTGTACATATTCCTTGGACTTGATATCTTACCGAACCCAGCGAAAAGAAGAACGACTCGAGCTTGTAACTTCTCCGCATCCTCAACGACACACCACTACCTCCAACGCCGTACCATCTACCTCGCTACAATGACCTCAATCCGCATACTCCCACGCAATCTATCGCGATTCACCACAACCCTCGCCCCACGATCAACCATACCCCTCCGCAGCTTCACCACATCGCTTCGATCACGCGACCTCGAAATGCCCACCTACCTCGACGACCGCGAAAAAGACATCTTCACCAAACTCCAATCCACATTCTCCCCCACAAAACTCGAAGTCCAAGACGTCTCCGGCGGCTGCGGGTCAATGTACGCGGTAGAGATCGCTTCGGCACAATTCAAAGGACTGCCGTTGTTGAAGCAGCATCGACTTGTGAAGGATGCGTTGGGGGAGGATGTGAAGAAGTGGCATGGGTTTCAGTTGAGGACTAAGGTGCCGGAGTGAGAGAGTCATTGATGGATGTGATTGTCATGCCATTGGGTTGAAGATACCATGGAGTCTGACAGATGCTGCTCTGTGAGGTCATGAGGTTGGGAAGAGGATGATCCTGGACGACGAGGTTGAGGATCATGGATGGTTGATGACTCTGTGTCAGACATGCGGCAGGCTGCGGAGCAACCGTCCTGGTTGTTGAATGCATGGACGAGGTCATTGCACAGGACGACGGCTGCTCAGAGTGCAGCAGTCCTCTGACGCAACCGACTGGTGCTCACGGCGAGCATGCAAGTTAGCTGTATGAGCGTCGACCGGGCTTCCATCTGCACGAAAGCTGGAAATTTGTGCGATCAGCAATCTGCCTGATGGATTCACCATTCGGATCGTGTCATTATTAATCAACCTATACAATCATGCGCAATGCTGAGCGCTTCTCTACTCTGAACGACCTGACTTCTTCATCTCAAACTCAACTACCGCGCCTCGATCTTGTGAATCTCGGTCTTTGCTTTCTCCCATTCGTCCAAGCTGCGTCTTGACCATTCGATGTGCGCCTTTGCGAAGTTGAGCTGTTGCATGTCAGTATGCACCGGATTCACGACCTCAAAAACAACAACTCACCATGTACATCCTCAGGTCGTCCTCCTTCTGTCCCTGAAACCTCCTCAATTCCTGCAAGACACCCGAACTGGCGTCCTTGACGTCCTTTTGGGCTACCTCGAGAGCCTGCTCGAGCTGAACCAAGCTCTCCTTTGTCTTTCCCAGCTGATCTCTTCGATTTCTCTCAGGGTCCTGATCAGTCACGCCTTGGATCGCATGCGTCAGGCGACCAAAGAGCTTGTTTGCAACGCCGCTGGCTCCCCTCCTATGGTTACCATTCGGCGGTGACGTTGGTGGAGAAGAGTATGATTGGTCCTGCTGAGGTCCGCCTTGCTGTGCGCTTGGTGATTGAGCGCTGTTCGAAGGGAAGTCGCTATCCACGGACGCATTGTCGCCGTCACTGGATCCTGGTCGATTGCGATTGCTGCCACTGCTGACACTTCGCTTGGGCGCATATTGAGCACTCTGGATGCCGGAAGAAGTCATATACTGCTCGATTCTCTTGGCCTCCATCTCACTTCTCTCAAGTTGCTCCAGCATTGACTTCTTCTTTTCAAGCTCGTCACGCGTCATCTCTTCCTGCACTCTCTTGAGCACACGGTACTTCAGGACACTACGCACGACCGTTGCGAATTGCGCGCTTTCTCTCATGGGCTCCGCGAATCCAGCGCTTAGAGACCCAGAGAGATCGCGGGATTGAATATAAGTGAAGTCGCAAGCTTGGCCAGCCTTTTCGATCCCGTGGGCCACGCTTTGCGATTGCTCTGAAAGCGAGAATGCGTTGTATCGCGCGCCAAGGTCCATCAGATCGTCGCCCAGACTGTACATATGCCGCAGCAATCGAGCATTGACCTTCTCCATCGATCCAGTAAGAAGTGTTTCCAACTCCTTGGTGCTATTCTCGAAGGACGAGAAGTATGGATCCAGGTCGGATTCGCTGAGCTGCTGTGATAAAGGAGGGAAGCGCGCATACTGAACCTGAGGCGTGGTGTGCGACGCAGCCGATGGTGTAGCGCTTGAGGACGGAGGAGAAGTAGGAGTGCCAGATGCTGAGGAACCCGAGGTCGATCGTAGCTTGGCATTCTGAGAAGGCACGGGTAACCATTGATGGGCCTGAGTCGGGTTCGCTGGGTCGAGAGGTGGTGCCTTGAGGTTGTTCTTTGGTACGCTTGCAGCTGGATGCGAGTGCAGCACTTCACTCCAGCTCACGTTAGGATCCAAGAACCTCCACCACACGCCATCTTCGCGAACTCCCTTCATGCGTCGACATCGGTTTAAGAAGGTCGCCAGCATACGCTGTCGCAGCTCAATGATGCCCGCATCTTCCTTCGCTTTGGTAGGCTTTGCGGCATAGTCTGCGATGCTATGCTTCTCGGGGATTGGCGGTATTATGAAGGTAGGATGCAGGTTGACCAATGTCTCTCGCAACGACGCAAACTCTTTATATCTCCTCCTCACTTGGATCTCGCCCGTCTGGATGGTATAGGTGATATAGCTGCCGCCGCCCTCTGTGTTCTTACCTGCATGTGTGATTTGGATCTCCAAGTCGGGATGCTCATATAGTATCTGTTCGATTCGGCTGTCGTAGCCTCCTTCTTTTGGCAGGACCTTCGACTTGCTGGGCTGCTCATCGTCGAGCTCTTCGTCGGAAAGGTCGCTGGGGCGCGAGATGAAGTGCGGTGTATGTTCAGGCGATGAATGGCCGGACGGCGGGGTTGAAGGTCGGTTGAAGCCTGAAATCACGCATTGTAAGCTCAGAGCATACTACAGCTCAAGAAAGAGGCAACCAACGTTCGGTGGGCGACGCGATATCCGACGTCTCCGAGTCGCGGCGGTGGAAAGAGCCATATGGGTTGTTGTCCTCGTCGTCCCACATGGCGTCTGGCCGAGCTGGTCTGGGGGAGATGAGAGGCCGCAGCGACGACGCTGCCTCGCTGTCGGTGTCGGCGGTGGAGAATGGAGAGCTGGTAGTTAGAAGGTGCGAAGGGAATGCCGCCTCGTGGTTGTCGATTCCGCCTGCCTGCTCGTGCTCGTGTCGATGCCGCTGCTCTGTCTGCCGCTCCTGCTGTCGAGCTGCAACCGCGGTTCCTCCCGCCATGACGCAGCTCGAAGTGAAACCGCACTCCCTGTCCGCCGCCAACTGCTCGTCTTTCTTACCTTCATCTGACCACACTTTGCACCCGTCCTCCTCCATCGTGCTCGAAATCGATCTGTAGACTCTGTCTGGATGCGTCGTGGACGTGGGCGGTAGGTATGTGTGCGGCCGACCGCTATGGCACGAACTGCGGAAGATGTTGCAAACGAGTATACTCTTCGTGGAAAGATGTTCTGAGAGGATGTTGTGAGTAGGCGACTGATTCTTTTTCAAGTGAAGCTGGTGACGTGTTTTCATTCACTGCAGCTGCGGCGTGGCAACCAATCTTCACATGCAAAGCCGTTTGCTGCCTTCCAAAGCGCTAGCGTCACGCTCTTTCCTTCTGGCGCCTTCTCGACAAGACATATCCCCCGCTTTCCGACCTTCCTTCATACCAAAACATTCCTCCAAACCATCATCCAACCAGCAGATTCGCCAAACACTCGCGAGCATGACTGCAGACACGAATAGCACCTCAAGCGCGGACAAGGGTCAACAAGACTCCGGCCGGACCTTCATCGCACGCTTCTACGGCAAAGAGCAAGCCCACGATAGCGAGGAGCGGACCCTCGACGATATCTGCCTATTCACAGACGACCAACTCGAGTCCCACCACGACTACATTCAAGTCCTCTTTCCGGTGAGTCTCAAATGGCGCATTGCGTTTGGGCGTCTATTGACTCGACTATAGCTACCAGAACGCTCTGGAGTCATTCCCGGCGCTCCCATCGTTACCAAGGCCACCCGTGATGCCTTCCTCGAGGATGAAGACCTCCGCAAGAGGCTCTTCGGTGCCTTCACACGCATGGCCCACTTCTATGCATTCGACGTCAGCGGAGATGAGAACGAGTATGTGGATTGCACTTGAATAGGGACCGGCCTCGCAATACTGACATACCACAGTCCGACGGTCACCCCCATGGCGGACTTCAAGAAACTGGCTCGCAACACCTGGCTCACGGGGATCGATCACAACCATCTTCGGATCAGTCGTATCATCAGGTCTGTAAACGACACACGTGCTCACGGAGGTAGAGACTGACATCTCTTTCAGGTCTCTCCGCGTCTTGGGTCTCGAAGCCGTCGCGCAGGCTTTCTACCAGGCCGTTGCTGAGAATGCTAGGGGCGTCAGTCCCAGGAGCTTGATGTACTGGGAGCGCGCGGCCAAGCGACCACTATGCATGCCACCTGACCAGCCAGATAACAGCAGCAAGATCATCGAATGGCTCAAGAACGAAGAAAACTGATGAGTGGAAAACCGCATCAAACGGACGGTACAAGACGAAAGTACGACTTGAACGACGGCGAAGGGACCAGCATGCGCTCACCCATCGTCATACCACGTGGATGAAGACGGTGAGTTGTGATACAGCATTGGTATCTGGATTATTCATTGGTCACCCTCGTGGAACCAGGACAGCACAAGCCTTTACATATCTATTCATAGGCTTGAGACAAGAACAGCTGCCATCTTTCGAACCAGGTTCGCGGAACGCACGCCGAGAACCGGATCGACGCTATCTCCAAGTCCCATTGAACATGTTCTATACCTCTCAGCATCGTCTACATTGCAACATGACATCCGGTCTTTGTAGGGCTAAGATGAGAGTTATGCAGATCTCTTCCGACTCCTGTAAGCAACAACTATTGTATAGATTAAGTTACTGACCCAGGCCTTTCGGATGTCATGTCTCACTCATCCGAGTAGGCAGCTTCGCAGGGATTCTCCCGACAACACCTCTCGACGACCGGGGTATGGTACGCGCAAACCGGCAGTTCAGTCGACGTCCACCTTTAGGGCCGATGACACAAGGCTGCCAGCCGAACTGAGACTGGTCGATTCAAAGATTGTGCGGACGCGCGCGGCCGCGGACGAACGAGGATTTGCTCTCCGCTGACAAAATCGCTGGAGAGTTGTGCAAATGCGTCTACGATCTATCCTTGCAATGGCTTCGTACGTCAATCGAGGAAAGGAACGGAGGCGGACATAGTTGGAACAATAAGTCCATTCCTTGGGTATTTCAGTGCGGACCTGCGAGAGGAGTGCTTGCTCGGCGAATTTACCACGTGCGCTCTTCAAGACTTTCGCTTTTTTGGCCAAGATGCTCAAATACTACTTTCGCGAGACATTTGCAGGCAGACTAATCAACGTCCTCTCCAGAGATCGAATCCTGAAAGCCCCGGAAACAAAGCTCCCACAGCGACTCCCACACATCCACGCTCCTGACGAGGATGTCCGTCAAGATTCCTTCCCCGTCGTGGACTCGGAGCTCAAGGCCAGCGAGAAGAGTAGTCGAATGTCCATGGAAGATGGCACCAAGCACGAAGACGTTCCCATTTCCCAGCTTGCCAATCGACTCAGTCCTCCAGCGAGCAGCGACAAATCAGTCGCAGATAGCACACCTACTCCGGAGAAGGGTATCGAAGAAGGGAAGAACGAGAACCTCATCACCTGGTACGACGATAACGATCCTGAGAATCCTCGCAACTGGCCGATGTGGTTGAAGATTTGGTCGACTGTGATGATTAGTCTTTTGACGTTTTCGATCTACGTGAGTGACAGAACAACGTGGTAGTGTAGGTGACGCTGACGATTGACAGATCGGCTCTGCAATCTACACCACCGGTCTCGAAGGCGTCAACGAGCAATTCTACGTCAGCCGCGTCGTCTCGACTCTCGGTCTTTCACTCTTCGTTCTGGGCTACGGAATCGTACATCCCTCTACCATTACCAAACCCAACCTTAACTAACCAGTCCCCAATAGGGCCCAATGTTCCTCGCCCCCTTCTCCGAAGCACCACCCATCGGCCGCATGCCCGTCTACGTGATAACCCACCTCATCTTCCTCTTCCTAAACTTCCCCGTAATCTACGCCAAAAACATCGGCATGCTCCTAGCCTTCCGCTTCATAACCGGCTTCATCGGCTCGCCCGTCCTCGCCACAGGCGCCGCCTCCCTCGCCGACCTCTTCACCCCCAAAAAACTCCCCTACGCCGTAGCAATCTGGGGCAACTTCGGGATCTGCGGCCCTGTCCTTGGACCGCTGGTCTCGGGCTTCGCAGTCATGGCCAAAGGGTGGAAGTGGAGTATTTGGATCTTGATATGGCTCAACGGTCTATGTGCTGTCTTCATGATCTTCGCCATGCCGGAGACGAGCGCGGATAATATTCTTTATCGGAGGGCGAGGAGGGTGAGGAAGATCACGGGGGATGAGAGGTTTAAGTCAGCTGGGGAGATTGAAATGGAGAACTTTAGTGTGAAAGAGGTGGTTATGACTTTGCTGGTGAGGCCTTTTTGGTTATGTTTTGTTAGTGAGCCGATTCTTTTGGTGCAGAATGCGTATCTTGGGTTGGGTGAGTTCAAAACATCGAACCCTCTGTGGGATGTGGCTAACGTTGCTAGTCTATGCCCTCCTCTACTGCTGGTTCGACGCCTTCCCCATCGTCTTCATGGAGATGCATGGCTTCAATCTAGGCAAGTACCCTCCCCTCCCTCCCCAAATCCCACTCCTCTCTACTGACATCTGATGACCAGGACAAATGGGCCTCGCCTACATCGGCATCCTCGTCGGCGCTTTCGTCTACCTCCCACCCTACTTCTGGTGGCTGCGCAAAATCATCGAACCACAGTCCAACCCCGACGGCTCGATCGAGCCGGAGAAGAGACTTCCAGCAGCCATCGCTGGCTCTTTATGCATTCCGATATGTCTATTCTGGTTCGGCTGGTCCGCCCGCCCCTCCATCCACTGGATCATGCCCATAATCGGCTCAAGCTGGTTCATCATCGGCGGCGCCCCTCTCTTCGGTGCTTTGATAAACTACCAAGCGGAATCATATCCCAAATACGTCGGTTCTGTGCTTGCGGGGAATGATCTTATACGGAGTTCTTTTGGGGCGGCATTTCCGCTTTTCGCTACGCAGGTACGTAAACATCCCACGTGCAGCAGAGGGTGTTCGTGGCTGACGATGTTGTTTGGGGTAGATGTATCACGCCATGGGCGTCGACTGGGGCTGTTCGATGCTGGGGTTTATAAGTATTGCGTTTATTCCTATGCCGATTGCGCTGCTATATTATGGGAAGAGGTTGAGGATGTCGAGTCAGAATGCGAGGCATGATATCTAACACAACGCTGTCGCGGCTGGTTCGCGGAACCTCACAGAGGCGAACGATTACCTCCCACACGACATAGAGAAATAGTGAGGATGGCAGACGAGAATGACCTGATGAGAGCATAATGAAGGCCTTTGGTGACGGCGCGAAGTAGCGTCATGCTAGCGCGGCTTGGCGTTCACATGCCTGCGCTCATGTGAAAATGCCATTCGAGCGAATGCTTGTTCTCGCCAGTACGCTAAGCCTACATGGTGATCGTGGTCAGACCCAATTATTGTCTCGCGAAACCTTAAACATGGTCTCACACCAAGTTAGAACTCAGTGACAGTCAACGTATTGAAACGAAGCGATTTGTGAATCCTCACAGACTTCTCATTCCTGATCAATGGGTATAACTGTCTCACACATCCCCTCCACTCCTGCACACCAAAACAGACCAAATCACCAACGCCATCGCTATGACCTTCCTATGCCATACAGAGTCCTCCATTTTCACAAAGCAAAATCCCGCCCATATCCCAGCACTTGGGAACAAGGCCTCTTTTTTCAACGCCAAAAAAATGCCCAGCCGTAGTAGCACCTACTCTTTCATTGTATGTCTCTTTCGACTCTCCCATGTTTTTGGTTTTCGCTAGAACGCAGCAGACAAAGCAAAAGTTGTACATCTTTTCATGCAAAGATGGGTGGCAGGAATTTGCCCCATTTCTTCTGTCCCGCCGTTGGGTGTTCGTTGATGATGAGGAGTTTGCGCATGCCACAGAAGCCGCCGGGGAGGGCGGTGCGGTTGACTTCTTCGTAGTGGCCCTGGAGCTCGCTTTCGGTGGTGAAAGTTCCGGTTTGGAGGGCCATGACGCTGTCCTCGTCCCAGTACCAGACTCTGTCAACGACTTCCTCGCCAGGGTCTTGGTACTGTCGTGGATTGAAAGACGGGCGTTCGGCGATCCAGTTGACGATCGAGTGGATAGGGGTGTAGAGCCTTTCGAATCGCTTCGTAAACGACAGCCAGGGCAGTGTATACTCATCGTACGCCACGCGGATGTAGGGATTCATGTAGATTCCAGTCTCGTTCGGCGCCAGAGAAGCGGAGTCCATCGCAGAGAGATCAGCGTGGATGAGGCAGCACTCGGAAGAGTCCCAGTAGGTATCGGTCTCGGCTCGGAAACGCAGCTGCGCAGAATCGTATAAGTTGGCGTCCACGTCGTCAGCGCCCTCAGCTCGCGCTCGGCCCATATCAGTGTGATAGGCGTCGTTCTTAGCCGCTGCGGGCAGACCATAATCGCCTACCGCCTCCTTCTCCAACCGTTCACGCTGGAACCACTTCGCCTCAAACGCCACCATACCACCCCAGCAACTCTTCACTCTCACTGCATCTTTCTGTTCCAAAACGTCTCTCCTACTTTCTGCCTGCCCACCTCCAGTAAACCAGGGATAGAAGGGAACTCCCATATCATAGCCCTCCAAATCCCGGGTCGCAAAGGTGTCGTAGAATTTGAAGGGGTTGATGAAATCGACTGCACATGCAGCTCGGTATTGCGTCTTTCCAGTAGATTCATCAACATTGGTGGAGAAGAGCAGATTCGCCGCATCGACAGGGTCAAAGATGACATCGTTCAGGTATAACAACTTGTCGAAGGTCGTGTTGTGGGCGGAAGAAGCAGCGTCTTCAAGAGGACGCAATGCACGATTTCGCACATCGGCAAGGAAGGTGATTCGCTTAACATAGTGCGAGCCATCAGGCGCGGCAACGTGGGGGAACTTCTGCAGGTCCAGCTTCTCGGTGACGATCGCAGATTCGCACGTAACATTCTTGGCGAACTCGTCGAGGGCGGCCTGCGCCATCTCGTCTGGATCGTTCTCGTAAATGCTCAGAAAGACATTCTCCGGGCCCAAAATCTCGACCAGATGCAGCACCGACTGGCCCCACTGCCCTGACAGAAGTTCACCTTCATGATCGTACAAGCTCGCTGCAATGAAGACTTTCTCGTTGTTCACGTTGGCCGTCTGCCCTAGCTCTTGGACTCGGTCTCGAAGTTCAAGGTATCGTTGGGGAGGGTAGGAATACGAAGGGAAGAAGACGCCGCAGATGATGATTGCTGAAAAGATGAGGTAGGGTGCCAGCATAAGCAGCTGGGCGACCCGGCAGAATAACGATCGTCGCCGTCGCGGAGTGTGGAATGTAAAGAGGTGCGAGCCAGAGCCATCTCGTCGGCGAACAATTCTTCGCTTTGTCCACCAACGTGGCTGCACGGCTGTGGGGAGTTGTGTGACTGCGGGATCGTCGTCTAGGTCGTCGAGCTCGTAGGCGAGGATCTCCTCCTCATCGTCATATTCGGCGCTGCTAGCGGACGAGGTGCGGTGCAGCAGCGCCTCTTCTTCGACTCGCGGCTTGGGGTCCATGCTGGCGAGCAGGTGCGCTCGACCGGAGAGACACGTGAGTCGTCGCCAGGGTGTGTGTAGTGCTCGTGATCGCAGGTGTGTATGTAGGCAAAAGGAGGGATTCGCAGTTCGGTAGTCGTGTGGTGGTCGGTCACAAGAGCATGGCCCGTAGGTGTGTATAGAAGCTAGAAGCGTGGGTGAGAGAGCGACAAAGAAGGGCAAATAATCGCAGCAAAAGCAAAAGTCGGCTGGCGTGCTGCGATCAGGAATAGGCCATGATGCACAACGCGTATGCTGGTGCAGCGTCGGTGGCCCAAAGGAGCAGCGCACAGCTGTGAGGTGAGGCAGTGCAGAGGGCAGGTGTGTCAGGACTGGTGGAAGTACACAGCCAGCAGCCCGCCGCAGCCCATTTTCCACTCCCGCCGAATTATTGCGGTTACAAGCTCTGGATCGACTAAGCCAATCTCAACCCACCCCATCCCCCAAAATGCCAAAATGCCGGCCGGCGAATCGCTCCAACGGCCATGCTAAGCCTACAAAGTGCCCTCTTGCGCCCGCCGCCTCGTTGCCACTGCGAAGACCGCAACTCGCGACCAAACATTACCACAGGTTGTTCCCCGTACAGAGCCCAATCAGCCCACACGCCCCAGACACGCTCCGCAACAGAACTTCCAGCAACAAGAGAGAGGCACGTCCGCCGGCATCGAATTGCTTGTCCGCGTTAGGTTGGCGCTGGCGGCAGGTCAAGCTTTCGCAGATCCACTCTCCAAATGCACCCTTAAACGCCCCCAAGGCGGGTCTCGAAGCACGCGAAGGAGGCGCTTCAGCACGCATTCATCTCTTTTGCATCACCAAAACCACCCCTTCCAGGCGGCAGAATTGAATTTGATGCTGCCTCAGGCAGGGATCGCGATGTTCGGCGTGACCGTTGCTCCTCCAACTGCCCGACCACTGCTACAAATCCTCCACGTGCGACGAGCCAGACAGTCAAAACTCTCACCTAGGGTTCGTGGTGCGTAGAGCATCCGCTCTGTACGATATACGCGCCGCAAGAATTACTCCAATGGGGGCTTTTCGAAAGAGGTTGCCTAGGCCAAGAGTAAGGCAAAATGCCGTATGCCGTGGTACAACCGTCAAACCGGTCAAGACTCGACAGGGCCACGTATTTGATTCTGCAGGCCAAGCAGACAATGCTGTGTAATAGGTCATTTTTCAGCCTGATATGTTGCTGTGCCTTTCGGGTTCTTGGAAGAGATCGCGAGACGGTGTATTCGGTGTTTTGCGCTACGGCCGCAGGCGGCCATACAGTACATAGGAGTATGGCTCCTATTCGATTACTGATTTTGCTACAGTTTGCTCAATGCAGATGCTACCATCTACTAAAGCTATCGGGTTCGGGCCTTTCCCGACAATGCTCAATGCGAACAAAAAGTCTGGCGATGTCTGGGGCTGACGACATTCAAACGAATACGACTGACCCTAACGGCCACCCCAAAGCCATTCAATCCTTCAGCCTCCCTTCTTTTCCTCTTCGTGGAGGGCATCAACCACTTGGAAGACACCAGTCACGATCTTCATCGTGCCCTCATCGACATCACCCACAAAGCGCTGCTGAATCTTGTCCGGATGCCATTTGAAGCGCTCGGCTTTCAGCACCTGCAGCCTGGATTTACCGTCGCGCTCGATGGGGATGTGCCGCATAAAGTCCTCGATGTTGGGTCTCGTGACTGGCTTGTGCTGCAGGACAGGCCACGGTATTCGCTTTGAGGGCGCTTCTCGTTTCTCGTCCTTTGAGCCAGATTTTGCCTCGTCCAGCAGCTCGAGTTTCAAGCGATCCCAAGCAATGTTGTACTTGGCCCACGCTGCTGGATACTCGTCGGGCTCGGGCTGAGAGCGCTTCGACCGACTCTTGTTTCTGTCGTCGAAATCGAAGACGTACTCATAGTCGTCTTCGCCCACGCCAGCAAACCTCCTCGCGCCATCTCTCTGTGCCCTTTCCCATGCCGCCCGCTCTTTCCGCCGAATGAACTCCTCTCGCTGCTTTCTCCTCTCTTCTTCTTCCTCCTTACGCTGTCTTGCAGTTCGCTCACGTTCCAGCACGATTTCTGGATGCTTCTTCTCCCACATCTTCGTCTGGACATATGCCGCATACTCATCATCGTTCATTTGTTCCAGCCCGCCTCTTGCGGTCTGCACTGTGGGTCGCTCGTAGATGTGAATTGGCTGGGAGTACACGCTCTCCCAGTAGGCTGCTCCCTCGTCGTCCGCAAGAGCATCGAAGAGCGAGTCACGAAACGCTGCATTGGGGTCCGCATTGCCTTCGGCGTCTGGGTTCGTAGGTTCTCGTGGAAACGGATGTGCAGCTTCTTCCGCTTCCTCTGAATCTGGATTTGGACGATGCTCTTTCTTCCGCCTATGACGATGACCATCCTCTTCTCGCGACCTGTGTTTCCGCTTCTTAGAATCCGACGCGTGTGATTTGAATCGAAACCTCATGGAGGAGCGGCCGCTTTCCTCATAACCGTTTACATCGTCGTCGCGCCTCCTGCGATTTCGCCTCGATTTACTCGTATCGTCATCGGCATTGTGGCGGTCAATCTCGTCTTGAAGACTGGCGAGGATCGCATCGTGGTCGATTGTCGGGGCATTGCTCAACCCAGCCTTCACTTCCCTCTTGCTCTCCTCAATAGACGGCATTTCTGCAGTCCAAGATTCTTGCCTCGAAGTTTGAGCATGTCGTTCGTCCGTCGCAGTCAGTGAAGCAAGATGTTGAAGAACAGAAGATAGTCTAAAAATCACCGACCCTCGCGCTAGCCATGACGCACGCGCACATGCTCGCCAACGGCCCGGCCCCACATTCCACCTCGGCCGAACCCTGTTCGCCGGACAGGGAAGTGCAAAGTCGCGTGGCAGGCGCGGGAGAGCTCGCAGCTTGATATTGTTTGCCCTCACAACTTCACAGACAATGAACCGCGATTGAATGCGTCTGCACCATCGCCTATATGAACGTCTCGTCTGCTCCTGACAGACGTTCAGACAGAACGTTTGCGCAATAACACTACGACCTTCGAGATCTTGTTCATCATGGCCCGCCTCTCAGCAACCAGCTCCTCCGTCGACACCAACGGGCACATCAAAGAGCCCACAACCGTCCCTCTCTCGCCAGAAGAGAAGACATCCCCCACCGCCGACGCCATCAAAGTCCCTCTGCCAAACACCCCCAAGACCCCAATCACGACCGACTCCGACGACGAAGACACCAACCCCAGCAGCGACACCTACCCAACGCCCCACGACCCAACCCTCGCCCGCCACGGCAACCGCTCCCTCTCCAGCATCTCCCTACAAGCCTTCTTCCTCGGCAGCATGTTCGCCCTAGGCGCCTTCTCAACCTACCTCTTCGCCCTGCAAAACGACTACGTCTGGCGCCTCCCCGCCTTCGTAACCTGCCTCAGCGTATTCCACTTCATGGAATTCTGGACAACGGCAGCCTACAACACGCCCGCATGTCGCGCTTCCTCCTTCCTCCTCTTCAACAACGGCCGCGCCTACACATTGGCGAACTTATTCGCCGCGATCGAGATCTGCGTCTCGTGGTACTTCCCCCGCTACATGTTCACGGGCGTGAACATTTTCACGATTTTGCTTGGTGCGGGGTTGGTGGTTATGGGACAGACGGTGAGGAGTGTGGCTATGATACAGGCGGCGACGAATTTCAATCATATTGTCCAGTCGGAGAGGAAAGGTGGACATGTGTTGGTTAAGGACGGGTTGTATGCGTACTTTCGACATCCGAGTTATTTTGGCTTCTTTTGGTGGTCGATTGGGACGCAGTTGCTTGTGGGGAATAAGGTCTGTTTGGTGTGTTTTGTGTTTGTGTTGTATAGGTTTTTTTCGAGGAGGATTGCTAGTAAGTCTTACCGAACCCCCTTGTTGACGTTTGAGGATGCTGACGTGAAGTTATAGTTGAGGAAGAACATCTCATCGAGTTCTTTGGAGATGATTACAGGGAGTACAAGAAGCGTACTGGCACCAAGATACCCCTGATCCCTTAGATACAGATAGACCTCATAAAGACCATCAATCATGTTGATTGAAAGAAGCATACAACCATCCATTCGCAATGTGGTATCTGACTAACTCAAAGCAATCCCTTTCAAAAATCAACCCCATCATCATATCAACATCGAGGCTCACACCTGCGGCCTTTTCCAGCTCCGTCCTGTTAAGCCCAACCGTCCAACTCCTCGCCATAGGCAGAATGCCCGATCATCATCCATCCCTTTTTCGACACAGGAGAAAAGTGTCACAAGTGTCTTTCCATGGTCCTCCCATGGAAACGGTCCATCCGTCCGTAATAATAATACACATCGACCATCGATGTATCGCGCAGTATTCAGAATCGAAGAAGAGGCAACAATGTAATTGCCGTACACAGAATATGTACAAGATTCAAGAAGATCACATGTCGTGTATGTTGGTTCTTGTTGTTTCGTCAGGTCATAAGTGTCGTTTCAAAAAGTGTGGTATCCCGGAAGCAGGCAGTCAAGTAAAGTAACTTGAGGGGTATCCAGTCTATCAAGAAAGTGTTGAAGTTGAATTGTTCAAGATTCTTCCATGAGGGCGTCGTCAGCCTCGCGCCATTCACGGCTGCGATCTGCCAATCGACGCACGCCAGGGACCCGTGTTGCCCAGAGAGACTCTGATGGAGTGCGGAACGTATAGCCTCGTTGAGAGCTGATGACCCCGATGGCCTGGAGGATGGCCTTTCGGGAGTCACGGCCAAAGACGGCTGGGTGGCAGATCCATTCGAGGCTAGATTCCAGTTCAGAGTCCAGGGCGGTCATAGTCGTTCGATCAATTCCCGCGGCAGGGGTGTAAGGACTGGCAGGTTCATTGACGTATCCTGGAGAGGGTGTTCGGCGTCCGGAAGGTGGAGGAGGGAACGGAGCATCGATAGGTGACCGACTTGGATCACCCAGTCGGGGCGTTGGCGGCAGAGCACCGGTAGGTGGAGGTGTGGGCAGAGGAGGCAATCCGCCTTTTCCAAGACCTTTCAGGATCGACCGGGTCTCGGCGAGGAGATGCTGTGCTCTGTCGTGCTGGCCTCTCGCCACTAGTCCAAGCGCTCTGGACAGCATGTCCGATGTCAATAGCTCCATACGCCGCTGCACCACTGAAGGATGCGGCGGAATGGGAGGAGTCAGTGGACGGCCGTACGATCCCTTCTTCGGCGGTGGAGGTAGCATCGTGATGGCCAGTAATGAAGGCCGTGGAAGTTGCGACATGCTGCCGTCACGGAGGATGTCACCCCAACTCAGATCAGCTTGGAGTAACGGAAGCTCTTCCACGGAGATGGCGCGTGTGTCTTCTTGCTCCATTGGGCCCAATGCCTCCAGTCCAGAAATAATGTTCTCCCAAGGATCTGCCGGTATTGAGTCAGGGGTGGCGCTGTCGGCCTGAATCGCAAGCTGCACCAGTATGTCACGCTTGTCACCGAAGCGCAGATCACCCAAAGAGGCCTCTGCGTCACGCCCGGTTGCACGTTTTGTGACTTGCAGTGCGCCGCTGACCTTCACAAACTTTGCTGGTGATCCTTCTGGAAGACGCAGGCGGAGCTTGACGTTTTGGTGTGATGTGCTTTGCAATGCGCCGAGACACCCTGCAAGGCACTCTCGTAGCATCATCCAATCCTTGACGTAGGTGTAGCTGGCCTTGGTCTTGGTCGCCATCTCGACCATAGTGTCGGGCTTGTGAGTGAGGCCAAGACCGAACGAGTGAATGGAGATCTTTGCCGCTTCCGCTCGCGAGACCACGAAATCGACACTCTCGGGTTCAGACACTGAAGAGTCGCTGATGAGGATGATGTGCGAGAGTGGGTTTGATGATTTGCGTTGCATCAGCAGGTCCATCGCAACATTCGCGCCTTCCACAACATCGGCTCGCATGTTCTTGTGTGGCACCGGTCGAATCGAATCCAGAGCTCCTGACCAGCCACGCCATGTCTTGGTAGTCATACCAACCAGGGGTATACCGCCGCCTCCTGAGCCGAAGGTGACAAGTCCCATGCGATCTCTCTCGCCGAGGCTTGAGACGAGGAACCTTAAAGAGTCCCGAAGCAGGTTCATTTTGAGCCCGTGCATTGACGACGTTACCGGTATGACAACCACGATGTCCAGCGGGACATGGAGAGAAGATGTGCCCAGACGCAGATCTCGAGAGGGTGTGTATTCAGTCGCGGCGGTGACTTGCGAGCGGGTGCCACCATACGATGAGGAAGGCACTGAGGACGCCCTTCGATCATGCCTGGAGATGTATTCATCTTCATCGGTGCCTGAGTGATCATGGTCGTAGTCCAGTCGTTGAGGAGTGGGCGGCTCCGGGCGGTTGATGTTGGTTAGTGCTTTGCGCCAGACGTCCAGTTGATGCCGTTCGTTGAATTGCAGATGAAATGCTGGCAGTTCCATCACAGACAGTCGCAACGTCAAGATATCAGTCTCCGGTGATGTCTCAACCTGCTTCAGATGCCGTTTGATCAGGATGGATCCTTTGAGCGTGCAGCGTGCTCTTGGTTTCGGGCCCTCCGCATCCTCCCATTGTTGGCTTGAATTTGCCGAAAGCTTTTTCTCCTTTACGCAGATGAGCATTTCGCTGAACAGATAACACTCCAACTCCTGCCATGTCTGTCGATCTTTCCCAACCCGGACAATGCCGTGCAACATCAGCTTCCCGAAACGTTCAAAGTCAAGTCCATGCCAATTATCCACACGTCTGAATAGTTCTTCCTTCACTCCTTCCAAAGCCGCATCCTCGTGGACACTATCGACCAGCCGGCGAGGTTCAGCACGTGCCGGATGGCGGGCGGGCGGTGGTGGTGGGGGCTCGAAGGCTTCCTCGGGGATCGTTGATGGCATTGGGGGCGGGCTTCGGAGATCCTCCGGCTGGGGATGCCATTTGCCCTCCACTACTTCCACGGTCACCAAACACGTCAGGCTTTGTTGATGTCGCGATTTGCTGAGAGTCGGGAATTCGCTTCGGACGGTGACAATGGGTGCAGGGATTGGGTTCTTGGCCATATGTCGAGGACTGTTGACCGATGCTTCCATCGATTGAACATCGTAGTCATGTCGCCTACCGCCAGTGTGGTGCGTCTCGGCATAGTCGTTGTTCGATGCCACTCCTGTCTCGCCACTGGCATTCCTGGTATGGGAGGGATGTGATGTGTGCGACGCATGTGAGTTGGTATATCGCTCATAACGGGGATTGTGGCTGCTTGATTGAACCTGCTCAGGTAGTAAGTGATCCCTTGATGGTCGTTGAGGTGAAGGTATCTGTTGGCTGATAACACTGGGTCGACGAAGAGTATCCGTGTCGTAGTTATTGGTGGGTGTCGAGTCAGTGTCCCGTCGTTCCCGCAGATCTGGAGTCTGCACGTTGCGCACCAGCTTATTGAGGTTCTCGAAGTCGATGTTTCCTCCTCGAGTGGTGTCGATCCCTAGTGGTTTCTGGCAGTCAGGACAAGTCTCGGCCTCGAACTCCTTGATGTATTCGTAGAAGCAGGCTTCGTGAGCGACGTGGCCACAGGAAAGTTGCAGGATGCGCTCGCCGCGAAGCATGTGCTCCAGCGGCTCCTCGCATGCCGCGCATTTGGTGCCGATGAACGTTCGCTCGCGCCGGCCGGTCCCTTTGGAGGCGAACATCTCGTCGTTGTGCAATTCCTTGAGCTTCGACTTGCGGGACCAGCTCCTGGCGATGGTGTTGGCGAGATGTGACCGGCCGGCCAGCTTGTCGGCGGCGGTGGAAGCTGTCCCTGTCGTATTATTGAGAGGGTGTTGGTCCAAATTTAGGGCCTGAGGAGGGACAACGAGACTTTGCCGGGGACCTGAGACAGTCAGCCATCGACCAAGACTTTGAGAAAGCGGAAGCTGGTGGATGTTTCGTACTTATTTCTTTGACGCTGACCTTGAAGCCAACCGTCTTCCTGCTGCGCTTGCTGGCCGGTTTGCTGGCGGGCTTCCGGCGTGTCGAGTCAGGTTGGACGAGGCCAAGCTCAAGTAGGTTCTCGACGGTCCTGCGAGAGTAGTTCGCCCTGCGCAGCCGCTGTTCTTCCGCCTCGAGAGGGGAGAGGCGCGCGAGCGAGGCGAGCTGCTGATCCGTATACATAGGGCCGTCGAACAGAGGCTCCAGAGCACGGTGGTGGGCAGCCGGTGGTCATGGACGTGGTTCGCGTAGTTTCATGGTCTAAATTAGCTAGAGCGTCAGTGGGATCCTGGACGGGCGGGCATGCATTTCAGGACAGGACGCAGAGCAAGTGGGTACACGGCCTACAAGTAGTAGGCAGCCCGGGCGTCGCATGGCATCGCAACGCTCGTCGCAGGCTCAGGCTACGGGCACCCTTTCGCCGGCCTGCTGCTCTGGCCACGCTGCTCCCTCATCTGGGTAGCCGATGTGCTGCAGCGCAAGCTTCAACCCAGACGAACCCGGCTGCAGCGCGCGCAGGGCAGAGGCATTGGACGCCGGCAACACCCACGCCTGCAGATTGCAAGGCCGGCGGAGATTTAGCTCCATGCGGCCCTGCCATCGTCGCCTCCACGCCGAACAACTGGCGATGCGCCCCGAGCACGATTCCGCGCCCAAGGCTCCGCTGCGGTTAGTCAACGCTTCTGCTTCGAGGCGCGCCCAGGGTGGACGGGTGAAGTAGTGAGTGAGGCGCGGTGCCACGGCGTGCTGCGAAACACCTGCTTTGTGGAACAGCGCAAAACGAAGAGGCGCAAAGCTACCGGCGCCGTGGGCTGCCGCGCGCAGACGGCTCGCACGGTACCTGGTGACGGCTGCCGAGGCCGCTACGTCTCAATTTTTGCGCGTTGTAACGATGTCGGGTGTGCAGCGCAGGAACACACAGGCTGAGGTGTTTGACTGGGTGCAGCGTGCAAACCTTGCCTAGTGGCGTTCCAATCCTGCGCCGTGGGTCGTGGGTCAGATCGTGTGGAGGCTCGCTAGCCGTTTGGCCTGCTAGCACGGAAGGGGCACCCACATGGCGCTCCTTCCGCATCATGTCATTTTCGATTGTGCAAGAACACTCGACGAACTGTCATAAAGGGGCAGGCACAGTCGTGCAGCAGCGCCTTCTCAACAACGCACTCGATCGAAGAAAAATGATCGTTCGTCTGCCAATGCCTATCATCTGATGCGACCTCGGAGAGATACAAGTCAACCTTCGTCGGCAGGCGTGCGAGCTGCATCACAAGTCTGCCGGTCCGGCAGATCCCCCCTTGCACACGCAGCCGTCCTTGCAGGCGCGGCAGCATCTGTTGCTGCTGGTGACGGTGATGATGGTGATGAGAAGGAGGCACGAGCAGCTCCGAACTCTGCTCCCTTGTCGACGCTTGCAAAACAATCAACTTTACAATATCGGCTCCTCAAACCGCCTGTTCCAGCGGACAGACCCTTGGTGTTCCAGCAGACGCCCTTAATATCGTTGCCCGGGTTCGGTATAGAGTGCCGGACGAGCACCCACCCCCTCCGGCCATCTGCGGGCTATCGGACGACACTGCCTCGGACGACAAACTTCGACGACGTCTGCAACGGGAGATGTGTTGGCAACCTTCGGCGAGGACTGTACAATGAGCTCAATCAGCTATCGACATCGGACGGCACCGCCAGCTCAAGGAGTGAGCTTCCCTTTCGATATCATATGAGCTTCCTGAAAAGCTTTGGCCGTAGCTTATCCAAAGTAGCACCTATTTGCCCTGTAAGGTCTGTTCACCCCACGCGAGCGAGACTTTGACAGCGTCGACCTTCTCTCGCATGCCGACGCCAATGTCACGCCAGCAGTCGCGTGGACAATCGGCTCGAAAGCAAGGGTGCTAGCTGCTGCATTCGATCTTCAGGGCGAATATCAGCGATGGCTGTTGTTGATGATCGAACGTCAACGACTGCCACTTCGTTCCGACCTGTTTGTATCACATTGATGGGTGAGGTTCCACGGCAGCGTGCTGGCGACCCGTAGGCGTGGCGTTGGGACAGCACTTCTGCAGACGCAGGAACATCAATCTTTGGCTGCGTAATGGTCCAGCATCTTGCTTGCCAACAACGATCCTTGTACAACGTCTGTTGCGCAATGCACGTGGCCAAGCAGAAAGCTGCTGCTGGAGACAGCGTGTCAGCTTTGTGGCTTGCCACTTCGAACGACGTTCGTCGTCTGCAGGAGAAGTCGACGTGGGATGAAGAAGTGATGAAGACCTCGAAGGACGCCTGACGCTTAGATACAACTCAAGCTCAGCAGAGTTTGTCGCGATGTCAACCGGCCCGTGAACTTACCACGCCTCTGCGCATCCTCGCTGGATCCTGCCGCTATGTGTGTCGACATGCCGTGTTTCAGATGGGAGTGCAACGCAGAAGAAGTCTATCGATGTTCGGCGAGGAGCCATCCATGATGAAAGCGTGGTCGGACTCGTTTCCAGGACTCAGAGATGATGAGCAAAGTATTGGCGATCCGAGAAGTCCGTGGTTGGGCAGCGAAGACGAAGGCCTCATCGATGTCTTGGCCTCTATTTGCTATTATCTTGAAACGCCATCAACATCACACACGAGCGAAGGAGCCGCTGTCTTGAGACGCCTATTTCCACAGCCCTCCTGCGGCGTGGGCTGGACGCTCACATCCTGGTGAAGAGGCAGAAACCTGTTTTCCATCCCGTTGCTCCAACGGCCGTGGAATCAGCTCCGATCTGGACTGCGACAAGGCACACTCCTTTTTCACAGCGGCACAAATGTCGTCGAAAGATGAGGATCACTATTTCGAGGACGGGAATCTTCTGCGCTGAAAAATGCAGCGGGATCGAGTCATGAAGTCTCCCTCCCGCCGGAATCTCTGCTCCAAGCGCGCTGCGTGTCCTGCCTCCGCGCCGTCTCATTTACGAGTCAGTCGCGATGCACAGTACTTTGACGACATTTATCCATCTGCGCGAACGTTCAACATCTTTGCAATTTGTGCAATTCGCAAGAATCCCAGCACAGAACGTGGCATGTGGCACCGCCGGCGCCATTCATGACCGAACATCAGTCAAGCCGGATACAGTTCAGACGGGACTTGCGCTATCTTCAGTTAGCAGAAGGTAAAGAAGGACGCCGTACCTTCTACAAATCATCTACGGCGCTATCTGAATACGACTTCGTGGCAAGAAGGCCCAACAATCAAAGCCCTCCAAAGCCCGATGTCCCGCGGTCCACGCAAAGGCTCTTTTCATGTGATGACGGACAGCATTGTACGTCACAATCTCAGGCCGACAGCCAGCAAGAATACACTTCATGCGACATGAAGAAAGCGATGTAACCTCTTCTGAAGACCTGTCATCAAGCAGCCTACAAACCGCGTTTCGGACGTCGAGCCATTATCGGACAGGGCAAGATTGCGCAAAAAGGTCACCGCCACGTGGAGTTGACGACACTGCCATTCTTCAAAGGAAGTCGCAATTCCCGCCTTTGCATGAAGAAGGATCATATACGAAGTTCGCTTCGAGAGTGAGCCAACTTTGAAGCACATGGCTTTCAATCCTTCTGCAATCCTTCTCTGCGATGCCTCGAAATCGCAACATCGCCTACTGACTTTATCGCATCCTCAGGTTGCTGACTTCGCACATCGCAGTTCACGATTTATCGATGCCGGCTTGCATTACCTTTGTGGAGTACTCCGCCCACACGTGGTGGTGGCGCCAACTGAAATACATGTACGCCATCAGGGCAATCTAGGTCTCGAAACCCCTGCAACACGGCAGACGACTCGAATCCGTTTCGATGAAGGGGAACATGATGAAGACATCTGTCTCTCACATGCAAAGTCGGATCCGAGGAGCGAGTTCAAGAAAGAGTGCCGACAGGACACTAGGATCCCGACAAATTCTCTTCAGCGAATTTCGATGTCACAGAACAACGTCGTACGGCGCGAAGTCCCAAGTAGGAAGGAGCGAAAGGCCACCCATGAATCCCGGCCATTTTTCGAAGCCACAAAATCACCACGAACCCTTTCCTTCAACACGAAGGAGAGAGTGCAAACTGCGATCGACAAGACGGCATTACCCTTCTTAAAAATACAAAGAATAAGGCCGAGTGCGCTTCCTCGCCGAGTGGTGGAAAATCTTCATCGACTTGTCTGAGAGCATGTTTGGTCAGAATCCACGCGATCGCAGAACGGCGATGAAGTCTGATCAGGCAAGCCCTCAACGTCACCTCACAGCAAACATCTCAGAAATATGCTTGGAACAACTGAAACACCTGCATGTCCGAACTGCTGAACCACAGGCTCTCCTGCCGGACGGCTCTACCGCTTCCGGCACCTCCACCAAATTCCCTTGGTACTGGGCTGTCGTGTGCTCGCTACCGACATCGCTTGACCAGGTCCTTGGGTCCCACGAGCGGATGTCAAGACTGATAAGGTAGGTCGGTTAGAGAGGAGGATTGATCGTGCAGCTTTCAATACACACCACAAATGCCGAAGACTTCTTCAAACATCATGCCTTCGATTGTCGTCAATTTCGCGGGCGCGACAACTGCCTTGACAGTCCCTCCTGCAGATGGCGCCGTCTCGATCTTTAGCGATGCTGGAAATAGGCAGGTCTCGACATTGACGAGCCACACGGCTCGTAGTCGAAGCCGGCGAGCCGTGCGTTCTAGATGTGGACTTCGAAAAGGAGAAGAACGAGCTTGCATCCATCTTTGACGCGAGCGAGCGACGCGTGCGGTCCTCGAGACCTAGACCCTGGTTTGTTAGCCAGCCATCAATACTCTCGCGCTCAATCGATCTGTTCGCAAGGTTGCTCTTGGCGAGAGAGATTGAGTGTGCACTGAGACTTGGTTTCCAAGATCACGTTCTTCATTGATCTGCCAGTTGAGTCCTGGGCAACAATATCTTTCGTCCAAAGCGATAGGGGTATCATCCAAAGCAATCCCAATAAACTCCATGCCCTCTTCGGGCCTTGCTCCAGATGTTCTCGAAGTCATCATTCATTCTCCTCTCTTGGTGGTAATGCACGCAGCCACTCGTCGACTTGCGCCAACTAAGCTCCAGACGCGACACTCGCCTTACGACTTGCGGACGGCATGTTAGAAGCCATGATGCTCCTGGCACCAGGTGCCACACTTGCTCGGCGAGCGTGGACCATTCCATCGGAGTCTGCGGTTGGAGCGTTGGCCGTGGTCGTAGATGCTGAGCTGAAGAAGCCTCCTCCACCTCCTCCACCAGATCCAAAGAAGCCGCCGCCACCACGACTGCCGAATGCAGACTGCATCATACCGCGAAGACGATTCTGCTCGTACTTTCTGCGTAGCGGTACAGGGGTGTGTTCGTACAGTGGTCTGCCACCCCAGCAACGAGTGATAGCCGACACTACGGCGTCTTTCTCTTCCTCACTGTCAACAGGTCCGGTGGGAAGATTGTCGTCGTCTGGGTTCGGAGCATTTGCATCGAAAGCTGCCTTCTGCAATTTGGCTTGGTTCTTGCGTTGATAGTCCAGAAGCAACTTGTCGTAAGGCGCACTTCGACCAGGAACTGCACGCTTCGCGCCCATGCTATGGCTCTTGCACGTCAGACTGCGCGCACACTGTCCACCCTGTGGAAGCTCGACACCGCACTGCTTCTCCACATCGACAGGTGCCTTAGGCCGCGGTGCCTTTGCCTTGGAGTCTTCCTTCTTCTTCTTTTTCTTGGTCGGGGCACCTTCCTCGCCCTCATCTGCAGCTTTTCTCTTCTTGCTGGCAGTCAGCCCACCAGTCTTGGTAGCCGTCTTCTTTGCGCCTTCATTGTCCTCTTCTTCGCTGTCTCCAGCCTTGTCCTTCCTGGCTGCCGCATCGCGGGCGTCCTTGGCCTCCTTCTTCTTGCGTTGCTTCTCTTGCTTCTTGTTCAGGCAGCCCTCGATGTGCTTTGGCATGGTATGCCTCGATACGGCGCGCTTGCAGTGGTTGCATTTGAGGACATCCGGCTTGTCAGCCATGGGCTTGCCATTTGGGAAGGCTTTGGCGATAGTCGAAGGTATCTTATTGATCGGTGGCGTCGCTCTCGAGGAAGCATCTTTGGGCTTGACAGCTGGTGATATGTATTAGACCTGCTAGACGGAATACATTGGCTGGGTTATTCTCACCACCGACTACCTCCGAATTCCAGGCTCCCGGGTTCTTGACCTGTGGCAGCTTCTTCTTTACGTCTTCGAACACTTCCGGCGCAGTATCATCGGCGAGGTCGTCGAATAGATTCGCTAGCGAAATGCTCTCCTCGGACTTGGGCTTAGAAGCTAGGCGCATGTTAGTGACAGCGCTGGAGGCGTAGGTGTCGAGGCCGTACCCTTGACTACCCCGTTGGGCGCCATGTTGGCGAATGAGTGGTGTGTATGTCGCGACCCCAGCGACCATGTAAGTGAGGGTGTATCTGCGAATAGGGCGCGGTTGGTAATGGGTGGTTGGTCGTGGTGAGGTCGAGGAAGCAGGCACATGCGCACTGCTTGAAGACGCCCGCATTCGGCCGAAGTTTCCCCGGCCTGGCCGATGGATTTCAATATCGATGTCCTCGAGTTTGCTCTGACTGACCATCACCCCCCATCGTCACCTTGCGGGACGAAATTGCAGAAACATGATCATACAGCACCTTCAAGACATCCGACCATGGAGAGCAGAAACCAGATTTTCCCTCGACTGAAGCCGCTATGCGTGGCTCTGCACCAGGCCGCCGTCGAAATCACTGGGCCCAAGTCAAATGTGACCGTTCTCACACAGCGACTCGAGGACCTCAAGCACGCTCTTTCCTCGATCACGTCCAAACCGAACTCGCTAGATGAGAAGATCGCCGAATACGTCTTCGTCCCTCTTTCATACGTGCTCAAGGCGAGCCAGAGGGTCTCTCTCAGATGCCTGGAGTTGACCTTCCAATGTCTGGCCATTCTGATCGACCAAGGATGGAAATCTCGCATTCAACCCCAACTGGCAGCCCAGGTCATCATTCTGTGTACGTTGATGGCAGAGAAGCAACCAAAAGGGACCGCCGCTTCGGAGACCACGCCAGAACTTCAAGCGAGCGCGCTGTGGTGTCTCTTTCACACTTTCACAGTGTTGGGCTCTGCAGAGGAAGCAAAGGCCACAATCAACTCAGAGGCGAACTTTCCGCAGCTTGGTCAGACCATCAGCGTTGTTCTTGATGCCCTTCTCGATGGACGCTCGATCGAGACCCAGGTGGCTGCCATGAACACGCTCAAGTCACTCATTGAGAACGTCGCGACTCGAGAAGTCCAGGCCGCATTTCTGCCAGGTATTGTATCGAAGCTCACCCGAGTGCTCACGCCTCAAACAAAACAACGGCGAACGCACACCGTTTTGGTAGGGTCACTAGAAATTTTGCAGCTTCTCTTCCGAAGTACGCTGGGCTCACCGATCACCACTCATTCCGATGGGTCTCGAGATTCCAAGAGCAGCTCTTCTGTTATTGACGAGAAGTGGCTCGAAAGTGCAGCTACTCAGCTCAAGCCAGCCATTGCAAACATCGTGCGATTGAAGGACCATAGCAGAGGCGACGTCAGACAAGCACTAGGAGAGCTATGTCTTCTCATACTCAAGAGTTGCAGGACGACTTTGGCCAACTGTGCTGAGCCGACTCTAGAGACTTTGCTCTTACTTTCGACGCACGAGCAGGATGACTCCATGAAGTTCAGGCTGGAGTCTCTCATACAAGGTGATCCCTCGATATCTGATCTTCTCCAGAGCACTTTGTACGATTGGTTGCAGTCACTGCCGACCAAGATACAGGCGGCGGATGAGCTGGCCAAAATCAGAAGGGTGCAACAGATCCGCACAGCTTACACCATCCTGAAGTTGGGTGGTGTGGATACGAATGCTTTGGACCAGATGCTCGCCAACATCCTGCGAGACGGTGTCATGGTGACACTTCAGAGCGACGCCCCGAAGAAAAACCAAGATTCGGCTTCGATTTCGCCTCTTCACTCACTGGATCTCACCGTGATCAATGATCATCACGGTGGAATGCATTTCACATCCTCTCTCGTGAAGCACAAAGGACAACAAGATGTGATCAACGCCATGCAGCAGTTTGCAATTTCCATCAGCAACTCATCCGGCAGCTTTGCTGGAGATCTCGCCAGATCTTTACAGCAGGCATACGGCGAGCAGCAGATTGCAAGCTTTTGGCTTCTTCTGGACGTCACAACTGCACATTTCGAGCGCCAGCGAGATTCAGAAGCATTGCTGAACATCGACAATGGCTCAACTCAGGATCATGCACATCACCTGGAAGAGCTGTACTCAATGTCGCTCGACATCTTGAGCGACAGTTCTGATGAACAGCCCAACGAGCGTCTTCAAGCGCTGGCGCTTCGTACACTGGCTCTCAGGGCTCGTGTGCTAGGCAGGGACTTTCGCCATGAGCTGATCGATGCGCTTTATCCTGTGCTTCATGCTTTGGCAACACCACATGCCCTGCTGCAACAGGATAGCATCACGACTTTGAATGTCTATACTTCAGCTTGTGGCTATGCGAATGTAAAGGACTTGATCGTCGACAACGTGGACTACTTGACCAATGCAGTAGCGTTGAAGCTGAACGCCTTCGATGTCAGCCCTCAAGCACCTCAAGTCCTGCTGATGATGGTCAGACTTGCTGGCCCAAGTCTGTTGCCATATCTAGAAGACACAATTGACAGCATCTTCGCCGCGCTTGAAGACTACCATGGCTACCCTCTACTTGTGGAGCTTCTCTTCAGGGTTCTCAGCGTGGTTGCGGACGAGGGCGCCAAAGCACCACAATTGACCATCAAAGCGGGCAATGGAAATCATGCTATGACAAACGAGTGGAGCCCTATGACCATCGCAGAGCTCACATTATCTCTGCGCGACCGGACAGAGAACCCGCTCCCATTTGAAACAGAAGAAAAGGAGCCTCATCCCCAACGCCCCTGGAAGACTATTGAAGATGCCGATCGGGACGAAGGCGGCGAGAATGATCAGATTCAGCCGCAAGATGACCCGGAGATGCCTCCACCAGCGCCCAAGACATACGGCTTACTTCTCAAGATCTCGGAATTGACGCAGCATTTCTTGCCCTCCGCGTCGCCGACTCTGCGATCTTCACTCCTGGCACTGATCAAAACGACGATTCCGTCAATCGCCCAGCACGAGAACTCCTTCCTTCCTCTCATCAACACGCTCTGGCCAGAGATCACTCCAAGACTCGATGACACAGAATCGCACATCATCAGCAATGCACTCGACGTTGTCGGCATGCTTTGCCAGTATGCTGGTGACTTTATGCGAAGCCGGATATTGCAGCTTTGGCCACGACTGGTCGAAATACATCGACAGACTGTCAGGGAGGTTCTCCATATCACGATACCCGTGAAAGGTTCTTCAGCAGGCAAGACAGATTCATCTACCGCTCTGATCCCAAGCAGAATGCAAATGAAGCGAGCAATTGGACGCATGCGCTCAGCCCCTGCCGACTACAGCGATACTGGAACTCGCATTATTTGGGCCGCATTGATGAGTGCGGTTACTTCGGTGGTGCGATATGTTGAAGTTCCTCCAGAATTGTTTGAGGAGGCATTGGAGATGGTCGACCCGATCCTCAATGACTCTGAGGTGTATCAAGCCTTCGAATCTCGAAATTCAGACATGGTCTGGCTCGCTCGCTGGAGGACAGGAGGGATCAGTGTACCAAAAGTACCTAACATGAATGGATCTCTCGGCGTGCGTTTTGCCACGGTCAATGGTTGAAAGCATGCGCATCGATAGCACATGGAAGCTTGTGTTTTGAGCAAACGTCAACACTTCGAAATTCCATCCCGAAGCCCAGAAAACGTGGCAAACGTGCAAGTTCCGAGCAGTACTTCGGTATGTCGGTTGATATAAGCCTGCATCGATGGTGCAGAAAATCCCTGCGTGGTGCTGTTTGCAATGATGTTTGGACAATCAGCGGTGTTTGTCGATTCTTGCATCCCGTTTCGGCAAACACCTACAATCGAATAGCCAACAACACCAAACATCGAGGTGGCACATCAACATAAGAAGGCGCAAGACGCATTGGACTCGTTGTCGTCCATTTGTCAACAACTCGTCGCTTCGACTTCATCGACTCCGCGACATCCAAAACATCTCATGTCATAACACTACACGACTCGATCCGGCGGCTGTCTGTCTTACAACATTTCCACTTTTCTTTCGATCGACTACACCACAAGCGAAGCATCAAATACCACCACAACCCTCACGATCAACCATTGCCCTCCGATCGACCATCAACAATATCGACAGCCATGTGTTACCACAAATACACCCACTACCGAACATGCACCGAGCACGTCCCAATGCACACCCACATGTGCCCCAAGAATGTCACCGAAGACGTCTCGAGAGTCATTTTCTGCGAAGACTACCAAGCGATTCGACAGAGCTCTGATGCGGCTTGTCCACATTGTCCTGATCCTTCGACTGTTACGACGCCGACTTCGACTTCGACGAGGCATGCTTATCCTACGCCGCCCAAGACGGGGACGCCGAGTTCGACGAGGTGAGGAGGCAGATGGAAAGTAATTTGATCAAGTATCGAGGGATGGGGAGAAGACGAACCAGGCAAACCATGGATGCCGGTCTTTGATGAGCAGCAGAGAGAATCAAGACAAAGTCAACAGGGATAAAGGAGGACGGGTCGCGGGCTTTTATGATTGATTCGAGATTTTGATGGACAGGTGAAGGGAAGGCGGCACCACGATGGTGATTGGGCTTCACGCAGATGGAGTGAGGGTAATGCGAGTCGGATACAGGAGGGAACGGCTGCTTCTTGATACCATGCGGATGCAAAGTGCGATGCTATATCCAGCAATTGAAGTGCAATATCTCCGAACTCAATGCCACATTCGGTCATACGGTACTCTGCTCTCAGGCGACTTCAGGCCGTCGAGTTGTCTCTGAAGAAGCCAGTTGGGCTCCTGAATTTGACGACTTTTTGGCTTTACCCTCCTACGGGCCTTCTGTATGTCCACGTGGGCCGCGAATACGCCGTTCCACGGCAGCTCCGCGTGTCTCTGCCTCTCTGAAGCCCTTCACTTGCTGCGTCCGGACTTGGTGTGCCTTGTCTTTCTCATTTCTTGGGGCACGTCACTCCTTCGGGATGAATGTGCCATTGGCACAGATCGATCTTCTTGTACTCCTCTATCGTCAGAAACTTTGGCTTCTCGTAAAGCGCCGTGACCAGATCGGCCAAGCAGTCGGTGTTCCACTCCTTGAGCGCCGGAGAGATGTCCTGGCCCTTGCTGAATCGCGTGGCAAATCCATACGTGATGAACTTGCGAAGCTGTGAATTCTCCATCGTGTTCTCATAGACGTATCTTGCGCTTATTGTGGGGTGGGCGTTGTATTTGCAGATAAGACTGTGGAGTGAAAAGATCACGTCGTTCTGCAGCATTGGAACCTCCCGGCGATCGCCAAAGCACCAGAGCTCGCAGAGTGTCGAGAAGCTCGCGTGACTACACGGCATCAACTTCTTCAAGTCTCGAATGTACAGCCAGCCCTTGAACTTCTCGAAGACGATGGAATCTTCTTCCGGCAACTTGATGATGCCGTCTTTAGACTCGGCAAAGCGACCGCCCTCGATGTTGTCGATGGCGACACGAAAGTAACCGGAGTAGAACTTGAGAAGGCCCTTGTAAATCTCGAAAGTCTTGGTTTTGTCGCCGCTGCCGACTTGGATCCGGACAATGTCATCGTACGCTTCTCTGGAGGGTGTCAGCAATGCGGTTACCTAATGGGTTTTGAGACATCAGGAGGCATACGGAGGTGGGACCTTGTCTGGAGTGGTTGGAAGAGGGTCGCTCTTGCTTGCCGTGCTCGGCGTGACGGTAGAAGTGGCCGACTGACCAGCGACCGAGCCGGCGCCGTTCGTCGGCACTGGGCTCGATTTGCCCGTATCGGACGTCGAGGCCATCGCGATGAGGTTGCCCGATGGATGTCGTGGATGTCGGAGGTGGGCTCGTCGCTCGAGGAAAGAAAGAGATGTGCGGATTGCCAAGGGCGATGACTAAAGCCGCGCTAGTCTAGAATCTTCATGTGAAAGTCCCTTGAAATTGTTGGCTGTGCCACATTCAACATTCATGTCTAGAATATGATCATCTTGCAGCACTGTACGAATCAATGCTTTCGCCTATTAGCATATTCTGAACGACAAGTCTTGAAGTAAAACGTATCTGTGGTTGGCATCAGCTGTGTTCAAGTATCTTTCCGCTGACCGCACTCCTCTTATTTCGATGAGGGCCTCGACAGCGACGACGTTGTGAGCGATATAAGTTCTACTGCAGTGAGTTTGTCTCAAAAGGTTTTGAAAGAGCGACCGAAGAGCGCTTGGACGTTGACTGAAGAGCGAAAAAGGGATCAAATCAACAGCTGCCAACAACTCCTCGCTAACCAACAGACAATCCCAGGATTCCGATCGCCTCCAAAACTACCAAGACTTTTCTGGATCACCTCGCTACCACGCACACCTTGCGAAGACGCCCTTCGGATACCTCCTAACCAAAAATTTCCTCCCCTCGTCAAGCAAAAGAATACCCATTCCGAACGCCATGGGCAGGAACCAATACTCTGCCGGAATGACTGCCGTCTGTAGGGATCCATGGAACGCAGGTAGATAGAGGAAGAAGATCGCAAAAACAAGCGCAAAGCAGATGGCCGGGATCAGATACCAGTTCATGCTCTGCTTGAGGACGGAAAGTCGGCGGGTTCGGAGGGCGAACAGCGTGAACCATTCTGTTCAGGGTCAGCCTATGTCTTCGTTCGTATATGGGGATTGGGGATATGAGAACACTCACGCATGACCACCAGCGTCACAAAATATATGCTACTAGCAACATTCAAGATCTGCTGTTGTTCGTCCTTGGTGAAGCCAGGCTGAATCTGGTTGAACCCGAACCACAGAGTCGAGAACTGAATCCCTTGACGATCGGCATACCAATAGCCCATGGCAAAAGCACACACCGTCTCAAGAATACCAATAAACCCGTACGCCTGGAGAACCAGTTGCCAATTGACCAATCGATCCTTCTTCGCATTACGCGGCGGGCGAAGGAGGACGTCAGCTTCAGGCTTCTCGTAGGCCATCGCAGTCGCTGCAGCACAATCCGTGAAACAGCATATTATTATCATCAGGAAAGAGCTCAGGATCTGCGGTAGGCCGAATGCTATGTTGGTCATGACCGGCCAGAACTCGGAGAACGATCCCGCGGGAAGAAGGTACGTAATCGTCTTCTTGAGGTTGTCGTAGACGACTCGGCCGTATTTGACTGCTTCTACGATGGCGGCGAAGGAGTCGAGGAGGACCATGTCGGCTGCTTCGATGGCGATGTCGCTGCCGGAGCCCATGGCGATGCCAATGTCAGCCTGTCAAGGAAGTAGTCAGCGTGCTGTTCATGTACAATGATCGCCCGCAAGATCATCGGATGCTCAATGGCTACTCACTTCTTTGAGAGATGGGGCGTCGTTCACACCATCTCCAGTCATGCCAACGGTCATTCCACGCTTCTGAAATTCCTTGACAATCTGTAGCTTGTGTTCTGGGGTCGTTCTCGCAAAGACGATTTCTTCATATGTGGCCAGCTGGTCCCACATACTCTCGTCCAGTGTCTCAATATCAGCGCCAGAGAGCACGATGCTTCGTTTCTTCTCAACATCCGCGAAGCCTGCGCTTTCCAGGTAACCAGGCGAGAAGGACAAGCAAGCTACGTCGTCGATGTTCTTTGGGGTCGCCGTGATGATGCCACATTCGGCCGCAATGGCCTGCGCGGTCAGCTTGAAGTCGCCCGTGACCATGAACACCCTCACTCCAGCGCCTCTCAAAGTTGCGACGACCTCAGGGATCTCTGGGCGAGGAGGATCGACAATGCCGACCAGCCCGGTCATGACCAAGTCCTGCGAACCTCGTCCCATGATATCGCGTTCGTATTCTCTCGGTTGCTCTTCGGGGTCGAATAGCAACTTCTCCAGACCACGTTCAGCCAGAAGGATCACCCGCTTGCCTTGACTCGACCAGAAATCTTTAATCCCCTCGAAAGTGCGTCTATCACTCTCATCCATGTGCTTGATAGACCCATCGCTGTCCAAGTAGGAGACGCAACGAGGCAGTAGAATATCTGGCGCGCCTTTGATCATCAGTAGCGGATTGTCGGACGTCTCTGATCGAGCAACATTGATCGCGAACTTGTTCTTGCTGTTGAACGCGACTTTGAATATCGATCGCCATGTAGCTCGAAGCTCTGCCACTGGGTACATTGACTGAGCGAAGCGGAGGATTGCTGAGTCTGTAGCGTCTCCATTGACCTTTCGAGATTCGAGAGGCTTGTCCATCGTCGATGCGTCGAATTCGGCCTCGTTACACACGGCACAGACGTTGGCCAGCTGCCTCACTCCTTCGCTATATCTGTATCGCTGCTCGGCTACTCCCTCAGTGGCTTGAGCGGGCTCTTTGCCAACGAGAAAGTCGGTAACAGACATTTGGTTTCTGGTCAATGTCCCTGTCTTGTCACTGCATATGACATTGACGGCACCAAGGGTCTCAACAGTCTTCAAGCTCTTGCAGAGGATGTTGTTCTTCTTCATGACATTCGCGACGATCGTCAAACTGGCTGTGACAGCGATAGGTAGTCCTTCTGGTATGAAAGCAACTGCAACACTGACACAGCTGACGATCAGCTGGGACACCGAGATGAAGTCTGGATGTTCTTGTCGTAGCCAGGCTGCCCAGAGAATGATGACGATTACGACCATCGTGAGCATCAAGCAGACAATGATGCCAACGAAGTAGTAGATCTCTCGTTCCAACGGCGTGAGGCCTTTCTTGGGAGTAGACGTAAGCTTAGCAATTCGCCCAAAAACTGTGCGGTCGCCAGTCTCCACGATTAGACCCCACGCCGATCCGGAGACACAGTGTGTGCCAGCAAGACCGATGTTGGCCGTCTCCAGATAGTTGTAATCAGTCGAGTCGACGGCTCCGAGCAATGGTACTGTCTCTCCCGTTAAGATCGATCGGTCGAATCGGGCGTCAGACGAGACTTCGAGGAAGCGAACGTCGGCTGGGAGCTTGTTGCCAATGGTGATGCGGAGGACGTCGCCAGGAACGACATCTCTGCCATCCACGCGCTCTTGCGTGCCATTGCGTAAGACCATGCACTCTTCGGGAAGCATCTTCGTAATGGAATTCATGACTCTCGAGCTCGAGAAGTCTTGCCACCATGAGAAGGCCGCCTGGATAATCCATACTATGAGGAGAACAATTGCCAGGGCAAGATTAGCGACCGCTGGGTCAGGGTTTCCCAATGGTCTCCAGGCGACCCACACGAGGATGCTTGCTATGAGGAGGATAGAGCCGAAGCCGCCGAAGAGGTAGCCGCAGGTTTTCTGAAACCACCTCGAAGAGGGAGGTGAAGGAACATTGCGTCCGATCGTCTTGAGCTTTTGTGTCACCTGGGCGCTGGAGAGGCCATTGTTGCGAGTGGTCGAAAAGCGGGCGAGAAGATCGTCCGCGGATGCGGTATGGTAGTCGATGTTCTTGAAGTCGATCTCGGTGGCTTTCCCTTTCTTCTCCTCTTTCCTAGGTTTCTTCTCATCTTCAGCAAATGTGTTCCACTTGTGCTCTTCGATGCCATAAGATAAAGTCCTGAACACAGGAGGAAGGGCAATGTGAGGATCTATACTTCTGCGTGCTGTTCGGATTGATAAGGATGAGTCTCTTGAGCGAGAGCGGGGTCGTGAACGTTCTCCACCAGCTGTATTGACCCGCCGTGGGTGAAAGGCGACATCGTCGTGGTAAGTGATGCGGCCTCGATCGCTTGATCTCGCAGTCTCCGAAAAGGTGTGAGCCTTCGGTAGGCGTCCCGGCAGCTCGGAGTCGTCCATGGCAGTTGAGATCGATCAAAGTGGGAGGAACTCACCAAGCAAAACGAGAAGGAAAGAGCTCTACATGTATCTGTCGGAAGGCCCACCTCGAAGGAACTAAACCAACTCGCTCATGTGCCATCCACGCGAAGCTCCAAGTGAGACAAAGGCATCTGCACGCTGCATCTCTGACGATGCTCAACGGCGTGCGCGCGTGGTGGACAAAGGATTCACGAATTTCCGTTGATCTTGGCCATGCACAGCCTGCGCGCCATCGCTGAAACGGCTGCGTGATTTACGGAGGACACTGACTGAGTATGAGGCATTTTCTGTCGAGACAGCTAGTCAGCATCAGGGCTGGGAACGGCTTGCCCAATGCGACACCGTAACATCGACTCGCATCGTCGCTTCGAATGGAACCGCTGTTCTGATAGCATGTGAGAAGGCGGCGATGGTTTCGCTGGGGCGTTGAGGTTGAGGCTGGTTGTCCAAACGAAGCAGGAGGTCATCGAGGAGGTGACGTTCAGAGTGAGAGGACGCCAACGCGCACGCGAACCAATCATTCACCTCACACTTCGCCCCAACGCCAAGAAAGCTTACCGAAACTCTGCCCCGGAGCAACGGTGAACCCAGCCATTGTCATTGCTGGCGGCCTGTGTTGAAGTATACCATGGCGTCGCCACCACGCAAGAACATCCTCCTGCTCATCGCAGATGACTTGGGCAAGTACGTCGGATGCTACGGCTGCAAGTCAATCAAGACGCCCAACCTCGACAAGCTCGCGGCCGATGGAGTGAGATTCGACAATGCCTTTGCTAGCACAGCGTCCTGTAGTGGCAGCCGCTCGACAATCTACACTGGCCTTCACACGCATGAGAATGGGCAGTATGGACTGCACTGGTTCCGGTCACACTTCCAGACTTTCCACCACATAGACTCTGCGCCTGGCCTCTTCAACGAAGCCGGCTACCAAACGGGCATTGTTGGCAAAATTCATGTCGGGCCGCCTGAAGTGTACCCATGGCAAGTCAGAAAGGAGAGCGACACGCGTGATGTGGCGTGGGCGGCAGACGAGGGCGAGGCGTTCTTCAAAGCCGCCAAGGACAGCAACAAGCCGTTCTTCTTGACCGTAGGCTACATTGATCCTCACCGTGACATCCAAACGCGAGGAGAATTTGGCAACGTACCGGAGCAGTATGGCAATCGCATCTCCATTCCTGAAATAAAGGAAGACGATGTCGAGATCCCTCACTGGATCAACGACTTGCCACAGACGAGGTACGAGTTCAAGGAATACTACAAGGCAATCAACAGAACAGATACAGGAGTAGGACTCATCCTCGAAGCTCTCGAGAGGCAAGGTCTGGCGGATGATACCCTTGTCATCTTCACCAGCGACAATGGGCCGCCGTTCATCAACTCCAAGACGACTTTATATGATGCTGGCATCCACTTACCTCTGATAGTACGCCATCCAGGCTCGAAGAAAGGAGCCGTGAACCCGAACATGGTCTCCTTCATTGACATCCTTCCGACAATGCTGGACTGGGCAGGTCTCGATCTTGGAATGAAGTCGAAAGACAGCCAATCGCCGCAACGGCGAGGTCGCTCGTTCCTACCCATCATGGACCGTGAGCAGGAAGTTGACGCCTCGAGCTGGCGACACGAAGTCTTTGGATCTCATACCTTCCACGAAATGCAGAACTACTGGCCGACCAGAATCATGAGAACCAAGCAGTACAAATACCACAGAAACATCGCCTGGAGGCTTGACTTCCCCTTCGCAGCTGATCTCTACGCTAGTCTTGCGTTCGAAGAAATTCGCAACATGGATCCGCCCGTGAAAGTCGGAAATCGTACGTTGAAAGACTATATCTTCCGCCCGCCGGAGGAGCTCTATGATCTCGAGAATGATCCGGAAGAGATCCACAACCTGGCAGGAGATGAGAAGTATCAGAAGCTTTTGCTGGAGATGCGGGAGAAGGTGACGGAGTGGCAGAAGCAGACCGGAGATTTGTGGCTGTATCGCGATGGGCAGAGCGTCACTGTTCTGTCTAGATATGCCAAGGATGGTATGGAAGTGCCAGATCGTCTTGACTTTGACGTGGAGAATCCGGGAACGAAAGGCGTGACCATGACGAAGCATCTGGACAAGGATGCGTACTCCGCGGGAATCAAGGAGACCAAGTACTGAGGGCGGAGAAGACAGGCCAGCAGGTGATAGGACTACAGCACCAGAAAGCTTTTGCGAATCATGCGCGGAGACCGCGTACTTGTTCAATATCCATTCTTGATTCTGACTCCTCGTTTCAAGCCGAGGCGAATGCTGGTCGAGTGCCGCTGATGGTCGGCAAGAGAATGCAATCATGTGCCAGTCCGTCTTCCAGACCATCTAGACCAGAGTTGACTATCGTCCGTGACAGACTCAATATCTTGCGCCATAGACCGAGGTAGGATTTCCAGCCTTTCGAATGGTCTCAAAATCTCGTTCCCATAGCTGGCCTGGCTCCCTGTACTGTTCACTCGTTCGGCCGCGTGATGGTTACTGAACCAGAAGCTGTTGCCATGCTCCATTGCGTAGACCATTTGGCCAGCATACACAATCTTGAAGGCGAGACGGAGCCTCGATTCTTCTCCTTCCTCTTGGTGCGAGGATCATGCATGCAGCCACGTCAAAGTTTGTCCAAAAGCTTCCTCTTGCGCCTCTCCAACAGCTCCGCCTCAACCTCTTCAGCTGTAGGCAGCCTCCAGGGTATCCCGTCCCCAGCATCTCCAGGCAAAGGCTCCCACTCCGCATCCTTAACATCCTCTTCCTGCATCAAAGTCTCAAACGCCTCTTTCTCCTTCGTCGCCTCATACTCCAACAGTGACCCATCCTCCTCATCCAAATTATACCCATAGTACCCCGCATCAACCTTCAGTCTCAACTCATGCCTCGTCTCCTTCTTCTCCGTCTCCGGCTTCTGCGTCGCCGCCTCAAACATCTCCTTCACACCCGGCAACTCCCTCGCCCTTCCAAAATACCTATACCCCTTCCCTCCCCCATCAATCACCCTCCCCTCATCATCCACCACCTTCGCGCCCCCACGCATATAATTCGGTCCTCCCAATTCCCGAATCCGCAGCTCCCATTGCCATTTTTCGCGAAAGAGTTTGTTGAGCTCGTCGTTGATGTCGCGGATTTGGTAGTCGCTTAGCGCCGGGTCCTGAATTTTGGAGACTTTGCGGCTGATTTCTTTGAGGACTGTGCCGCGCCATCGCTCGCAGGTCGGGATGTGGTCTTGTTGGGAGATGGCTTTGGGGCGCCGGGTGCGGGTGGTGTCGAGGATGCCTAGGTCTTGTGCTTGTTGCGCCCGGAAGCGGAACAGCATTGACTGTGCTTTTTCGGAGTTTCGCGCCATGTTGGAGGGTGCTTTGGCGGTTTTGAGAGGTGGTAATGTGTTGGTCGCCCGGCGTGGAAAGACTTGAAGTCGAAGCATCGACCCCAGAAGTCTTGGCCTTGACGGAGACTTCGAACTTTCACTTGACGTCTGTGCGCACTCACGAGCAAGGTTCTTTCTATTCAATCGTCACATGCAAGTATCAACATTCTGGCTGTACCCCATTCAGGAATAGCTTTCGCGATTGCTGTCCGCTATAGCGTTTTACATAGGACTGGCTGGTGTCCATCAAATCGGCCATTCATTGATGAGCTACAAGAAACACGAAAGAAACACGCTCCACCGCCTCGGTGACCGGTATGCCCAAAACCTTCTTTCGCAAGCTACTCTCTATCCAGTAAACCCCATCCTTTTAGTTGCCAATTAAAACGAAGCAAAAAGTGCCCGATGTGGCTTTCGTCATACCCAAAGAGCAGACTTACTAAAGCAAAGACTATCATCAAAGAATCAGGAATCAGCCGGTTTACCATTCGTAGTATACGGTGGGTGGCCTTGAAACCCAGACTCGTTGTGACTATTGATTTCACATATAAGAGACCACGATTTCGTGGGCTTTGACAAACCCTCCGAACAGCGAAGCAAGCAATCATCATGGCTGCCCGTAACTTCACGATCAACAGCGCCAATCACACAGGCCTCGTCGTCGGCTCTCTCCAGGATTCGCTCAAGTTCTGGGAGGGCCTGCTCGGTGGTCAAATTCTCTACCGAAACCACATGACCATGAGCCCGGAGCTCAATGTCATTGGCGTGCCGGACGCCGTCATGGACAATGCAATGATCGCGCTGCCAGACGGAAGTCGAATCGAACTGCTGGAGTATTCAGCCCCTGCTGATAGAAAGGTGTACAAGCCGAGAGGGTGCGAGTGCGTAACATGTCGATCTTCCGAGCCTTAAAAATGATTTCTGACTTTTGCACTCTCAGCATCGGAAGCGCTCACATCGCTCTGGACGTCAAGGGGACCGTGGCGCTGATTGAAGAAGCAACAAAGCTGGGTTGGAAGGCGGTAGATCGACCGCAAAGAATACGTCGAGGAGACGGTACATTCTGGACGGCCATATATATCCACGGGCCGGATGGCGAGACAGTAGAGTTGTTGGAGAAGTTGGATGAGTAGGCTGGCAAAGCATAGAGGCATCGTCGTTCGTGTTCTTTGTGCGCTTTCGGGAGGCCTGTTGGCTGGACAAATTATCTGAGATGCCGTCCTCGTATCGGGGCTCGAAATCCGTGGGGCGAAAATCCTGGAAGTAGACGACTATGGAGAATCCCTGCTATAGATGATCAGTAAAATAACGCCGCTTCGAGCATATTACGAGTTCCCCCATGGCAAGCGTTGCAGCCCAAATGCATGGCTGCTTGCTCCAATAATCACACGGCTTACAAAGGTAATGCTCCGATCACAAGTGGTACCATAGTAGGGAGAGTCGGTCATATTGACTGACGATTGCTCTGATCATGGACTGTATGTCACTCCTGAGATGTCTCGTCGTCGTAGAAGGGCGAACGCACGGATTGAAGCGTTTGCGTAGAGTTTGGACGCCAGCTGGGAAGGGTGTCACAAGCTTCGCAAAGTCTCGCGGTCTTCGCATGCATGAGCGTTTTCCCCGAAATGGCAATGGTACTGCCTCTATGAGGAGGGAGCTGTTCTCATTATCTGGAGGCTCCAAGAAAGGACGGGATACTGTATGCCCTTTTGATTCTCGATCGGTCGTAGACTGCTGCCCGAGCAGACATTTGGTATGATCGGCCACGAGGCTTCTGGGCTCCGAAGCCTTCATGTTACATTGAGCAGAGCGCCACTTGCCTCACCGCGATGGAAATGAGATGTGGCGAAGAGGCTGCGGTGCCACTCCGGAGCCTGTGGTACACGTAGACACGCACAGTATGGTCAATAGGCGGCGTCGGCTCCTCGTCCGTTGGTCAGATCGCCGTGGCTGACATGCAGGATAGGGCAAGTGGCTATTGGGCGGCGAAGGTCCATCGATCTCGTGTTGAAAGTGAGGCGGCGGTGGGCAATTGAGGTGCATTGTTCCTGCGAATGGAATGAGTGTGCATGGGGCTGCGATAGTTGAGGGCCAGCGTCCAAGTATGAGATGTACCGATGATGAGAAGTAGCCATACGTTTCGCGGTCGTGGGTGGTGAGTTGGAATAGAAGTGCAGATAGGAGGTATTCGAAATGGTGACTGGGAGAAGGAGCATCGTGGGAAACACGGTGGCTCTGCGTGGCTTGTGGATCTTCGATTTTGCTAGCGCATGCGTGGCCCTCTCATCTGCATCTGCATCGACTCCATCGACAACGACATCGTCCACGGCTGATCTGCAGAGGTCGAGACTCAGCGACGAGCACGCACGCGGCCAATCAAGCACCCGGTCCCCTGCTACATCCTGACCTTCGACGACAATACCTGGCCTGCTGCTCATGCACAGCCTCGCACTGCTGCACAGTCGATCGCCTCGTTCGCCGTTCAGTTGATCGCGTTGCACATTGCAGCCAGGACATGTGCGACCTCCACCGCTAGATCACTGATGGTTTGGCTGTAGTGTGATACGCCGGGTGTCACTCTTCACTGCTGGAGGCCTCCATGACTGTGCAGCTCGCCTCGACTTCTGGACTTGTTGTGGAGAAGTGGCTACTTCAATGCAGGAACTGCTCCGGCATCTGAGTCCTCTGAGATCTGTCTGCGGCCATGCTGATGTCACAATCCATGCGAACATTACTCTCCCCCAAGTCGTAGCCGGGGTCCGACAAAGCCCCAGCCTACCCTCACCTTTTGCCAACCCCCTCCGGTCCCGACTTTCAAGGTCGAGCTGCCATGGCATCCGCCGGTCTGTTCGAATCGGCCGATAGCGCGCAAAGGCGCGAGAGGGCTGCCATCGCCGCCCAGGCCTGCCAAACGTGTAGAAGCAGGTACGCTTGGCGACACCCACTGAATGCGTCTCTCGTTTCACAAGCTGATTCAACTCCCAGGAAGAGCAAATGCGATGAACAACGTCCAAAATGTGGGTGTCGTCTCCATCCATGCTGTCAATGATGCGTCACTAAGCCGTCTTCCAGGTGGACTTTGCAGGCGACTAAACGTCGAGTGCACCTACCGCGAACCATTGCCAACCAAGTCAGTCGATGTGGCATCAAGCTGTCTCGATCCATTTCCGGGGCTAACATGTTTCCAGGAAAGACAAGACGATGGTACACATTCTTGACACACTGACAAGACTCGAGAACAAATTCGACAATCTGGCCATCTCGAGTGGTTCAGCCACTCCAGAAACGACTGGCTCCGGCCCGCGTGCCTCTGTCAGCCATTCTTCGGCTTCTTCGAGCCGAGTCCCACGAGCCGATGAGTACAGTGGTGGTCAAGTTCCACTGGAGTTACAACAAGGCTACCACCACCTCACAGTTCCTCACAAAATCATTCTATGGCCTAGCATTTACCTCTACTTGATCAACTCGGGCATCAGTGCTACTTCTGACCTTCAATTTGTTCTCCAAGACGGGACGCCATGGTTCATCAAGCAGGAACTGTCGAACCAGAAGGCGCCTCTGGCCCCTGAACCTGGCCTGTCAAGTTTCGTACTCAGTGGACCCTCCACCGAACAACGCCGGTCAAACAGGGTCGGCTTCAACCATATGACCGTGCCTAAAATCGAGGAGTACTGCGATGCATACTTCAACACGTTTAACGTGCTTGCACCTGTTCTGAACCGGGATATATTCATGAGCCAGACGATGGCCATGGTCTTGCAAAATGGATTTGGAGACGGCGACGAAAGTAGCGTCCTTGCGCTGCTCGTGCTCGCGCTTGGCCAGCTTGCCATCGAGGGGGTCTTTCGAGATCCTGTCAGCATGGTCAATGGTACCCCAAGTGGCTTTCGCGGCGGGACCATTGATATGCCACCGGGCATCGAGATTTTCAATGAAGCACGTAGGCGGCTCGGGTTCGTGGCAACACAAAACAGTCTGGAGAACGTACAGATCATGCTACTCCAAGCAACGTATTACGAAGCGACTGCCAGACATATCGATTATTGGCGTTCCATTGTCACGGCATCTATGGCTTGCCAAGTCCTGATCAAATGTCAAAGCATTGACTGGCAATCGCAGCAAGGCGATCTCATCAAGAGGGCATATTGGACATGTGTCTTGAGCGAGGATCTTTATCACTTGGACCTCGACCTACCTCAGAGCGGCATTCAACAGCTGGAAGACTCCGTGCCTCTGCCGTACTTTCAGGATGGTCAGGAGGGTCTTCAAGGTAGCGACGAGAGGTCTCATTTTCAGTACCACTTTCTCGCTATGATCGCGCTGCGCCGACTCATTTCAAGGATTCACGAGGCGATCCACGAATGTGAGTTCGACTACATTGACCCGTGACTGTTCAGCAGGCTAACAAATAGACAGCCTCGAGCCCACAAGCAGAATCAGCCGACGACTACGGCGGGCCCCCGGTCACCGTGATTCGGGAGATGTCGCGTCAATTGGAGTCGTGGCGATCTCTGTTACCTCGTCCACTACAATGGCAGGACAATGACAAACTCGACTTTCCCAATAGCGATGCGTCTGGACGACGCCCGAACGAAGCGCTGTTTTCGCCAGATCAAGGACCTGTGCCAATCGGCCACAAGTACAACCTCGATCTCGTCACAGCTCACTTGCGTACTCGGTTCTACTACGCTCGATTCATGATGTACAGACCGTTTGTGTACAAGGCACTGCACTTTCCAGAGTTGATGACGCAAGAGGACAACAACTGTTGCGCGCTGGCGATCAAGTCAGCATTGCTGTGGCCAATCTCCATGGCGCCCCCGAAGAACAAGAAGCGTCTCGTGCCACATCTTTTCGCATGGACGCAGAACTTTCTCGGGATCCTGCTGATTCTGCGCATGACAACAGAGAACGAGTGTTTGAGCCGGATATGTGAAGAGCAAGTGGACAGGGACGAGATCAAAAGAACGGTATCGCTGATGCTGGAGTGGGTCAGGGACGTGAAGCAGCTGGATGGCATCGCCGACTGGAGCTGGGGTATACTCGAGCCGCTCTACTCGGTGGGCGTTTGACATGGATGATGAGTTCGTGGTGGTGAATGCATACGCATACGGCCGAGCGAAAAGATACCCATTGGCCGAAAGTGCCTACTTTGTAGCAGAATCAACATTGAAAGCATGCGCCGACAGCCATCACACACGCTGACCATCCGAGATACTCTTATTCTATCGTACGTCAGCAGACCTATGTTCGATGCGCGTATGCAAGTACGTATATACTGTACAAGATACATGTACTTGTGGTCTACATGTGGTAGTCGGCTACACCCGCCGCTAAGTCGTAATCCCTGTACATTTCGAAGCTTAATCCGCATCGACTTGAACGTCGACAGACACCTCACGCGAGTCTCAATTTCCTTTCCTCCCACTACCCGGACCTCATCCCTCCATCAACGAATGCATCGCCGCTGAAGCCATTGCCACCATGGCGCAGCAATGTTCAACAACCTTCGACGACCCGTGCCTTCGAAGGCGGCTCTCAAAGTCCTCTACCAGCTCGCCTACATCTCGTCCGGAACCGCAGTGGGCATCGCGACGCTGTGCACAGAGGAGCGCAGACGGCAGGCGCAGATTGTGCAGAAGATAGCGGATAATGCGAAGAGGATACGGCAGAGTCCGAGATATGTGCACAATGCGGCCGCGGCTAGGAGAGAGGAGGCGCAGAATGCGAGCTTTGAGAGTGAAGGAGAGCAGGTGAAGGAGAAAGAGCAGAAGAAGAGGAGGAGTGTTCGCGATCCGGATTTGCCGTCTGCTGTGGAGCGTGGGTATGAGCAGCTGGTTTCCCGGGATTATAAACGAGTTCGAAGGCAACGAATCGAAAAGTCAAAAGACGTGGACAAACGGCGCCTTGTCCCGTCTGATACAAATCTCGGTCGTGGTCCTGAACTTGTACGGCGAGTACACGATTCGAACCAACTGTTTCGTGTGTACGAAAAAGCGCGGCACTCGCCAGAGCTTCGCCCTGTTGGAACAATGGAAGATGACAGTGAGCATAAATTCCCGCTTGCACTCATGCACATCTGGAAGGAACACTCGGAAAAGAGTGTTTTCAGCCCAGACGAGACATCGTGCACGCCACAGTCCGTATCTCACGATATCGCGCTCTTTTTCCGAAGTCAGCCCTGGAGTAAGAGTGGAATCCCTGAGAGCAAGATTGCTCAGACCCTTTTTGTGCATGCCCTTGAATGCGGCACTTTCGTGGAGATTCGCTCACTCTACAGGTGGTTAATTGCGAGGGGTGCGTTGAATTCATCGCACGTCATTGCCCTTTGCGAGGCCTGCCATGATTTGGCAGAAAGATTCGATCATCGAGAAGTGTTCGAGTTCTTCCGGAGCCTGGTCGCAACAGAAGAATTCCAGGGCTTGCCTAAATCGAGCTTGATACGGTACTGCCTGGATATCGCCGAGGCGACCCTTCACTGGCAACTTGACGTTGCATTACCGAAGCGCCCGAAGATTTGCATCGATGCTTTGCAGATTATGACCCTGGATGAAATGATTTCTGGGCTTCACGAACGTCTCGACGAGATACTGCCCAAGAGGGAATTTGTTCGAGCCACAAACTTGTGCTTTGTGGTGTCTTCGCTGCAGAAGAGTGTGCGGTCCTGGCTTGCACCCGACTTGTGGAAGCTGAAAGAATGGCTCACTGCTCGAGCCAGGGTGATCTCGTCCGCTTTGGATGCCAGAGAACTTCGATTTGCGTGGTCGTATTTGCAGCTCGAGCTGCGGCACCGCCCAGAGCCTGCGTTGCCTCACTTAGAGAGGTTCTCTCTCATCTGTTCAGAAAGAAGATCGTACACCTACCTCTTCCCGTTGCTGAATGATAAGCTCGCTTGTCAGAACATCGATGCGATGGCCTTGCAGCTCAGTCACAATGCAAGAGCGGCAATCGCACAAGCCTGTGTTGGAGACCATCGGCGGCCGGCCATTAAGCAGTTGTTCAAGCGCCTCATGAAGACCCTGCCTGAAGGCCTGGATGCTTCTGTCCTCGAGGCTCAGACCACGTCATCTCTCATGGAGACGTGGAGAAGCACACGCTTTTTCGCTGCTACGTGGGACGAGTATATCTCTGTCCGACAACTCGCCATCGAAAACAGGATGCCGAAGCTGAGGAATGCTGCCGACCTGACCATGATCGACATTTGCAACGCTGCCAACCGCCCTGATCGAGCGCTTGAGCTCCTAGCGCACTTGAACCAGCGAGTGCCACACTCTTCGCGGAGCTTGTCATCGGCAGCCGTGTCTTTGGCAAAACGAGACGCATGGTCACGAATGAAGAAGCTTCTGAAACTCTTGCAAGACTCAGGAAGCTTTGTCCAGGACGGGGCCGTTTCCAGAAGTTTTAATCACATCATTCACCTATTCGCACGTCGCCATACTGCTGCGGAGACATGGAACTTCATCACAGATTTGATGGAGAAGCTTCATTTTGTTCCGACATCGAGTACAACACAGACCGTCTTGCAAGCTTTTGTCCGCAAGAAACATCTGTCCTTCGTAGCACACTGGGTGCGGTACTTGAAGACACTGGGTCACCATTTCGAGATGGACGCCAGGACGGCAGCCGGCCTTGTGAACGCGTATTATCTCGAGCAGCGTCCTCCTCATGTCCTTGTCATGTGGTTCTGCCGCGAAATAACGAAGCTATCGCCCGCTTTGCAATCTTCTGAATTCCATCGTGTCATCACCGAAGCCATTGGCTGGGACCTGCGCAATGGCAATCAAGACGTTCGTGAGAAAGCGTTGAAGGATTTGAACCTTTACCGCAACTCCAACGAGGTCATTCCAAAACCGGCGAACGACATGCGAGAGTCTTCATCGGACAGTGATCTTGGAAATGAAGCATCGATGAACGAGCCAGCATCGTCAGAGACCGACCTGGCAGATGTAAATACCGCCCAATTCGAGCCGCAGGTTTCCGAAGACTACGAAGGAGGGCAAGATTCAAAAGCTATGACAGAAAGCGACCTCGACGGGCATACCGAGGGACCTATCACGGCACTGGGCACGCCTGATCACCATGTTCAGTCTCCCACGTCGCTGCAAGATGAAAGGACGTCAGAGGAACAGTATTTCGACATGGTCCGCGACTTCAACACCAACGACAATGTCCAATCGCCTATCGCGGATGGCCAATCCAGTGATCTTGATATCACGAATCCCGTCTCATTCGGCCTAGAACCAATTCATGAAGAAATGTCTCGATCAGATGTCACACTGCCGGACGACCTTTCAGAGCTTGAAACCGAGCGCGCAGAGCGTGCCCGTGATACCCACCGAACGCGAGTTGAAGGAGACATGGTCCTCGCTTTCTCCCTTCAAGAATACGACAAGGTCTTGGAGCTGTATACTTCCTCACTTTCTGCGGAAGGCTTTCCAATATCCCCAAGAGCCCTGGAGATATCGGTGGAAGCTAGCCTGCGACTGCGCCACGGCGATCGAAGCGAAGTCGATGGCATTCTCGCGAAAGCGCGTGATGCTGGTATGAACGTATCTTGCGCTCTAGGCCCGTTACTCCTCCATCACATGAACCACCTTGATCCTCATGACAAGCGAGATGCAAACAAGCTGCGATTGATGGCCATGGAGTACTATCGCTCAAACGAGGACAATGGCTGGCCTGTCTCCAATCATCTCGTCGTCATGGCCGCAAAGACGCTGATCAATAACCACCGACCCGAGTATGGGATCAACCTGTTGAGTGACATGAGCCAATCGAAATGGATTCAAGATCAGCCCCTCGACATCGTTGCCATGACAGTCTTTTTGCAGGGCTATGCCGCGATGAAGTCCGCAAAGGGCATCAGATGGACCATTGAAACTGTTCTGAAGAAGAACATGCTCATCGACAAGAGGTTCATCGATGCCATTAAACGTTGCGCCAAAGACTTCGAGATACCCAACAGCGCCAAGCCCATGAGTAAGCCCAACACAAGACCGAACCACCTTAGGCAGCGGCTCAGAGTCTGGCGTCAAATATGCGCGCGAAAACGCATGCAGCAGAGGCACGAATCAAAGGTCTTCGGTAGAAATCTGGTGAAGTTCATCGTCAAGTTGAGCAATCAGTCGCAGAAGCCCGTGATCGAGAGCGACTTCAGAAAGGAGCTTGAAGGCCAGCTTTTTGGTACCTCACTGCTAGGTCATGAAGCTGCAGAACCGCTCGCGTCGGTGGACCGAGTCGCCCTAAGACGGGCAAGGGGACGTGTTGCTCGCTCTATCGGCTGGGATCAGGGACCACTTCCAGAGGGTCGACGAACTGCAGATCTTGTTCGTGACTCCCGCTGGCTCAGACAATATCGGTCGTTTCTGAGGCGAGACATCGTCATGCCTGACGGAAAGCTTGCTTCGTTCAGGTTGCGCTTGGCCAATGTTCCGCGTTGGAAGGAGAGAAGGGGTCGGAGACGTCGCATCATGTTGCAGTCTCCTGACATTGACAGCGCGCTGGATGTGGGAGAGTCTGGTGATGAAGAGAAATACTCGCCATTTGGGGAAGAGATTTCCAAGCAAGATTCAAGTGAGTCCAAGAGCTCTGAGGTGAAACGGAGCGGAGAATCTGGCGCTGAGGCGCCATTGAGCTATTCGCCGTTTGGAAAAGAGGAGTCTCAAGAGGCAGACGAGCCCAAGAGCTCGGAAGCGGTGCAGAGCGAGACATGAAAGGGAGCAGCGAGGACCCAGACCTGGCCAGCAGTTGACACTTTTTGCATAGCGATGGCGTTAGATGGGAGGCTGTTTGTGTCACATGTAAATATGCTGCGAGGGCGTGGAAGCTGTGAGCGACGATACCACTCGATAGAATACCCTAGAGTTGTACAATGGCTATCAATCCGTGATCAATTCTGTCTCTTGATCCAAGTAGAAACATGTTCTCTCATTGCCCACCTGGTTATGTGTCTTCAAGTGGCCATATGTCCCATGACTTTAGTATATGTAGATACCATCAAAACGCGGCGCGTTTACCTTCGACAAAATCTCGAGCAGGCGACAGAACTACCATCAGCTCCTACACACCAGCACAACCACATTTGCGTCTGTGAGATAATTAGACGCAATCCAAAATGTCGCTCTCAATACCCAACGCCCCAAATCAGGGCCTTTTCAAGCCCGGCTACCAAAAGTACGTCTCTATCAACTACTCTCACGAGACCACTCGACTAATCTTCACTATAGCTACGACGCAGAGGATGGCGCCGTCATCCGCAACATCGACGCCTGCCGCACGATCGCCTCGACCGTTCAGACGTCTCTGGGACCGTATGGCCGCAACAAGATTGTCATCAACCATCTCCAAAAGATGATCCTCACCAACGATGCCGCTACTATACTCCGCGAACTCGAAGTCGTTCATCCCGCTGCGAAACTTCTCGTGATGGCATCACAGCAGCAAGAAGCTGAGATGGGCGATGCGACAAATCTGGTGATTGTCCTCGCCGGAGAGCTGCTGAAGAAGGCGGAAGAGTTACTGAGAATGGGACTGAAGACGAGCGAGATTGTCCAGGGATACGAGCGAGCTGGCAAGTTTGCGCTGCAGGCACTGGAAGAGCTTGATATCGACAGAGTGGAAGATATCAGGAATCAGCAAGAGTTGGCTAAGGCGATTCGGACGGTCATTGCGGCGAAGCAAAATGGCTCAGAGGATGTGCTCGCGGAGATGGTTGCTGAGGCTGTGCTTGCGGTGCTGCCAAAGAACCCTTACAACTTCAATGTGGACAACATCCGGGTGGTGAAGATCATGGGTGGTTCGTTGGAGCAGTCGAGAGTGGTCAAGGGTATGGTCTTTGGACGGGAACCAGATGGAACCGTTAAGAAGGCGACGAAAGCGAAGGTCGGAGTCTTCAGCTGCCCGATCGATATCTCACAGACGGAAACGAAGGGCACGGTACTGCTGAAGAACAGCAAGGAGCTGCTGAACTTCACCAAGGGCGAGGAGTCACAGATGGAAAACACGATCAAGGAGCTGCACGATTCTGGACTGAGAGTGGTTGTTGCAGGAGCGACAGTTGGCGAGCTGGCCCTTCACTACCTCAACCGCTTTGGTATCCTTGTCATCAAGGTTCTGTCGAAGTTCGAGCTGAGGCGGTTATGCAGGGTAGTGGGTGCTACACCTCTTGCCCGTCTTGGTGCCCCCATGCCGGATGAGATGGGCAACGTGGACGTGGTGGAGACTCTCGAGATTGGCGGTGACCGTGTGACGGTCTTCAGACAGGAGAATGAACAGACGCGGACAGCAACACTCGTACTGCGAGGAGCAACACAGAACCACCTGGACGACGTCGAGCGAGCGGTCGATGATGGTGTCAACGTCGTCAAGGCCATTACCAGAGATCCTCGATTAGTACCCGGCGCTGGCGCAGCAGAAATGCAGCTCATCGAGCGCATTACTGCCCTCGCCGACAAGACTTCTGGACTCGCTCAGTACGCCATCCGAAAGTACGCTGAAGCATTCGAAGTTGTGCCCCGGACACTTGCCGAGAGTGCTGGTCTTGACGCTACAGAGGTCCTCGCCAAGCTCTACACTGCACACCACAGCACCGCATCGAAACCAAAGCAGGCCAACGGCACGAAGGACGACGAGGATGACGAGGAGATTCCCTGCTTGGGCGTCGACATTGATACCAGCACTGGCCAGGGAGACGGCACCATCGACGCTGAAGAGGAGGGCATCCTGGATCTGATGGTCGCGAAATCATGGGCCATCAAGCTGGCCACCGATGCGGCGCGGACGGTATTGAGCGTTGACCAGATCATCGTTGCCCGGCAAGCAGGAGGGCCTAAACCACCAGGCCCGAATCCCAACTGGGATGAAGACTAGCCTTGTAACATAAAGTGAGCCTGTGAGCACTTCGGTCGGCAGCTAAATGCTGATGTGTAGCAGACCGCCGCAATGAATCGAAAATGTGAAAATGAATAGATAACAGTATACCCAACAATAGCTCAGGCTGGACGTCGTCGACTCATACCGCTTGCCTTGTCCCTCTCACTCCCGCGTGAGCACTCTGCCTGTTCATGTTGCACTTCCATCTGTCCGTACACCCTCTGCACCACACCATCATCAGTCCTGGAGCAACACATGATGGTCTTGTACCGCCTGTCACGCAAGCGACACCTTTGAGAGTGGCAGG